>OW799236.1:48251920-48853976 GCA_941918925.1 Phyto melanocephala
ACGGAATGTATGATGTTCCTCTTAATGGTTGATGTTTATTTAAGTTGACTTCAATTTTAATGAGTTGTATAAGAGTCCAACCACTGTCCTTTTCCTGAAATTCCTCCATTTTCTGTAAAATATTTTGAGTTTTTCTCTCAAATAGATCATCAAACTCCTCCATGTTGAAAATTTCCTTCATTTTTGTTTGGAAGGTTTTCACTTCCAATGGAGTGTCTTCTAAGGTATCCATGTTAGGCTTGGCGTACAAGGCATAAAACTCCATATTTAATTTCAGGGCATTATGTATTTTTAAAAATTTATTAACCTCCTGCTTAATTGGTGCGCAAGCCTCTTTCATAAATAGCTCTGGTAAGAGGCATTCTTCTTTTTTATTGTCATAAGTTAGAGTTAGCAATCTAGATTTAAAGGCACTTCTAATTATCTTCACATCTAATGGAGATTTTTTAGAAACCACTCCTTTTGAACAAGATGCATGAGTCCTCTCATGCCTTTTAAGACTTTCGATATCACTAAAAATTGTTTTACATTCATAACACACAAAAGCCATTTTTATTTTAAGTTTTTCTTATTTTATTTAAAGAAGTTTAACAATTTGTTAACTTAATTTTAAATTACAGTTTATATTATTTGTTTTAGATTTACACACAAAATCTTTAATTTTTATACAGACAAATTGACCGATTACTTTAGTGAACAATACTATGAATTGCACTGGCTATTGCTTTTACTTATTTAAATATTAAATTCATATTTGGTTAGCTTTGTTCAAGGTCATTTTGAAATGTGTACTGTTGTTCTTTAAATTATTACATAATTATGCTTTTTAGTTTGTTGACTCTAATTATAAAATTCTTATGTCTATATATGTATGTACATATGTATATATATATATATATATATATATATATATACATATATATATGTTAAATTCAAAGTTAAATTTACCTGAAATTAAAGTGGCGTTTTTATCGGATTCTATTTCAAAATATGCTTGGTTTATCATTTTTGAACGCAAATCAAATTGTTCGAAAAATATGAGGTGTTCTAATATATATATACATAAAATTCTTATACAATATTATATATGTATGTATAATTTAGAAAATGGACTCAAAGTTAAAGTGCGAGTTTTGTCGCTATGTTTCTTTTTTAAATGTCGCAAACAAAAAAAGACATTTTTTAAATTTTCATAATTTTGCCTTTAAAAAGGCTAAAAGTTACAAAAAAATAAAACCATCCTCATATATAACAGATATATCAGGATGGCTACCAACAACATCACCCACATCAACAGCAGAACAATCAACAACATCATCAACTGCAGTGTCATCATCATATGAGCAATATATGGATGAGGATGGTGACCAAATCTTATTAGCCTTAAGTTTAGATTCAACAACATTATCAGCTGCACCATCATCATATGAGCAATATATGGATGAGGATGGTGACCAAATCTTATTAGCCTTAAGTTTAGATTTTTAAGAAACAAAGAAATAAAACAAATGATTTAATATTTTTAAATTAAAAAAATGTATTTTTATTTATTTACTTTATGGTAGAGGTTTTTAACATTTAAATTCTTAAATGTAGTTTAATTCAAATACTGCTAAACCATTTGCTGATTGTCGACCTTTGTAAATAATTGTCCACACTTTATCATTCATTTCAGATAAGTATGGATCTTCTTTATTTAAAAATTTTGTAATTCTTTGAGGAAGATAAAACCATTTATTATTATCCAAATATGCTATGACTTTTGATCCATATTGTGATTCCTTCCACTCAAACCTTAGGACTTTATATGGTTGATGTAGGGGGATATCATCAATTTTTGTATACTGAGGTATTATACCTTGGGCAATATTTATTATTTGATCATACATCTAAAATATTTTAAATAAAATTAGAAAAAACTTCTAAATATGATGCGATTTCTTACCATTTTATTAAGCATACTTTTAAGTATTGATTAGACTAATGAGGAAAAATATTATCATTATCGTTCTTTTATATATAAGTATATCTTGAGTTTATTTCCATATATTTTTTTATTCAATCCCTCTTTACTGTTTTAATAAAAATCACTCAAACGATCATTTTCTCTTTAATTATTCATCTTTATGGAAAACTATAATTACATTCAATAAAAATTATTTTCTCTTAAATTATTCATCTGTGAAAATTCATCTCTTAACATTCTTATTTAAACAATTTTGCACATACATTTTCTAAAACATGTAAGTTTGTATGCACATATTTATATATGTAAGTATTTATATATGTATTTACAAATAATAATTTACCTTTGCATTTTCTCATATTACAATTTAAAAAAAAATTTTAACAACACAATTTTAAAAAAAATTTTAACAACAAAAAAATCATCCGTATGAGTAAATTGCAGACAATAAAAAAATTTTAATTGAAACTTGAGACAAACAAACCAATAACAAAATGCATATCAACCAAAAATTAAAAATCAGCCTTATGGAAATTACCATTGGGATGAATATTTTAAATTATTAACAAAAATTCATCCTTATGGGAAATTACCATTGGGATGAAAATTTAAAACAAAAATTCATCCTCATGCAATCTCCATAAGGATGAATTTGGTGTCCCAGAAAGCCCACAAATATACTACTTATATATCTGCAAATTACGGATTGCTCTTTGTTTACATGTTGCGTAATATTGCTAACTTGTTCAGCCATAAAGTTTTTTATGTGCGTTAATTTACCTACCGCACTGTTAATCGTTTCTTCATTGTCGTGTATTCTGTTTATTGCGACCCTTATTTCTAGTTCATAATCACTGTCCATGGAACCTGTAATATATTTTAAACCATTTCCTAGCATGTTAATAAGTCCTCGTTTTGATTTGGAATCAATTTTTGCTTTTAGTAAAATAAGATACTTGTTTAGAGTGTTTAGAAGTCGTTTATCTTCAAATGTAATGTCTTTTAGTGTAATTATGTTATTCGAAAGTAAATATACCGTTTCGTGGTATGCTTTTAAGTTAATAAAATGAAGGACTTTATCACAGTGTCTTATTGTCTTCAGTTCGCCTATCTTAATAGGTTTTTTACCATTGTTGTTAGTTAGGTCCTTTACGTCGATAAGCTGAGCAGTCACTGCCATTACAAGCGTCAAAGTTTATTAGAAAAGGAATCTGTATTTTCGTATATTTTTTCATTTTATTTAAGACCTCATCAACAGTGTTTAATATCATTCTTGTGAACAATTCTGTCTTAGTTTTTACTGTCGTATTATAGTTTTAAGCTACTATTTCTTTCCTAAACTTAGCGGATAACTTTCCCATCCTTTTTTTATTTTGACGAATATTTCCTTTCCCTCTACATATTCCTATCTATTCTTATTGTGGTATTCCAGGTCAGTTTTTTGTTTTTCGAGAATTTTTTTCATTGTTTCCTCCTTGTCTTTAGCTAGCAATGTTGGATCACTACTTAACCTTCTGCCGAAAAACACCTCTATAGGTCTCCTGTTTGTGACAGAGTGAACCGAAAAGTTATATTTCTTTACGGAATTTTCTAGTAACTCCTGAAACGACCTGTGTGTTATTTCCCTATTGATGCAACGCGTAAGGTTGAATGGAAGCGTTCAACTTCTAAGAATTTCTACACCAACCTCATTCTCAATCATGAACCTGATTGATTGATTGTGAAGGGAATTATTTTTCGTTGTCCATGGCTAAAGTTTCGTGAAGGAATTAAAAAAATTATGTCTCTTAATGGTTAACGCATATCTTTTGCAGCTATGGATTAATTGGGTTTCGTCATAGCGTATTTAGAAAACTTATCAATAGCTTTAAGAAAAGATTCCCTTCCGAATTTCAAAATGTCTATATACACTAGTTGACCAGGATATTTTGGTATGGGAGTGGGTTGAATTTAAGGCTTCATTTATATATTTGCTTTCTTTAAAAATTATGCACTTTTTTATTACATTCTTTATCTTTTTTTGCCATGGAAGGAAAATAGTATCTTTCTAAAATTTGAGTTATATTCTCCTTACAATTCCTGCGAGCTCTGTTATGAACATTCACTATGATGTTTTCCTGCTCTTCATCACTAGTTATATCATCCACCTGAACTTGGGTTAATCTTATTTTATATTTTTCAAAATGTAATGGGTAGAGTTGCTGTATTTTTTCCATAATATGTTTTAATACAATTCAGTACCGATGGGTTAAGGTATCCTTTCAAGATCGATATCAATTTTCGTTCGCTATAGTCCTGTTCCGTAATAATGGTAAGATGATATTACGTCTCTGTTTAAAAATATTTAGGCTTTAGATGCATTTATAGGTGAGTCCACGCTATATATGTACATATTATATTGTGGGATTAACTTTTATCCGAATATTGAATATAGCTCTGGTTTCGCTATCGCTATCCCATTTTCTTTTCGTTAGCGGCATAGTGCTCTTCCGCCCTACTTAACGCTCTTAAAATAAAAGATATAGGTCTATTATCTTGTGATAAAACAACAACAATAGCAAAGTTTGAAGCATCTGTTACCAACTCATACAACTTATTTAAATCAGAATAAGCGAGTACAACATCCTCGGAAGTAAGCGCGTTTTTGATCTTGATAAAGGCTTCCCTTGCTTCTTTGTTTAAACGCATCTCTAGTTTCAAAGATTTAGTTTTGAACATTCGTCTTCCTTCCCCTCTCAGGGGGCTTTGCAAGCCTGAAGTAGTGTTTAATAAATCGTCGATAGTACCCTGTCATGTCAAGAAAACTACGAAGTTTTTTAAGATTTTGTGGCTCTGGAAATTTTTTTAGTTTTTATACCATGAGGTGTAATAGTGTATCCTCAAAACTCAATTTCTTTTTTGAAAAAGTTGCATATGTCTAGTTGCACTTTCATATTGGAATCTGCCAATGCTTCAAAGATGTGGATTAAATGTTTGAAATGTTAATTTTCCGTAGGATATCATCAAGTGCGCGGTGCATGGTGCATTCTTTAGCCCGAAGGGTAAACGCATTTGTCGCATTTTGTATTTGTCGTTGTTTATGCTAAATGCTGTATTTTCGGTATCTGATTTTTTTAATGGGATTTGATGAAATTCATTTTTTAAGTCGACCACAGAAAAAAATTTACTGCTGCCCGGTTGAGAAATAACCTTTGAAATTTTCGGGATTGAATTTTTATCAGGGATTGTTATTGTATTTCCTGTAATCTATTACCATCCTGTATTGCTTATTTCCAGCCGAGTCCGCCTTTTCGAGACTATCCATACACGGTAATTATATGGTGATGTGACTGGTTTTATTATACCATTTTCCAGAAGTTTTCCACTTGACTCTCCTCTTTGGATTTTATCAAAACGGAGTAATAGTAAAATTTCGTATAAACAGGAGAGTTTGTAGTGGTTCTTATTTCGCCTACAACTTTAGTTGCATACGTAAGCTTTTCGTCAGGTTTAGTAAAAAAGCTTAAAATACATATTTACTATTCTCTTCATACCTTTTCTCTGCTTAGTTGACAAATTCTCTTCATCTCTTCCATTTTTTAGGGTCATAATATTATCGTTGTTAAAAATAACTGCTCCTAAATATATCCCTAAGGGTATCATTACATTCTAAAAATTTTAAAATACTTTCGCTCTTCATTTTAATTTCGAAATATGGTAACGAAGTGCAAATCATGCTAAAAAAATGTATGTCAGTTGGTTATCCGAACTATATATCTTCATCCCTACATTGTTTTTTCTTTGTTCAGGATGTATTGATGTGAAACGTCCCTTGGTTTTTGTTCTGTTGTTGCTATCCAAATTGTTGCGGTATTTTTCCAAAGTGCTGATCTTATTTCAATCTGTTTATGTGGTTTATTCTACGAGAATGCATACTTGGGTCTACATCCATCGGCTCTGGCCGTGGTTGAGGGGGCATTGCATTAGTTTTGTGCCATTGGTTGAAAAATTGTTGTCTAGGTTGGTTTAATTTCGGAAAATGTGCTATTTCGGGATAAAAGGGACGTCTTAATTATGCTGCATTTTTTTCTGAGCAGAGTACTACCTCCTAAAATTATGCGCATGCGATGTGCGCAAGTTTTGGTTTACCAGTTTGGAACAGAGATGTAACGCTTGCGGAAGATCTTCCGGTTCCTTCATACCTAAAAGTTAAAGTAGGTCACCGTTCAATCCTCTAATAAACGTGTCTAATGCCTTGTTCCTGTAGAACTGGGTCAGCATGTGTAAAGACTCATTACCCATGTCCATACACCCAATTTTATTCAACATAAGTGACAAATGAGTGTACACTTGTTGATAGTATTCCTGGATTGATCTCTTTCCTTGGATTTCCTTGTGGTCATTTGATACTCTAAGGTTGATAAGTCTCGTTTGTCTGCGTAGTGTGTGTGGCTATTGATGGCCAGTCGAGTGGTGTATTGTATTCTAATTACGCTAAGTATACCGTAATACTTAGGGGAACCTTTTAAATGTTCATTAATTGTTAATATCCTGCTTACGCTTTTGAATTCCCCTGGTTGACTTGAAAATTCCCTGAGACATTTCACTACGTCCGATATTCTGTCAAGATCGCCTAAGTTTTCCCTATGTCTATCTTCTATTACTTGGTCTGCTACATTGCAAATATTAGCGGCAAGGTTTGCACAACATGTTGCCCTTCGCGTGTCAAAACATCTAACGCAATGTTTGATATAAGGAATTGCGAGTTATTAGTGCTTCAAGGAATGTTTAGGGTTTCCGCGTTAAGGACAGGAAGCCTTACCAGATTATTTGGATTTGCTTAATTTTCTTAAATTAATTTGGTATTAATCACTTAAACGTTTTGATATATTTTTGTCCTGAGTTGGGTGCCACTAGCTCAAAAGTTAAGGATATTTCGTCATATTTTTTTGGGTATATTTAAAAGCGTTTTGGTTGTTTTATTTTGTTTTACAAATTCCCTTTATTTTCTATTTCACGATTACTGCCTTTTTTGTTTTTAAATGTAATTTAGTTTTATTATATATTTGCTTAAACTGAACTTTAAAAAAAAATTAACTTTATTTGGCGTCTGTTGGTTCGGAGAAGAAGAAATAAGCAAAAAACGATAGACATAAAATCTAAGTTGGGTCGGCTTGTTATCGGCGTTAACCAAGCGCCGACTCACCACAATTCATATACAAAATGATTAATTTTAATTCAGAAAAAATAATTAAATTTTTATATATGGGCAACGTATAAGAAAATATATATATTGAGAATTCACACAGTGGGAATGATTAAAAATAATAAATAAATTCGATATAGCAATATGATTCGAAAATTACAAAATTTATAATTTTTTATCCCCTTCTCCAAAATAAGCAAATCCAAAGATAGTATTTTACACATACATGTGACCTGGTTGCCGGACCGAGTAATATGCTCGATTGAACGTCGGCTTCAGACGGTATTCAAGGCAGTCGATTGGCGTCACCAGCATAATCACGGGCATTCTTATCAATGTCGCACTTTGGGCAATGTCCGAAACGAACGTTTTCCACCGCGCACTCAACTTCGATGCTACGTCCTTCATCTTGGCCATGGTACACTGTAATTTTCGTACAACCTCGAAAAACATTACACTGCAACCGTTCGTTTTCAACTTCGGTGATAGAGGATCTAGCGGCTGTTGGGTCAATAAGTGCAAGTGTACGACGTGAAATTTTTCCAATATACGAGATAATGCGAACAAACGCAGTCATTCGAACCCAGACATGGTCCTTAGGCATGGGATGTAGCCAGCTGTTGTGATCCTGCGTACAACGGCGACATCTGTCAAGATTTTTACAGTCCACGCGTGTATGCGATTGCGCTAAGCAGTTGTAGCACAAGGTTTTTTGGGCCACTATGCGAAGCTTTTACTCCACTTCCATCACCATGAACCTAGTTTATTGACGTATGGCGTGGAAACGATTGCACAGGGGACAACGGTAATTAAGATTAAATAATCTGTCAGACATATTAAATTAAAAATGAGTACAGGAAAGCGATACGTTAAAAAAAAATAATCTTACAGTGAGGTTTATAATATTTAACTTGGTAAGGGAGTCTCGGAAGGATAACCAATTTATGAATCGGTCTAGTTATTAAACCATTTTGCGTTTTAAGATCCCACACGACCTAATCGACAATCCGTCAAACAGGCAGCTTAATTTTTCAGAACAACGAGATCGTCGGCTTTTAAATCTTGAGGAGTTTTTTATTTACTACGCTTTTGTAATTCCTGTAAGTACTCTTCTTTCCATCGGCGACATATCTCCTCTTGAAAAGCTTTGACCTTGCGCCATCGATTCATGATGTTTAAAGGCGGAATTAATTCTGCTGGCTCTACTGGAGCAAGTATGACAGATCCAACTAGAAAGTGACCTGGCGTAAGAGCAGACACATCTTCGATATTTTCTATTTTTAGACTTTTTACACCTGCCTCCCATATGAGATGCAGCAGCAGGAATGAAACGCCATTCTTAACGTTGGTGTCCATACTTTTCAATCGCTACGTCACTGAATTCCCGTACTATTTTCTCAAAGTTTGACTCGATCTCTCGGCACATACAAAGTTTCTACCATTGTTAAAAAACAAACATTTTGGCCAACGCGACGGGAAACAAATCAAACAAAAGCAGCTAAAAAGGCAGGTGTTTACAAATCGCTGACTGCTTCAATGTAAACTGACAAAAATGCAAACGTAACCTTTAGTAATTTTTGTATATAGACCTGTGAAGCTTTTGATTTCAAAAGGGCCAGCAAAACCGACGCCTGAATTGGTGAAAAGACAAGTGAAAGTAGTTTTTTCTATGGGTAGGTAGGAAAGGGGGATGCAGGAAGCAGAAACTGCCTCCTACACCCACACGCGGAGACTAATAAGGTCCATTACGTTTCCTTTTATATAGTACAGGTAGAAAAAGATACAGAGGGTTGCAAAAGATATAATATAAGAAAATAACAGATAGTTAGAATAGAAGATAATAGAATAGAAGAAAGAAATACATATTCCCTACGAGCCCCATTGCATGTTCACCAACTACTCGATCCCTATGCACTCCGAAACATCACCCAACTCATCGTAGAATCGTTTACCTAACCACTTTAGCCTGTGATTCTGTAGCCTTGGGCAGTAACAGACAAATAAGATCCGTCGACCTATAGACAGCAAGTATCTCCGCTTGGAACACACTACAGTTATCAAAAAGTCTGTAAGACCTCCTAATGTTTTCTCCCATAATATAGACAACTGCCCCTGTGCCTATATCCATCTTCGATCCATCCGTAAAGACTGCACACACCTCGAACAGTCTGTCGGATCCTACCCAACAATACCTATCTGGAATTATCAGCGGGGGTGCCCTATCAAAACTATTCCCTGTGATCTTGTAGTCCGTCAAATTACCCTGACATTGAACACATTCAGATTAGTTTCCCATAAAATTCTAGTGTGGCCGATGTTAAGTATCCTACCCAACCCTGACTCACCTAGCCTAATCAAGCTCTTTGCTGCCATTCCCTTTACCCAAAACTCTTTAGGTATAGTGCCGAGAATGGTGTCCAAAGACGCCTGAGGCGTACTTCTCCCATTAAGCATCGGTCGCCTAAACGCCTCGATCTTATATCTTCTGGTAAATAGAACTAACTCAGTCTTCTACGGGTTTACACGCAGTCCATTCCCAAGAAGATAATGTACATAGTGCCGATTGAAGTACCTCGCTAATCGTTGGAAGAAATCTTCCCCTGACCAGCAGAACTACATCATCTGCATATGCCACAATCTTCATACCCTCATTTTCAAATCTTCGCAAGATAACATTGACCGCTAGTAACCACAACATGGCCGATAAACCCCTCCTGTGGTGTCCCTCTGGTCAATGTCCTCCTCATGCTGAAATCTCCTAAGCTAGAATTTATAACCCTACTCTCCAACATCGAGGTTATCAAACTAGCCATAAAATCCCTGACTCCCAGCCCACACAGAGCCGGTTTAATTGCCTCTATACTAACATTGTTAAAGGCACTCACCATATCTAAAACCGCCGCTAGCGTATATTCCCTATCCTGCAAGCCGTAGAGTTTTTGGACAATATTTTCTTGAACCTTAATAGCTCATTTACATACTCTATGGTCTTGCAAAATCTCTTCCACGATGGCCTTTTGAGTTTCCCTTTATACTTGTTAAGGCACACTTTATAGCTCTCCCAATCGTCAGCCTTCCTACTGGCCTTCACCCTATTAAATCTCTTTCTAACCATAGACCTTTGAACACCCAGTTCCCTGGTCCACCATGGACATGACGTCCCTTAACTCTCCATAAGAGTGTCAGTGAGTTTCCTCATCACCGAATCTATATCAGAGTGCTTACACTCTTGCATCGATATATCCCCTACGCCTATGGGTAACGCTGCCATAATATGGGTTTGGAGTTTCTATCGATGCAAGACACAAACTTTACAATTATGAGCAACTGTTTTAATTAAGCACTTATTATCCAACATTCTTGTCGGACAACATTTAAGACCAGACGAATACGACCATGATGAACCAATTTGTGAACAAATTCGACATAAAGACAAAATAGTGTACTACCATAAGCAAGTATGATAGGATGTCTTTTATTGTAGCACAAACAAGTTGTTGAACCAAGGCGGCCGTTAGCGCGAATAATTGTATTTCGGTCAAGAAATAGGGAAAGCGTTAATAAAGGACTACGAGAGCCAAGCTTTTTTACTAACGACAAACAATTAAGCCAAGCTTTTTTACTAACGACAAACAATTAAACTCTTTTAAGAAATATGCTTGCTGGGATAAGAAAAATAAGCGGTTGCGCACAAAGACCAATTCTGCGGCTGTAATTCTTATTGTGTCATACTTCACATTTTTGTTGTGACTTTTACGGGATATATTATAAAATCGAAACAAGTGCAATATTACATGAAGAGCCCTGGACAAATTAGAAAACCGGTTTAGTACGTCTTCTTTATCTGACGATTGAGCAACATTAACTTGAATTTTTTTTGACTCTTCAGAAGTTTTAAATTCTAAAGAAAATTGAGGCTATAAAGATTTATGCAATTTATTCCACTCAGGTCCATACCACCAAAGCTTATTTTCTCTTAATTCAGAAGGAGTCAGCCCCCGGGTTGCTAGATCGGCAGGATTGCTATCTGCAGGTACATGAAACCAATTCGTATTTCCAACTTTTTCCAATATTGTAGCGACTTTATTAGCAACAAGGGTTTTCCAGTTACAAGGTGGTTTTCGAAGACAAGCTAATACAATTGTAGAATCGGACCACAAATATGAGGTTAGGTTGAAAAGGAGGGGCATTAAAAGCCCAAACCCATGACAGGTATACACTTATGCCCAGTTGGCATGTTGTGCGCTCCATATGAAAACGGAATTCCCAAACAAAAACCATAAACATAATTTCCCATAAATAACGGACTAGTCCAAGAACCCAGCCCCCTCGATGTAACTCCTTATATATCTACAGTTTGAGTTCCCCAGGTATTCCAAGTTCGGCATAGTATCCACTGTAAAATTCTCGCGCCTAATATGCCCAAACGCAGGACAATGACAGAGGTAGTTTACCAAAGTCTCATCCTCTTCCTCGCATGCTCTACATGTTGTCTCCTCAGATAATCTCATGCGAGCTAGATGGTTTCTTAACTCCGTATGTCCTGTAATTACACTTGTTAGTTTTCTAAGTGTTGGTATACTTAGTCTCAGAATCTCTTTTGAATTCCCAATATTTGGGTCATCCCATAGTGTTCTTGTCACCTTACCGATATCAGTGCTTTGCCATTTTCTGACATGTTCCTCTATCGCCCAACGTTTAAGTTCATCCTTAAATCGTTTAAAGGGTTTAGCATTCTCCAAAGTTATATTACTCAGAAGAGCTCCCATTTTGGATAATTTGTCGGCTTTCTTCTTACCGATCAGCCCGTAATGGCTTGGTATCCATATTATCTCCAGATGTTCACAATTTGCATATGAGTTTAACTCTCCCTTGCATTGCAGGACGTTCCGGGATTCAACTTTATCCTTTCTTAGTGTCTTAATCACTGATTGACTATCCGTAAAGAAACGAATCAGGGTTTCGCTATTCGTTTCCTTTATCCATTTAATTCCTTCCGTAATCGCCATGATCTCAGCGTGGAATATAGTGTTGTGATCTGGTAGACGGAAGTATTTGCTTCTATTTCGGCTTATGTCGTATAAGCCCATTCCAGTTTTGTCACCAATCTTTGAACCGTCTGTATAAAGATCGATTCCATGGGTGTTTCCCATCCTGATTATTTCATCCCATTCTCCCTCTTCCGGTATTATGGTGATGCTGTTAGTATTCTCATATCTCATCGGGATTTTATCACATGTTAATTCCGTAATATTTCCGATCGGTAAGATATCCAGTATTTTTTGGTATCTGGTCTTATGTTCTCTTATAAGCCATTCATTTATTGCCATTAATCTTGTCGCAGCTAGGGCCGCTTCATATTTTACCTGTATCTCAATTGGCCAAATGGATAATAAATTCTCAATGGCCATTGTCGATGTGGTTCTCATGGCGCCGCAAATACTAATGCAGCACTGTCTCTGAATCTGTTGAAGAGGTTTTATATTCACCTTCTTCTCTAAGGATGTCCACCACACTAACGAAGCATACGTAATTGTCGGCCGCTGTGCAGTCGTATATAGCCAATGTGTCATCCTTGGGCTTATGCCCCACTTTGAGAATATCACTCTTCTGCAGAGGGCCCATATTCTTTGAGCTTTTTCTACTTTACACTCAATGTGGTCCTTCCAGGAAAGTCTAGAATCAAGTACTATTCCTAGGTATTTGACCTTCTTATCATTCTTAATTGTCTTATTCCGAAAGATGGGATAGCTATGCACCGGTATCTTCCTCTTTCTCGTAAACAAACAGATTTCAGTCTTGTCGGGGTTGACATTGATCCCTCGCTCCTTTGCCCAGTTATAGGATATATTTAAAGCCTCCATTGCTCTCATACATAAAGAATTTGGATTCGTCTCC
This sequence comes from Phyto melanocephala, assembly GCA_941918925.1. Classification (NCBI taxonomy): domain Eukaryota; kingdom Metazoa; phylum Arthropoda; class Insecta; order Diptera; family Rhinophoridae; genus Phyto; species Phyto melanocephala. The sequence continues at coordinate 48,264,970 of OW799236.1, forward strand.
TGATCAGTATCGCAACATCATCTGCGTAACAGATAGGCTTGAATCCCTCGTTCGATAGAATCCTTAGTAGACTATGCTACCATACATAGTCTTCTTACCCATAATAATGGTGATAAAATACCTCCCTGACGGGTTCCTTGACATACTTTGTCCCTTCTTCTCACTCCATTTGCCTCACAATTTATCCATCTGTTCCTTAACATATTGCTAATCCATGCAATTAATACATGACTTAACCCTTTGTTCTCTAAGGAACCGATAAGACTCGAGGTCATTACGTTATTAAAAGCTCCTTCTATGTCTATGAATACGCCCATGGACTCCACACGAACCACAAATATGAAGTATTTGAATCTAAAATTAGGTTGGGAACAATATTGTTAAACAAATTTGCTGGGAGCACTGATCCACATAAATCTAGGCGTGGCAATAATGGTTTCTTTACTGGGGCTATTTTTGTTTTGCAAGTCAGTAAATTCGTGTAAACTTTATCTTCAAAATTAACTCACTGCTTAAGCTAACTCAGACGCGTCACAAAAACCGTGAAATTCAATAAGACAGTCTGAGGTATATTTAATCCATCGGGGAAGTTTATTTGAGTCAATATCATTGTATTTCGATACAAAAAATTGCAATTTTGTTAGAGCCAGTAGTTTTATCAGGTCATCCCAATCTATCTTATCAAGCCACATTTGCTGCATTAAAATCTTGACAACTACTGGTCCTAACCATCCAACTAGATCAAAAAGTCGATCAATAATTGAGAGAACTTCCCGCTTCGTGTATAATGCTTTGAACCTTTTTTGCTCTGTCGAGAAGTAAAAAATGTCATCAGCTGCATTCCAGCGAATTCCTAGTGTTTTAGTTGTGCTATTATCATCGAGTGACAGAAAATCTGAATTTAATAAATGCTCTTGGGGCAAATCTTTTTAAATTTTGTGCGATTTTGAGGTCAATTTTCTTAACTCAAATCCTGCAGTTTTCACTACGCCAATTAATTGTTCTCGTGCCACCAAAGCTTTTGAAATATTATGAGCTCCTACGAGAGCATCATCAACATACATGAAGTCTTTCAATATTAGTGCGCCAAGTGGAAAACGTAGCCCTTCATCTTCAGCTAATTGAAGAATAGTTCTAAGGGCCAAGTATGGAGCACAATTTACGTCAAATATAACCGTTTTCAATTGAAAATCATCGATTTCACCATTATCTGAACTACGAAATACAAATCTTTGAAAATGTCTATGTTAAGAATTCACCCAGAACTGGCGATATATTTTTGCAAAATATACAATAAAAACAAACTAAAAAAAACCTTTATTAAAGCCTTTAATAGAAACTCTTGTCATATGAGACATTTTACCACATCGTGTGGAAACATTACCAGGTATAGAGCCAGTCACAATCCAACCGACAATTGTTTCTTGAGCCACTAAGGATTCAAAAATACCATGTTGAACTCCACTACGAAGAATAAGCGGATACAAATAACCTCCCAATAATAAGTCTACTTCATTGCTTCGTAAAATTTTGTATCAGCATAATTTAAATCTGGCTGTTTATTATTAGAAAATAGGCTAAGCGAATGTGTTGGGACACTACTAGTTATACGAGGCACGACTAGAGCTTGAACATTAATAGACACATCCTGATTGAAAAGTGATACAATAACAAACGCTGCCATCTTAGAAGATCTGCTTATTATATCTCCCCCTAGACCTGTAACTTCAGCTAATACTTGACTAGTGGGCAACATCAGAAGCTTTTGATTCTTTCAGAAATAAAACTCTCATCAGAACATAGATCAATTAGAGCTCGCACCTTATAATAAAAACCAAAACTAACAATGTGAACCCAAGCTGTCGTCAACATAACCTTTCTCAAAACAGACGTGTGATGTAATTGAACAACACCAGATGGTCAGGAGTATCAGTGGACTGTAATTGCTGAACTAAATTACTTTTCCTACTACATAATTTCTCTTCATTAAATCTCTATGCCTTAAAGTATGATGCTTCTTCTTGCACTTTAAACAACACTTTGCACTCGATTTTTGTAGTCCATGCTTAAAAATTTATTACGGGAACTAATCTTGTGATTTTCACTACATAATTTGCAAACCTATCGGTGAGAAAATAGTTTGATTCCTCCCATCGGAACACTCGTTAAAAATTTTCGTATACTTTTCCCAAATTCCTCTTTCTCAAAATTAAAGGCGTCTTCAGTATAGCCTGAGAGGTCCTGGTCCTTCAAGTTAGCCTCACAACTAATCTCTTCATCTGCAAACTATACAAACTATAACTGTTCTAACGAAATTGACATTTTTCCACAGAGCCACAAAATGATTATACCGAGACACTGAAAATTATCAGTAAAACCAATGTACTCAATTTTTTTTTTAACTCCACGGAGAAGGACCAAAATGTTTACCTGATATATCTTTGTCCTGAGTTGGGTGCCACTGGCTCAAAAGTTGATGATATTTCGTTATATATTTTTGGGTTTATTTGAAGGTGTTTTGTTTGTTTTATTTTGTTTTTACAAATTCCCTTAATTTTCTATTTCACGATTATTGCCTTTTTTGTTTTTAAATGTAATTTAGTTTTATTATTTACTTGTTTTAACTGAACGTTATTTGGCGTCTGTTGGTTTGAAGAAGAAAAAAAGCAAAAACTCGAGACATAAAATCTAAGTTGAGTCGGCTTGTTAACAGATTTACAGATTTAATTTACTGGTGAAGGCTAGCACATAATACCCTTCTTTTCGCTTTACTACTTAGGTACCTAAACACCAGATTTAAGGCCATTATTACAACTTGCCGTTAGATAAAGGCAGGATTTTGTCGGACAGATAAATGGTTTTGAATTATAAACCCTTAATTAATAATTTTTTTATCCGTTAAATATTATTAAAATTAATAATAATAACAATAAAAAATGGAAGTTGTAATAATGCAAAGCTATTTATTGGGCAGACAAAATCCTTCCTTTAACTAAAGGCAACTTGTAATAATGGCCCTTATTGTTTTACTGCTCGAGTGCCAGTTAAGTTTAAAAAAATAATTTTTTTGGTCATAATGACCACATTTTATTAAATTCAGAACAAAAACTAATTTTAAAATATATTTTATTTATATTAAAATAAATTATCAAAATTTACAGGTGGTGTGCTTCAATTCTTAAGAAATAATTGTAACAACTAAAGCGTGTATTTGCATATGCATTTGTATATGCAGTACTTGACAAAAAATGCAATGCAACCGTCTGCAACTAAATTAATAGGAATTGGATCATGGAAGCGGAAGCGTGTGAGAAAAAGTTTGTTGGAGTTAACTAATAAAGAATGGTTAAATTTTAGTGTTTTATCAAAATCAATATCTAGTTGCTAGAAAAATAGTCTCAAATGCCCCATTAACCAATGAAGGTTTGACATAGACTGGAAAAATCTCGTCGATCATTACGAATATAATCGGGTTCAAGTCAATGAACAATTTAAGACTTTGATCTTCAAGAAGAATCAGGTCAATTTCTGCAAATATTACATCGGACTGTTAAAAGCAATATGTGTAGAAACTGTTACTTAGAACCCGATTCTTGTATATATTTGCTCGAAAAAACTCACCCCAAACTCTTTTAAAATAACTTGAAAATTCTCTTCAGGAATTTATAAAAGTTCCAACATGGGATTATTCAACAGATTTCTAACATGCAACTCTAAGACTTTAAAGTCTATAGGGGCCATTACACAGTCAACTAGCAAGCCTTACTCACATAAAAAAAACTTCAAATCATTAATTAAACATAATCGTGTAAACACTTCCTATGACTTATATAGAAAATAGGTCACAAAATAAAAAATTATTTTTATCGCTATGGTAGAAAAAAATTACACTAATACTAAATGCCATCTGCGATCATGTCAAAAATTCTTAAAACAAAATGTGAGTGATAGAATTTACGTTGTAATAGTCACTTATTTTTGTTATAACTAGCATTTATCCCGCTACTTCGATAGCGCAGTTCTTACTGTTTATTAAATACTCAAGTTCTATTTATAATTATTAAATATTTTTGGTTCAATTAATGAAAATTTTTATCTATGATTCTTAGAAAAATAAAAAATAGAGTAAGGATATATCGGGCATACATTTTGTCTAAGAAAAACACGACTTGATTCTTTCAGCTTAAAAAGTAGTCTGGTTTATTTAAAACAAAAAGATTTCTTTAGGTTACAATAACATATTACATTGTATTTAATGTACAAAGAAAACAAGAAATCCAATGACTCTACCGTTAATTTCGATATGACAAAAAATAAGAAATATTACAAAAAAAAAGAAATAAACTAAGTACAAGGTTATTAGGTGGGACATTTGAGAATGAATTAAAATAAAGAGATTCTACATATGTATATTTTTTTTATGAACATTTCCGCTAGCCTTGAACGGCGTTCAATTATCCTTTGGCAATGAATGAATTTTAGTAATGGGCCTCTTGAAAGTTGAGGTCTCAGTTTTAACAGTGACGACCCTGACAAGGCCGTCAGTGCCAGCATGGGTTTCAATTATACGGCCCAGCTTCCAATAAGGGGTGGTAAGTTGTCCTCACGTAGCAAGACGATGTCACCAACTCTTAAGTTTTTTTTTCTCCGTCAGCCATTTAGATTTTGGTTGTAGTGAAAGCAAATACTCTGTTGACCATCGAGACCAAAAGTATTGAGTTAGTTGTTGTACCAACCTCCACTTAGATAATGAAGATGTTTTAAGATGAGTAACATCAGTTTCTGGCAATGTATTAAGGGGTCTTTCAACTAAGAAATGACCAGGCGTTAAATAAGGAATGTCATCAGAATCAGCTTGGACTAACGGTCTAGAATTTAGTATTGCTTCAATTCTAGCTAAAAGTGTTGATAGTTCCTCAAAGGTTAGAGTGGCTTGACCTATAGTTCTTTGTAAATAAAACTTCATGGATTTGACCGTAGATTCCCATGCCCCACCAAACTGTGGTGCACTTGGTGGTATGAAATGCCACTGTATACCTTTAGAAGATAAAAATTTCGAAATTTCATTATTAGATCTAAAAGAAGTTACCAATTGATGAATTTCATTAAGCTTTCGAGCGGCTCCACGAAAATTAGTTCCATTGTCGCTGTGTATATGAACACACAAGCCACGTCTAGCTACAAACCGATCTAAGGCAGCTAAGAACGCATCGGTGCTTAAGTCTGAAACAAGTTCCAGATGAACAGCTTTGGTCACTAGGCAAATGAATACTGCAATATACGCTTTTACTATTGGAGCCTTTCTTCCACTGTGTTGCTTATACTGTATAGGACCAGCATAATCACATCCAACTTCATAAAAAGGAAAGGCAGTATTGACTCTGAATTTTGGAAGGTCCCCTATAAGTTGCTCTTGAGCTCGAGCATTGTATCTAGTACAAACTCCACACTGACGTATCACAGCTTTTATAATTTCACGGGCGCCAACTATCCAATATTTCTGACGCAGTGTAGCAACCAACAATGTAATCCCAGCATGTAGATTTTTGAGGTGTAAATGCTGCACAATTTTTTTTTACAATAGGATTGTCTTTATGAAGAATTATTTGATGTTGACTGTCGAAAGGTAGATCAGCTCTAGATAATCTTCCTCCAACACGCAGCAACCCATCAGAATCCAGAAACGGCGACAATTCCTTAAGTTTTTTATTAGTTATGGTGGCTCGACCCGTAAACCACATATCATCACGAATTAGTAAACTTGATCTTACACCTCTTTTAGCGGCATCAGCTGGGTTTTCTTTGCTAGGAATATACCGCCAGTTAACTCTAGGTAGCGTTTTCAAAATATATGATGTGCGATGACTAATAAAATTCTTCCACTTTGATGGATGTGAAGACAGCCATGCTAACACTGTTTTGCTATCAGACCAGCATACCACCTCATTCATATTTATATTAATAACAGACGATACATATTTAAACAGTTGAGTTAGTAAATATGCAGCACAAAGTTCCAGCCTGGGAATTGAAAGGGACGCTACAGGATCCACCTTTGTTTTCGGTATGGCAATATTCGTAGATACATGTCCGTCTGCTGATACTTTACGACAATGTATTACTGCAGCGTAAGCAAAGCTAGAGGCGTCGCAATATCCATGAAAGGTCACAAGTTTTTCTGTGGAAAAAATAAGTCGGGGAATGTTAATATTATTAAGCAAATTATATTCGGAAAAGAGTAATTCGACTTTATTTAAAATATCATTTGGTAGCGGCTCGTCCCAATTCAAACTTGAAAGCCATAGTCTCTGAATAATTATTTTGACAGCTATAATTGCAGGTGATATCCATCCAAGGGGGTCAAAAATTTTCGATATCTCGGAAAGCAAGTTTCTCTTTGTGGTGAGATAATAGTCGTTCTCTTTGATCTTGTATGAAAAACAGTCGTTTATGGGATTCCAAATAATTCCCAAAAGACAAACTGTTATATCTGAAGGTATAATAACTATGCTGTCGATTTTCTCACTGTCTGGTATATCTTGAAGAATTTGGCTATCATTTGTTGCCCATTTTCTAAGGTGAAAACCGCCAGCCATGAGCAACTTGTTTAACTGTCCAGCTAGCTCTTGAGCTTCCGCTATTTTATTGGAGCCTGCCATACAGTCGTCGACGTAAAATGAGTTCTTAACAGCCTCACTGCCCATTGGAAATCGTTCCTTTTCGTCGTCACTCAATTGAAGAAGAGTACGGATTGAAAGGTATGGAGTCGGTCGGTACCATATGTCACTGTAGTAAGCCGGTAGTGCTGCACCTCTTCGGTTGGTGATTCTCTCCACAATATGCGTTGTAATCCCAGTCGATTGACACATCGTTCAGATATCAGGGTGTTTTGCCAACCAGAATCCAGCAAAATGTTACAGCTTTGGAAACATCCCATGTTGTGTTTGATAAGAACCCTGGCTGTAGGTAAAAGCATATTTAAATTTCTTACCTCAGATAATGCTGTAAGATTTATAGACGTATCAGGATCGTTTACAGCTACGTCTCTTTTAGACTCTCGATATGACCGTTTCTCATTTTTTGTCTGTTCTGAATCCGTACCCGTAATGATGGCGGCTGTAACTACTTTAAAATCAGGACTTCGCTCCAAGTGAATGCACGAATGATGATGGGCCTTACATGACTCACACACGTGTTTAGAGGGAAAATTTTGTACTAAATGCCCTGGTTTTAGACAATTGAAACATAATCTTTTTTCTTTAACAAAGTTTATGCGGTTTGGAACAGATAGCTTAACAAATGCTGGGCAATATGCAAGATAGTGATCCTGTGAGCACGCAGCGCAGGCCTTTTTCATAATACCATTATATGATCTTACCATCTTAGGTTTTGCAGAGTGTCCACTGTTGTGTTGTTTATCACTGGCAGACGGCACACGTTCTAACGCATCACAGCGTTCAATTATAAAAGTTAAAAAGTTCTCCAATGTAGGAAAGGTAATTTTACTACAATGTTCAGCCCAGGATTGATGGGTGTCTCTGTCCACTTTTTTCAGCAAAATATGTATCAGCCACGGGTCTCGCTTTTCTGCATCTGTCCCTTGTGCAAGAAAGCCACGTATAACTTCATCAGCAACATTTGAGACGTTTCTAAGACCTTGTGGACCATCTGCTTTGGATATAAATAGAAATGTTTCAATTAAAGAATCAATTATCATTGAAGGCTTATCATAACGCTCTTGAATATTTTTCAAAGCTTCCTCATAGTTTTGATCGGACACAACTAGGTGCCTAATAAGTGTAGCAGGCTCGCCCTTTAAAAATCCTTTAAGGTATTGAAACTTCTGGGCGGCAGTAAAAGAGTGGTTGTTATGCACCGAGCTAATAAATAAGTCAAAAAACGCTCTTAAATCTGCATATTTACCCTCGAATACGGGAATATTTAGTTTGGGAAGTCGCACTTCAGTAGACTGGACAGAGGTATTGGCTGTTTGTGACAAAGTAGCAGCATTAAAGTTGGTCGATGGATATTGTAGCGCAGAAAGTTTCTCCAAAAATAAGGCTTGAGATTCTAAGAGTTTTTGCATGGCATCATGATGCATAGTTGTGGAATTAAGGGGGTCAACAATAATGTTCGGAGAATGCAGCCTGTTATCGATGATTTCACAGTACCTACTTTTCATTCGAAAATATCTGGCTTCAAATTCTTCTAACTCAGCATCACGTTCTGGTATACTGTCACTAAAAGCAGCCATTTCAATATCCAATGCTTGGAAACTATCATATAATTTTTCCAATCTCTCAAGTCTTGCACGGATTTCGAAAAGCGATGTTTCGTTAGTAACACCATTCAAAAAATTTTCCAACCTTGTGGCGGTACCCTTAAGATGGGTTCTTTTATTACGTAGTGTTTCAATGTTACTCATACTCGTAATAATTGCAGCAAATTGTTTTCTCAAGTTTAAAGGTTTATTTAGTATTAAACTTAGTAATAATTAAACACACATTAACTTTCTTTTATATTCGCAAGATCACGTAGGGTCACCAAAAAAGGTCTAAGAAAAACACGACTTGATTCTTTCAGCTTAAAAAGTAGTCTGGTTTATTTAAAACAAAAAGATTTCTTTAGGTTACAATAACATATTACATTGTATTTAATGTACAAAGAAAACAAGAAATCGAATGATTCTACCGTTAATTTCGATATGACAAAAAATAAGAAGTATTAAAAAAAAATGAAATAAACTAAATACAAGGTTATTAGGTGGGACATTTGAGAATGAATTAAAATAAAGAGATTCTACATATGTATATTTTTTTATGAATACATTTCCTAACTAAAAGCAAAATCAATGCCACTGAGTTTCAAAAATTAAGATTCATAATTTGCAAATATGACCCTAAAAATAATAAAACTATAATTTTTTTTTCTTACAATCCTAGCTTCATAAACCTAGAATATATACAAAGTACCGTACAAATTCAAAAAAGTACGTTTTTGGTCGCCGATAACATTTTTAGTCTCACCTGGAATCAATAGTCCTTGATTGTACTATTCTATCTTCACAAACGTAGAAAATAAAATAAGTACCATCAAAAATCAAAAAAAGTACCTTTTTGGTCGCCCATAACATTTTCAATCTCACCTTGTATCAATAGTCACTAATTTCAAAATTCTAGCTTTACAAATGTTGGAAATATCATAAGTACCATAAAAATTAAAAAAAGTACCTTTTTTGTCGCCCATAACATTTTTAGTCTCACCTAGAATCAATAGTTCTTGATTGTACAATTCTATCTTCATAAACGTAGAAAATACAAAAAGTACCATAAGAATTCAAAAAGTACCTTTTTGGTTGCCCATAACATTTTTAGTCTCACCTGAAATCAATAGTCCTTGATAGTACAATTCTACCTTCATAAACGTAGAACATACAACGAGTACCTTAAAAGTATAAAAAAGTACCTTTTTGGTCGCCTATAACATTTTAGTCTCACCTGGAATTAATAGTCCTTTATTTTACAATAGTACCTTTAGTAGAAAATACAAATGGTACCATAGAAATGCGAAAAAGTACATTTTTGGTTCAAGTTCCAAATTACAAGTTTAAAATGTTAAAATATCTATGTAAAAAAATATTTTAATAGACATGATTTAAAGTCAGTAAATTTACTCTTTTTTACATAAAAGTAATTATGTTCTTAAAAGTACCAAAGTCTTTTACCGAATTTTCCCTTTTCTACCCTGTTATGAATGTGTTTCAATTTTTACTAAATTACAAAATTTTTTATATCTGGTGATAATCCCAATTAGAAATTTTGTGAAAATTGGCCGTCCAATAGGAATTACATACATTTTACGGAATTTTCCCCTTTTTGGTACCTTTTTTGCCTCCAAAAAAGTTTCCTAAAATTTTACCATATTCTATTGGGCAATAATTATTATCAAGTTTTGTCCCATTGAATAATATTAGAAAAGTTTCTTTTAAAAAAAGGTACCAAAAAAAAGGGAAATTTTTACCCCTTATACACGTGAATTTAAAAAAAGTGCTGAATTCATATTAATATTTTTTTGCGGATTACTTAAAACAGTTTATACCTTTTTCCTAGCTTTATGTGTTTGGAAGTTACGCAGGGTACTAAAAAAGTACTAAATTATAGATGATAATTCAAAAAAAGGCCAGACACCTGTCAGCTTATTTTTTGTACAAATTACAATACTTTTTCAATTTAAGTTGTATCATTTTTTGTTTAGCAGAAATAAGATTACCGATTTCACCCTTTTTTACCCCTTAAAGTACGAATTTCCAAAAATCCCTTCTTAGTGGAGCTATACATTGAAAGAGGAACCGATTGTCCAAATTTCATGTCCCTAGCTCTTTGCGTTTGGGCTGTGCGATGATGAATCAGTCAGCCAGTCAGTCACGTTACTCTTTTATATGGATTGTCTGTTGAACCACAGTGTCAAGGAATGTAAAAGCAAATTAAGTTGAGGATTATGTAATCAAAGACAAAATACTTTATAACACAGGGATCAGAAACCTAATTCACAAACCAAAGTGTAGCACGAATCAACAATATATAGTCAACATTCATATCAAATTTCAATAATTCTATCCCAAATATCACATCCTTGACCATACAACAGAATAAAAAACTTCTACGGAGCGAAAAACACTGTTATTCACTGCTATCGTACACAAAGAAATAAGTGGCGAAAGATATCAGACAAGAGCAATCATCGACCCTGGATCTCAGACAACTTTCATATCGGAGAAATAAAAAAAAAACCGATTACATCTACTCACAAAACGAAATTTAGTTCATGTCACAGGTTTGAGTCAGAACATTTATGAAACTTCAACCAAAGCTTGTTTATTTAACCTTTGCTTAAGGGTAGATAAAAAATTAGAAGTATGGGCTCCTGTACTAAAGACCCTTTCATCTAATTTTCCACCACAAACCTTAGACTTGCAACATTTCAATGAGAATGCAAAATTATAACTTGAACCTGCTAATCGGCGTCCTTTTAGGCCCCTCAATATATTGCATGGAAACATCGATGCGGTTTATTTTCTCCGGACTCCTTTGTAATCACTGCACCGAAAATCGAATTCAAGGAAAGCTATAAAAAAAAAGTTGTATCTACAATAACAAAACTCTTTGACTATTATGGATGAATAACAATAATAATTGTAGTCGCAAAACTAATCATGCAAGAGATTTGGTTGGAGAAATTCGTCTTTTGTCTTAAATGGCAAAACTTTTTGAAAAATTGTTCTGACATTAATTCCTTAAAAATTCCTCGTTGGATTCAATATAGCCCAGATTGTCAAGTAAAAATTCACGGTTTTAGTGACGCGTTAGAAAAGGCATATTTTGTGAGTCTTTACGTCTGAATACAATCTGAAGACTCTATCATATATAAATTTTTACTGGCTTTAAAAACACGCGTAGCTCCAATTTAACTGATTTCACCACCGCATTTAGACCTTTGTGGATCCGTTTGTTGGCAAATCTTGCATTAGCAACCTTACCAAATCTTCAATATAGAAACATCAAATCATATTATTGAACTGACTCAATGATTCTTGGTGAAAGAAACCTCTCAGCACTTAAAATACTTTTGTCGGAAATAGTGTTGTATCGACTCCAAAGACAACCTAGAGATATCGCCAGCGGAGGTTGCACTTAACAAGAGTTATAAAAACATAACCTATAATGGTTTGGACCAGCCTGAACCAAAAAATCAATGGCCGACACCCATTAAACCCTAAGAAGCAAAAATAGAAGCAAAAATATTAAAAACGTTTACAACCACAACATATAAAGATTCTTTAAATCGTTTTTCAAACGTATCACGCCCATATCGGGTACTCGCGTAGGCGTTGAAATTTTTGAGAAACACGTGCAGTAGTAGAAACCATCTTCGAATATCGTCGCCAGAAATTGCAAAAAATTAACAATGAATGAACAATGTCATTTTCCTGAAAAACATAGACTCTTGAAATCCAAACAAAAAATAAACTCTAAAAGCAGTCATTTTCTTAAGCCCCTTTCTAGATTAAAAAGGTATTATTAAAGCTAATGGTTGAATAGTTCTATCACCAGCATTGACTTACAACGAACGTCACCCAATATTGCTATTTCATAGTTCCAATTGTCACGTTTAGTAGTTGAGTTTACGCACAAAATTAGCCTACACGGCGCAAGTCAACTTATGACTCGAATCATCCGCACAGAATATTGGATATTTAAATTAAAACCACTCGTTAATAGCATAATTCATCATTGCAAACCTTGTCTTTTATAGGATGCACTCTCCAAGAGTAAGAAACTCACAACTTATAGTGGTTTGGACCATCCTGGCTAAAATTACCAACAACTCAATGGCGGACACCGATTAAGCTCGAAGAAACAAGAATAGAAGCAAAAGTAGTAAAAATGTTTACAACCACAACATATGACGATCCATTAAATCGTTTTTCAAACCTATCAAGCGCATATAGGGTACTCGCATATGCGTTGCGATTTTTGAGAAACACGAGCAGTAGTAAAACCCACCTTTGAATATCGTTGCCAGAAATTACAAAGAAAAAAAATTTAATCAGTTAAAAATTGTCTCATCACAATAACTTAAGGAACTTACCTTCCCGAAGAGCATAGGTTTTTAAAATCCAAGCAGAAAATAAACTCTAAAAGCAGTATTTTGTTTTAAAGCCCCTCTATAGATCAAAAGGGTACTATCGAGCTAATGACTGACTAGTTCAATCATCAACATTAACCACTGTTGCCATTTCAGCCATTTTCTCATCAAATCTAGCGATTTTTAAACATTTTTTGCGGGAAAAAATATTATTTAGCTATTAGCGGGAAATCTAGCGATTTTTGCGATGTTAGTTTTTAACGTGTTTTAAATACATTTGTTGTATACATTCTTAAAGAGTAGCTACCAATTCATTTGTAAGGCGAATGCTATTTTCAATACACTTTTTAATACAGATTATGGCATCTGAAATTCAAAAACCACGTACATTCAAATTCAAAAACAAATTTTATCTTGCAAAGTTTATAGCTCGAATAATTTGAGTTCTGAGTTTGTAAATTATATAAAAGAAAAACTATTTAAAAATTGCTTGGAAGAAATTATAAATATTGCAAAAAAAAAAACTAATAAAATCAAACACTTGCCATTAAAAGTTTAAGTCCTGGGTAATGCAAGATTAAAAAGACGATATTGATGCAGGTGCTCCCTGTCTGCAAAATTGTACAAACACAAGTCATCTGCATAGGTGAGAGGGTTAATGGAAGTTAGAAACGATGTATCAGGTTCTAGATATAGTGTATAAGGAAATAAATCAATAGACGTTGGTGTCATCAAGTGGTACATAAATTTAAAATAAATATTCTTTTTGATATAGGTATTTTAATAATTATTTTCAGTACCGAAATACAACAAATTGTGTTAACATTTCTAAGCTTGGCTGAAGTGGCCGATGCGACAGCTTCAATTACGATATACATATGTATTTAAATCAACATTAAAGAAATTAGATTACAATTTTACATGTAAAAGCGAGAATATAGAGTATTGGCTATAGACTTTTAGTGAATAAATCCCAAAATGTTTTTAGTATGCATATTATAAATATAAAGTAATTAGTAATACTTTTTAAACATTATTATTTTGAATTTTAATATAACGTACACATGTGACGTACATATTTATATTTCTTGAATTTTTTTACATACCTTCATACATATGTGAATTATGTATTAAAATGTAATTAATAAAAGCTGCCTTCGTAATAAAAATTACTGTACTTTTATTTTTTTCCTTCTGTCATTATTTAAGAAAAACTTTGCAATAAAACGCTAAATTTCCCGCGCAATAAAAAAAATGGACGAAAACTTGGCTATTTTTTGTTAAATTTATGGTAGAATTGGAAAAAGAAATAAATAATTAGCGATTTATCGCTAAAACTTTGATAATTTTTAATTTTTAGCTATTTTCTAGCTATTTTTCTACTTATTTTAGCGATATTCTTTGGGAAAAAGTTGGCAACAGTGACATTAACTTACAACGAACGTCACGCAATATTGCTGCCGTATAGCTCCAATCATTCGTACAGAATATTGGATATTTAAACTAAAACCTCTAGTTTAAAGCGTAATTCATCATTGCAAACCTCTTGTCTTATACAAAAAACATATTTACATTCGGAAGCAACAAGTGACTTGTCGACTTTTTCCCGCTTCATAGGAAGACGCGAATGCTCTCATCAATTCAGAAAATGAGAAAAGTTCGTCGGAATTTATGAAAAACCTTCAAAACCGAATGATTCAACATTATAGTAATCAAAATATTAAGGGGAAATTTATCCCCCCCTTTAGCCAAACATATGGGCGAGCCTTGGAAAACAAGCATGAAGTCATTCAAAACCCATTTAAAATAGATTATGGCCAATATGAAATTCACTTTTGAAGAGTTGTCTATAATTCTCACTCGTATAGAACCATGCCTAGACTCTAGACCCTTATGTCCTGCTAACGATAACCAAAATGACCCTAACCCATTGACACCTAGACATTTTCTTATTGGTACTATTATTGACCCCAGCCGAACCTGATGCAAGCAGTAAAAATCTGACTCTCATCAAACACTGAAAACGTTTGAGCGTCATCCACCACTTATTTTGACAAAAATGGAAATCCGATTACCTATACACCGTATATATAAGTAGAAGACTTTTAAAGACAACAGCCAAAAAATAAACGACCTGGTAGTCATCAAATACGACAATTTACTGTCTTAGTACATACTTCGTTGGACCAAAAACTGAGCTGTACTAACCTACACCGACTTATAGGGACCGAAATGTTCACAATTGTTGTTTACTTTTGTTTGTCTTTGTAAAATGCTTTAACTAATTGTAAACCGTTACGCAGCGGCATTGTAAGATTGAAGTTGGAACAATTTACACATAATAAACAGTGGACAAAGTAAACAAAAACACAATTAGTGACAAAAGTTATTACATATAAAACAACAAAATGAAAACAAATTGACTTATTTAGAAACAAATTTTGGAATTCTTTATTATCAAGGCTTGAAAAGGGCTCTCCACCATTCTGGAATATGACAAAGGTTTTAAAGAAGAAGAACAACAATATCTCTATTTTAAAACAATATGGTTCTCGGTACTCCACCAACCAGAAAAAGTGTGAAATTTTTGCATTATTTTGTATTTTTAGCTCCTAAACTGTCCCCAGTAGGCACCTTTTCTAACAGCCTAATTATGTGCCTTTGTTTTATTTATATGTACTTAGTACAAATAAACTTAAAGGGGGAATCACCAAATTATCTACATACATGCATTAGCATAAAGTATAACTTTCGTTCTTTATGTCTTTTTTTAAATTAAACAAAGTACTTTAATATTTTAAATTCTTTATTTTGAGATAAAAGTGATCATTATATGCAAGCTTGAAATATTGTCCAATCTTCTTTAAATTTTGTATATCTTTAGAAAATATGTAGATTCTAATTATAGTCAGATCATGTTATGTTTTTTTTAGTGAAGGTATAACAAAAATTATAATTTTTATAAAGTTAACAGAATTATGTAAATAACATGCATATTCCAAAACAACTACATTATTAACATAAAAATAAAACAAATATAAACAGAAAGAAAATTTATATGAAAATATAGTTTTATTTTAGAATATAGTTTTATTTTAGATTGGAAAGTAAATATTATAGAACATTAAATAACAAAATAAAATAATCTGATAAAACAAATTTAAAAATGTAAGAAAATTAGGTAACAAGAAAAACGTCCCTGTTTTTAAGTGGACAACAGGGCTATCAGGGAAAACTACAATCAAATCTCTGAAAATAACCTCCAGGCGAATATTATAAACTAACGAATCAATTTCGGTTAATTCAATGTTCTATTTTTAAAAATGTTTAGTAAGTTTGGAGTTATCGAGGAACAAGTCGAAAAAAAATTTTTTTTTAAAAATTATAAAATTTTTAAAATTATAAAAAATAGAACGCAACAAATAATTACCAGTTTTAGTACTTAATCTTAAAACAGCATTTATTAGAAATAAAATAAATTTTATCACATGAAAATCCATAGATAAATTCGTGTTTTATTGTAGTGTGTACATGTCGCGGTGTTTATAATAGCGAATGTCTATGGCACGCGCCATAACAAATAAACACACAAACATGTATCGTGCGTCAAGAACTTATGTACAATAAACAAATAAATATTGTATACAATAAGTTCAAAGCACTTACACTCAAATAACTATTTTGCTGCGCTGAACAAAATATAATATCATATTACACACAGCAATTAAACAGTCAGTACTCAATACATGAATCAAAGAACTGATGTCTTCTACATTAGTTAAGTGCAGTTAATTTGTTGATAGTTCCACTGTTAACATAATCATACAGGCAATGCTTTGATTACTGAACTGTTTAGTGTTCAATAATAAGTAAAATCTATTAAAACCATGATACACATTCCACTGTAACCAGAATAGCTAAGTAAGCAATAATTATGTATAAAAATCGAAGATTTTTAATAAAGAATTCAATTCTTGCTTAACACCAATCGAGCGCGTTTCAGCCGCTCTTTGCAAGAATAAAATAAATAGTAGTTTTATTATTTACATTATTCCCGCTAAACTAAAAGTACCTAGTTTTCATATTTTTTATCACCAATTAGTGTAAAGCAAAAAATTTTGTGATTTTTTTATGAAAAATTAATTTCAAATTATTTTCGGACGTTAATTAGTCTAGAAGTTAGATGAGATATTAAAAAGTACCAAAGTTAAAGTTTTTACCGGTTTTTGTCCCTTAGCCTATCGATTTAAAAAAAAAGTACCAGACACCTGTCCGCTTATTTTATTTCTGCTTTTTTAAAAAATCATCTTTCTATTCAATTGAAAACATAAAACAAAATACACAAACATTGTAATGGTGGCTTCGCTTATCGGTCGTTTCTTATTTGGGTTTAGATTATCGTCTTCTTTCATATTTCCTTCTAACGCTTATCAGATGGTAATATACTTCAAAGTATAATTCAATTTGTGCGACCAATAACAAAACTCAGTAAAGATGAATTCAGTGTTCTGCAATCTCAGGTAATATATTTTTAGCTCTAATTACCGCACAAGAAAATTCCAGAAACTGCATCATTATCGCTTTCTGAATTTCCCGTATTTGCACTTCAGTATTACCTGGATATTTACGTTTTCTCTTGCTGTGCAAAATAATATTGGAATTTTTTTCAACCAAATTCCAAGAATTATTTTTTAAATACTTTTTTGCTTTAAATTTCTTCGGCAATGAAAGGCACCACTTTGTACAATTAGTATTACTCAACAAGTGATTGTGTACAAGACAAGTGTTTATTTAAAAATAAACATAAAAAAATGAGCAATATATATATAAACGGCTCCATTTCTCACCAAATGGAATTCGAAGATTATTTCAAAATAAGGGTAAACAACATTGACCAATACTGGACACCCAGTTCAATATGCGATAATTGCCGAGTTATTTTAAGAAATCCATCTTTATCAAACTCTCAGTAACTACTTTTAAATAAAGTTTAAAATATGTATCCGTTTTCTCAATGCAACATTTTTTATACTTACAGAACACAAAAGAAAACTGTACAACCTATGCTCTGAAGAGAAACATCAAGCCCTGAATCTGAGTGCTATTTTTGTTTATCTACTAAAAATGGTTTTGGAAATTATAAGCATTGGTCCTACCCCACCATTTCAGCCTGTGGATTTGAACTTCCGGTTTTAAATAAAGATGTAAAGTCCCTCCTTGAAAGTCCTTGTTATATTTCACGTAGTGACGTTTTATTATCACCCCAACCGTCGTCTTCGAGCATGTGTAGTACATCAGATGATCTAAGACCAAAGCTTTACAATCAACTTGATCTTAATGATCTCATAAGAGACCTCGAGCTAACAAAAGAGAAATCGGAGCTCTTAGCATCTCGCTTAAGAGAGCGAAATTCTTACAAAACGACGTCAAGTCAACGGAATACCAGAACTGACATAAGCCATATGCCAACTTTTATACAACAAAGATAATGTGTGCTTCTGTTATGACATAAATGGTCTTTTTGAGAAATGTTCTAAGTGAGTGGCGGCTATTTATTGATAGTAGCAAAGAAAGCCTTAAGTCCGTTTTACTACATATAGGCAACGTGAAGCCATCTATACCTATTGCACATGCCGTTAATTTAAAAGAAACATATGAAACTATGGCCACTTTTTTAAGAAACTTGAACTATGAACAGCACAATTGGAAAGTATGTATGTTGCGACTTAAAAGTCGTTGCTATATTAACCAGCCTACAAGGTGGCTATACGAAGTATTTCCTACGAAGTTGTTTCCCATGCCCCTGGGATAGACGAGATCGTGAAAATCACTGCATAAAAAAGGATTGGAAAGCAAGATCCGAAATGACCCTAGGTCTACATAATGTAAAGTATCCTGCATTGATTAAAAAAGACAATGTAATCTTACCACCACTTCATATAAAGCTGGGCTTAGTTAAAAATTTTGTTAAAGCACTAGACAAAGAGAGTAGAGCCTTTGCTTATTTAAAAACAATATTTCTAAATCTTTTATCTGCGAAAATTGGTGAAAGAGTTTTGGATGGTCCTCAAATTCGAAAATTGCTTCTAAGCACTACCTTTGAAGATTTGTTATTATCAGATGAAAAAGCTGCGTGGAATTCATTTCTACAAATTGTTTCTAACTTTTTAGGGAACATCAGGAGTCCAAATTACAAAGAATTCGTCCGTGATTCGCTTGAAAACTATTCAAAAATCGGTAAATATTAATAAAATGAATTTTCTCTTCCATGTTTGTCACTAAAATACATTTATTTACACTAAAAATACATTTGTTGCATTCGCATTTGTACTTTTTTCCGGAAAATCTTGGTGCCGTAAGCGAAGAGCATGGTGAACGACTTCATCAACAACTTAAGACCATGGAGCAACGTTATCAGGGACTAGGAATGAAAATATGATGGGAAATTTTATTTGGTTCCTTATAAGAGAATCAAACTCAGAAAATTCTAGAAGACAAAACAAAAGTCGAAATTATTTTTAAATTATTCTTTGTTAATCTTGTTTATTAAAATATAACACTTGTTACCCCTGTTTATACTTTCACTTTATCGGGAATAAAACTCGAATATATCGATGGATTTTAATGCAATCAAATTTATTTTATTTTTAAGACATGCAGCTTTTTTACGTTAGCGAAGGTATAGTTTTGAAATTAGCGACTATTGATACAAGTTGAGATTGAAAATGTTAAGGGCGATCAAAAAGGTACTTTTTTGATTTTTTATGGTACTTTCTGTATTTTAAGAAGATAGGATTGTACAATCAAGGACTATTAATTCTAGGTGAGACTAAAAATGTTATGGTCGACAAAAAAGGTACTTTTATTGAATTTTTATGGTATTTTTGGTATTTCCAACGTTTGCGAAGCTAGAATATTGAAGTCAGCGACTATTGATACAAGGTGAGACTGAAAATGTTATGGGCGACCAAAAAGGTACTTTTTTAATTTTTAAGGTACTTTTTGTATTTTCTACGTTTATAAAGGTAGGATTGTACAATTAATGACTTATGATTCCAGGTTAAACTGAAAATGTTATGGGCGACCAATCCACTGTTTTGAATTTTTATGGTACTTTTTGTATTTTCTATGTTTATAAAGTTAAAATTGTGACACAAAGGATTATTGATTCAAGTTGAGAATTAAAATGATATTGGAGACACAAAAACGCCGTTTTGTATTTATATTGTACTCTTTGTATTTTTACGTTTGTAAACATAGATTCTTAAAATTAGTGCTTTTTGATCCGAGGTCTATCTCCTTATGGACGACCAAAATGACTTTTTCTCTTTTTTTATATATTGTATACATAGAATTCTGAATGTAGGTAATAATAAACCAAGTGGGTGTTTTAATAAAGGAAAAATTTTACTTTTTTATTTTTAGGGTAATTTTTGCAAATTATGAATCTTAATTTTTGAAACTCAGTAGCATTGATATTGCTTTTAGTTAGGAAATATATGCCCGATATATCCTTACTCTACTTTTTATTTTTCTAAGTAAATTGAATCAGAGATACAAATGTTCATAAATTGAACCAAAAATATTTATTAATTATAAATATAACTTGAGTATTCAAGAAATAGTAAGAACTGCGCTATCGAAGTACCGGGGTAAATGCTAGTCTTAAATATTTGCATTAAATCCAAATATAATATAATAAATGTGAATGTTAAATGTTTTGATATTCAATCACGCAAAAAATTGCTAAACAAATTTAAAAGAAATTTGCTGCGAGCACAGGCTACTTTCAAATATTTGTTAAATTTTATATAATTACGAATTTTTTAAACTGATTATGAATACTTATAATACAGTATAATAAATTGCAATTTATCATTTTTTTCTGCTTCGAGATTTTTAATTGTTAGCAAACGATTTTATATTTTTTGCACAAAAAAAAACTAATAACACTAAGCAACAAGCAAAAATTCCCGGAATTGCTACTATATTTTTTGATCCGCTATAGTCACCTCACTGCAAACATCATTATTATTTCAAATTCTATGGTAAGGTTTTTTTTTAAATTTATACATATATCTACAGGGTGGACCAAAAGTCACGCCTGCGTGTAAAAATTAAATAACTTTTTTGTTTATTAATATTTTTTATTTTTTTTTTTCAGATTTTATTCATCGATTCGTGTTACACCACCATGCAAAATTTAACGACTGAGCAACGAACGAAAGTGGTAGAATTTTACTTTTCCAATAGGCGCTCAATTTTACTGACGCAACGAGCATTTCGAAATTATTTCAACACCAGAAATGCACCTAACCAAACCACAATTAATCGTTTAATTGCACGGTTCCGACAACAAGGTGCAGTGTCAGATTTGCCACGATCAGGAAGACCAAGAATAATACAGAATCAAGTGAACATTGATCGTGTACGGGTCAGTGTTGCAGAATATTCAGGAACTTCAACGCGAAGACGTTCTGGACAACTGGGCATCTCTAGAACATCACTTGAACGTTTTTTACGTCATTTAAACATGCAATCTATACAAGGTCCAATTGACCCAACATCTTTTACCAGTTGACTACCATCAAAGACTAGTTTGGGCAACACGCGTTGTGCGCAGAAAATAGAGAGTTTCTTAACAATTTAATAATGAGTGATGAAGCACATTTTTATCTAAATGGATACGTAAATAAACAAAATATGCGATTTTGGGGTACTACAAATCTCAGAGTTGTTCACCAGCGCCAATTACACCCCCTCAAGTGTACAGTATGGTGTGGAGTGACATCAGAAAGAGTTATAGGGCCCTACTTCTTCGAGGATGAAGTTGGTAATACAGTAACGGTGAATGGGGACAGATATCGCGCTATGCTTAATAATTTTGTACGCACTGAGGCAGCCAACAAGTGGTTTCAGCAGGATGGAGCAACAGCACACACGGCCCGTGCCACAATGACGCTTTTAAATGAAATTTTTGACGACCGAATTATCTCGAAAAATTCAGAATTTAATTGGCCAGCACGTTCACCGGATTTAACTGCCCCTGATTATTTTCTATGGGGTTATCTCAAAGAACGAGTGTATGTAAACAAGCCTCAAACATAGAGCAGCTAAAGAACAACATTGAAGCTGAGATCAGGGCAATAGAGCCTGAAACCTTGCGTGCAGTTATGCAAAACGCCTGTTTAAGAGCCCAATTGTGCATCGATGAAAATTGTGGTCATCTCTCTGACATTGTTTTTCATAATTAAAATTTAGGTCATACAAAGATAATATTATAATTAAAAAAAAAATTTAATAAAAAATAATAATAAACAAAAAAGTTATTCAATTTTTACACGCAGGCGCGACTTTTGGTCCACCCTGTATATATATAAAAGAGTAACGTGACTGACTGATTTATCATAGCACAGCCCAAGCGCAAAGAGCTAGATACATGAAATTTGGACAACCGGTTCCTCTTTCAATGTATAGCTCCACTAAGAAGAGATTTTTGGAAATTTATATAGTAAGATCGGTATAAGATTACCACTGCTAAAATAAAAATATACAAATTAAATTGAAAAAGTTCTACAATTTGTACAAAAACTAAGCTGACAGGTGTCTGGCCTTTTTTTGAATTTTCAACCCCTAAGGGGTAAAACGGCATAGTACGCAAACCATTCGAATAGATATTTATCGTGAATGATATTAATTCGAATGAATTAAGTTTTCCACATTGTGACGAATATTTCTTTTTGTTTTCCGAATTTTTAAAAATAAAATTTGCGAGACAAGTGAAATTTAAAAAAAAAAAATTGAAAATGAATTTCTCTCCACAACTTAAAAATAAAATTCCTTACACGATTCATTCATTCAAAGAACATAATCGAAATTTAAAAAAAAAAATCGATTCACAAATAGAATTTTTATTTTCCTTGAAGAAAAGTTAGCAACGTTGCCATTGTAGTTTATTTTTTTTTGTTGTGTTAATGGGGACAATTTCACCATTTTAGGAATTAAAGAAAATATTTTAAAAACTTTAATTTTTAGTTTTTCTAACTTTTATTTCACCCCAAATTTTTGTTACACATATTAAATACATACGTTAAAGGCAATTTCATTAAGTATTGAACACCAGGCAATGTGAAATTTTAAAGAATTATTGCATGTATGTCTGATTAGTTATAAAAAACATAAGTTTAAACGGGTTTCAAACAGGAAATTCGGATTAAATATAAATATATCTGTGGTTTTCATGGGCATGGTATGTCTTGAAATCAAATTTTTCAGGAGATCCATAAAACCGTTTTATATAAAACAACGGGTTAGGATTGAAATTTTTTTATACCATTCATGCCAACAAAGATCTTAAAATTATCTTATAAAAATTTCAGACAAATATCCTTTTAAAATTATATCATAGTGAATACGAAAATAAATAAAGTGGTACGAATATTAAAAGTGTGTGCAGATAAACATAGGTAGTACACACTTCTAGTAAACTGAAAAATGATCAGAAAATTACTTTTAAATGTATGTGGTTGTGTGTTTTTCTAAAAAATGAAATAATTTGCCATTAAGCACACGTAAGTCAACATACTGCGTTAGTGCTGAACGCTTTTTGAATATATATAGAAGTTACGTTGTTATGCAATTAAAAAAATCGGAATGGTTCCATCTTATTTCAAACATTTTTAGAACCAAGTAAAGGGCGTTTAAAACCAAACAATATGGCATTATTAACTCAAAATCATAAAAAATGAACATACGTGGTTGCCCATGAAAACCACAGATATTAACTTTTAGGATTTTAAGATAATAATCCTATTTGGATTTATTATAGAAAATTTTATAACAGATTTTTTTTCCATTTGGAGATTTTTTCTAAAATTTAGTTAAATACTTGTGGCAATTTGTTTTTTAATTTTTTTGCGACATCTAAATATATATATATATTTCCTTTTATTTATATAAATTAATTGACAATATTATAAATATCTTCAAACTATATAAAAGTTCATGTTGAACATAGGGCGTCATCTAAATGCAGACACAATATTATTACGAATATTTGGTGCCGGCAGAAACAATGTTTCATATGTAGGTTTTGTTTTTGTATTTCTTGCATTCATAAACGTAATACTTCTTTATTATGAGTTGGTTTTTTAAACTGTTAAGCGGTACACAAACAACATACTTACAAACATTACACGTATACATTCGGATTCGGGTAAGGGAAATTGATAATTAAAGGGTTTATTTTTTTGGGCTTATGGAAGATTTTCATTAATAAAAAACTTTGGATAAATTGAAACTATTTTGGTTAAATAGATTGTCTACTTTTTATATTGTTTTAAAACAAAATAATAGAAAATGTTGCTGTAGCATTGTATTTCGTCGTATATCTATTAATGATAATTTTTTTCTACTAAGGCCCATACCTAAACAAGAGCGTTGAGCGTCAAGCGTTGCAATTTTGCATGTATTTTGTTATTGTAACAAAAACAAAACACATGCAAAACTCCAACGCTTGACGCTCAACGCTCTTGTTTAGGTATGGGGGTAACAGTGTTTGCTTTATTGAACTTTGTAGCTTTAAAAACAAAAAAGCTGTAAAACTGATTTTACCTTAAGCGAACTTATTTTCTTTAAAATAATAGTAAAAATATTTAATTTAAGTTGAGTGATTTTTTCAATTAAACGGCACACAGTGGGTTAGAACAGCACGTTTTCTTGGATCAAATCAGGGAAACTATGTTCGGATAATTTTTCTTTATTTTTCAGATAATACCATTAACATTAGTAAAAAAAATGTTTTCTAAGTATATTTTAGTATAATTTTATTAAATAATGCCAAATATCAGTGTAGGTATATAGTGCAAGAAGTACAGTATGAGAACTTAAAGATTACATATTATACATCTTAAAGTTAATCATCACCATCGTTATCATCATCATCATCATCGTTATCATCATTATCATCAGCAGCATTAGCAACTTTAACATCACTGAAATAGTTCTGTTCGGAGCTGCATGTACAATTAAATCAATTGCCTCCTCTGGCAAGCTTTAAAACTTCTTTGTAGGCAGTTTTCGCATGCTTGAAATAATTGGGTCAGAGGTTATCAAAAACATATTAAAAATGTCTTGGTTTGATTTTTTGACTGCACTTTCGTGAATGAAACTCCCTATATTTTTTAAAATCTTTATTTCGATCTTGCGCTTCTTCTGATAACTGCCCAATAGGTAAAATGGCATTTGACACAATTTCGGGTCCGTGAATAAAATACTTGTGCAAAGTGGGAGGCATATTGTACCAAGGATACTTTTAAAAAAAAGTCGTTCTGTATTGTGTGGATTTATTTTAAAGTTTTCATTATTAATTTCATGGCCACTGGATACATTTTTTTTATTAAATTAACATCTATTTTTGTTATTTCGGCAGATTTTTCGGCATTTTGAAAAAACGTCTTGCCGTATTCGTATTGGGTTGGTCAACTATTTATCCCATATTCTCTTTAAATTTTTTCAGAATTTCTGTTTTTGTTTCAGCTACTGCTCTTTTTTCAGAATTAGTTCTAGCCTGCCACTTTTGTAAAGGAATTTTATATGCCACGTGCAGAAGACATTAAAAAAATATATAATCCAGCCATGAAGAATGGTTAGGCCAAGTCTTAAATTGTCTACATGTACAGGTCTTTGGATCATGACTTTAATATTATTAAAATCCTTGCTTGTAGCACCACATAAGTAACACTTTTGTGTTGATGTAGTTTCTGCAAACTTTTCCATCTACCATTGCCAAAATTATTTTGTGGGAAACATGTATAACTATCTCACCAATCGTTACAGTTGAACAGGTTAAATTCTGTATTTCCTCCTTAACTCTTTTTTTCACTAATTGACACATATGCGTTTTCTTTCAATTTTTAAGGGTCTGCAAAATCTAGTTGAAGACGACCGTGGATTTTGCCAATTTATCTTCTCCTCAAACATAAGCCTAAGTGGTGCAATTGTGGTTAAAAAAACTGATGAATCACTAGCATCAGACGCATGAAAGGCTTATTTGTATGAGCTATGCCCAGAGCTTCCATCAAAGCCCCATTTTGAATATAATACTACATTCAATAACAGTTTCTTGAAGTTCAATTAGTCGCTCCGCTGTGTGTTTATAAAGACCTTGTAAAGATACTTCAACGGAGGTCTCGCTTATTTTAAAGCTGCTCGATTCTGGGTAAGTTTCTTGTTTTTCAGTTTGAATATTGTTGTAGGAGGGAAATATTTAAGAAGCAGCTTGTCTAACAATATTGTCTTGATTTCGTGTTAGTTTAGCTTCTACAAAAACAGCCAAAGCTTTTGTATTCGTATTTCAAGGTGGGAAGTGGTTGTTTCAACTTTTTTTTTTAAATTTATGCCCTTGCAACACTTTTCATATATGGCTCGCAACACTTTTGATTTCTCAACATAAACTGCGGTTTGTAATTTAACCTGTGAAGCATAAAGTAACTCTGGCAATGATTGATGTCTCTTAAAATCTTTCGTTTTTTTATATACACTCCAACCACTGGACTCGGTAAAACTAATTTCTTTTCGACCACGTTTTACAGTCGGGGCAAGAGTAAAACAAATATAGGATTCCAACCAGATTTTATTTTTAGTAATGAACCTCATTTCCATTTTATGCGCTCTAGTCCACCTAGATTTAAATTCATAAAAGAAAACATCACTTCTTTTATTAAAATCACACATATTATCCTCAGAGCAGTTGGTGCGTTTTTTGATTTCTTCAGCTAAAAATTTCATCTTGTCATTCATTGTTTGAGCGCTTGAATTCATCATAATATCAAATAAGCTTCGACGAGTATAAAATCAACGTTCGAACTTGTTTCTATAAAAAAAATAATGCTAATACAAAAAAAAAACCTTTCTAAAATCCCTTTATCCGATTACTTGAAACGGCACAACACGATCACTATTTATCAAAACAAAGAATATTATTCAAAAAAACAAAATATTATTGAAATAAAGAATATTATTAAAAGAAACAATAATAACATCATTAAACTGAAAAGAGCACAAATAAATAGAAAAAAGTAACATGAAAAACAACAAAACACAACAACAGCAGCATTCGCGAGATCAATGTGATTTTAAGCTAATTTGACTGCTTCAACAATTGTATTAAACAATGCATAGCTTCTAAAATGTACAAAAGGGCAGCGTAAAATTTTGCAATATAATACAGATTTATGACCTCTTTAATATAAACTTAAAAGTAAGACACGAATGCGGACGAATAATAACTAAAGGGTGTTTTTTTAAGATAGAACTTGAAATTGTAAAAAATAACACAAAAAATTAAATTGTAATCAAAATTTTTTTTTTATTCGAAAGATCAATACGTGACATTAACATTTGAAAATGATTTCGGGCATATGGGCACCGCGGCTGTTCTTGACGAAGCGCATTTTGGACGTCCAATTTTGGGCCACTCTTTCGAGCACTGCTGGCCGTATGTCACGAATAACACGAACAATGCTGGCCTCCAAGGCGTCAATTGTTGCTGGTTTATCAGCATAAACCAGTGACTTCAAGTAGCCCCACAGGAAATAATCGAGAGGTGTCAAATCGCACGACCTTGGAGGCCAATTGACAGGTCCATTTCTCGAAATCAACTTATCGCCAAATTTTGATTTCAATAAGTCGATGGTTGCGTTCGCCGTATGGCACGTAGCGCCATCCTGTTGAAACCACATCTCCTCCGGATCAATGTCATCCATATTTTCAAACAAAAAATCATTGATCATGGTGCGGTAACGATCTCCATTGACCGTAACGCGAGCTCCGGCCTCATTTTTGAAGAAATAAGGTCCGATGATGCCACCAGCGTGAAAACCGCACCAAACGGTGCATTTTTCTGGATGTAATGGAGTCTGTAGGGTCTCTTGTGGATTGGTCTCGCTCCATATGCGGCAATTTTGCTTATTAACAAACCCGTTAAGCCAAAAATGCGCCTCATCGCTAAACACAATTTTGCGATAAAATAACGGACGTCCAGAATGCGCTTCGTCAAGAACAGCCGCGGTGCCCATATGCCCGAAATCATTTTCAAATGTTAATGTCACGTATTGATCATTCGAATAAAAAAAAAATTTTGATTACAATTTAATTTTTTGTGTTATTTTTTACAATTTCAAGTTCTATCGGGCTTAAAAAAACACCCTTTATATATCAATTTAAAATATAAAAATGCTAATTTTTTTGGCATTTCCAATATAAATAACTAAATCTAAAACACTTCCACACACAATTTGATACACAAATGTTAACGAAGTATTTGCAAAATAACCTGAACTTGATGGTTTCATTGAAAAATTGTTAACTTTTGCAATATTTTTTAAAATAAATAACATTTTCAACGGGAAAGTTTTCACTTTTTTCAGCCTTTTTTGCACAAAAATTTCTATAAAGTATGATTTGAAGTTTCACTGCAAAAACACCAGAGCACTTTTGACATTTATTTTAACGACAAGTGATGTAGAATTTTATATACTCTAACTGGGTACAAAAAATTTTTACGATCCTTAAAATTTTTTTTTAATTAATCCAAGAAAACAGGCTATTCTAACCTTCTGTGCGGCGGCAGCTTAACCGAATCCGACTGTTATACATATTTTTTATACAGAATTTTTGTTT
This sequence comes from Phyto melanocephala, assembly GCA_941918925.1. Lineage (NCBI taxonomy): Eukaryota > Metazoa > Arthropoda > Insecta > Diptera > Rhinophoridae > Phyto > Phyto melanocephala. Next base: position 48,293,296 of record OW799236.1, read on the forward strand.
TTGTGTGGCGCCAATAAATTTTTGTGTTGTATTCCTTGCAAGGGATGATTTTTACACATACCTTTCTATTGATGATGTTTGTTTATTAGGTATTGTTGTTGTTGAAACAGGCATTAGGTACAGTGTGACACACAACTTTTTACCTATAGGCGCTTGATATATGCTTATACTTATATAGAGTAGCTTTTATACCGAGTTTAAATTTAAGACAAACACGGATTTTCACTTTAATGAGTAAAAAAAAATTAGGAATATAATGAATTTTCTGTTTACATTTTCAGGTATATATGTATGTATGTTTATATATGTATTTTGATAATACGCATATCCTTTTAAGACTTTACCTTTTTATATAAATGCCTAATTATTTTATTAGACCTATAAAGTTGTTTTTCTTGCCCGCATCTTTAAATCAATTATAATTAAATTTGTGAGGATAAAAATATTATCCCAGTATGGATATATAAAATATAATATTTATATACGATACAGCTACTTATATACATATAAGCAAAATTCAATCTGTTAAGAACGCATTGTGTGTTGTTTAAATTATTATGGCTGCTACTGTAGATTATTAAATGTTAAGATTTTTTTCTTACCACAAATAACAACAAATAAAATGACGAAATTTTTGAAAAGAATTATTCGTTTCTCATTCTATTTTGCTTAGAATAAAATATATTTAATTTGTGAGAGGAATAAAAAACGTCGAGTTTTAAAAATAAAATTTGTATTGCAAACGAATTAAATAAAGAAAAAAATATTTATTTTATTTGCGAAAAGAATAAAAAACATAAACATCCTAAATAGAATTTGTCTCGCAACTTTTATCTTTTTTAATTCAGAGCATAATTCAAAAAACGAGAGAAAAAAATTAAATTCATTCGCAAACATAATTTTTTGCGTACTATGAAAAACGGGTAAAAACTTTAATATGGTAATTTTTTGGTACCCTATGTAACTTCCAAACACATAAAGCTAGGAAAAAATTTAAAATGTATTAGTTAATTCGCGAAAAAATATTATTAGGATTTCGCCAATTTTTTTAAATTCACATGTATATATATGTGTTCCCGTCATTCCTAAAAGGAGCATAGGGCCGTAACAAAAGACTTCCACCTGCTTCTGTTCATCGCGATGCTTTTAACCTCGTTCCAACTAGTTTGCATGCTTGTCGCCTCGATTTCAAGTTGTCTGCGCCAAGTGTGAGCTGGTCGGCCTCTTCTGCGGCTACCCTGAGGGTTCCACTCAATAGCAGTTCTAGCAATGTCTGTGAGCGGTTTTCTCAGGGTGTGACCTATCGAATTCCATTTTCGCCTCAGTATTTCTTTTGGAAATGGTTTGCGGCCAGAAAACTCGTAGTATTCTTCTAAGGCATTTGTTTGTAAAAACTTGCATGGCATTCATGTCGCGAGTAGCTGCATTCCACGTTTCACAGCCGTAAAGTAAATTCACATGTATAAGGGGTGAAAATTGTCCCTCTTTTTGGTACCTTTTTTAAAAGAAACTTTTCTAATATTATTCAATGGGACAAAATTTGATAATTATTATTACCTAATAGAATATGGACAATTATTTAGGTGAAATTTTTGAAAACTTTTAGAGGGACAAAAAAGGTACAGGGCCAATTTTCATAAAATTTGTAACAGGGATTTCACCAGAGATAAAATATTATGTAATTAACTAAAAGTTGTTAAGCATTTTAAACTTTGAATTTATACATTGATATGAAAAACCTAAAAAAGGTACTTTTCTGTTTTATGGGTACTTTTTGTATTTTCTACGTTTATGCGACATTAGTGACCCTCGCGATGGGTAGTCATCTTGAAGCGATGCGGGGGCTTGCGTGCAGTGTTGCACAACTAAGAACTACCTTTTCCCTGTCTGTCAGCGTCTGTTTTCTCCTATGTGAGGACGGCTGATGGACTCGGCCACTGGGTGGTTTTCCCTCTCTCGTTCAGATTGGACCACCCAGTGTTGCTGTAATTGGCCCTATGGACCACGGCTGGTCTTCACGACCCCGCCAGGGAGTTGTAGACTCGTATAAATCTACCCTAATCCACGGTGGGACTACATACGCCAAGGGATGCGTGGCCAGGAGGGAGCCTGGTCGCTAGTATGTGAACTCTGGATACCGGTTGACCTCCAGTTTCAATTTAGACTTGTCTGTGCATGTGGGGCTCTGTGCGGGTCGACTTTTCTTTCCCCAATACTCGTGGGAACAAGATTGATTCAACGAAAGTTTCGAATGGAAATTGTGATAATCGGGGAACTTCGAAAGGGACGGACAATGAAGCCTTGCAAAAGGTGGAGAGGTTAGTCTCTGAGGATACTCCGATTAGACGTGGCCAATGGAGAGATCGGATTGAGATGGACATTGAAGCCTCGCAAGAGGTGGAGAGGTTAATCTCTGAAGATACTCCAATGGGTAGAGAGGTAACGGTAAAGGACATTGATGTATCCGCCCCAGCAGGAGTAGAGGCATCTGTCCAGATCACGGAAACCTCGGACCGCGACGCGAACTCTGAGTCTAAGTCAGAGACTAAAGAGGAAACGTCGGAGGGGCAGGAAGGCTATTGAAAGGATATCAAATCGGATCGATAGCCTTATGAATGAGGAGACGACACCTGAAGTAAATAGAGGGAACAGGGAAAAAGTTTAAGGGTGATAAATCCAGGAACTTTGACCCGAACCAACTACGGAAGGTGGAAACTCTGAGTGTATATCAACTGAATCTGCATCATAGCAGAGCGGCTTCGGCGGTGATGATGCTATGTTTTGTGGAGGATGGGTTGGATATAGCCTTGCTACAGGAACCATGGATTGTTAGGGATAACATCATGGGCCTGTCTCGTTAGACCGCCAGTCTGTTTCACTCACAGACGGGGGGGAGGTTGAGGACGTGTATCCTGGTGCGTCACGGTGTGTGTGCTGTGCCGATGACGCATCTCTGTTCGCCGGATCTTACGGTGGTAATGATAGGCGCGGGTTCGGGATCGTTTCTGGTGGCGTCGGCTTACCTACCCTATGACACACCGGACTCCCATCCTTCGGAGGAGGTTAGGAATCTGGTGGAGTTCTGTAGGTTGAGGGGTATGCCTCTTGTCATGGGCTGTGATGCTAACTCACACAGTACTGTATGGGGCAGTACGGATGATAACCACAGGGGACGGCAGTTGCTGGAGTTTGTGGAGTGTCATGACCTGCTGGTCCTGAACAGGGGTGTCGAGCCCACCTTCGTGGATGCACGTAGGGCGGAGGTAATCGACATCACTTTATGCTCTGTCGGGATGCTGGATAGAGTTGGGAATTGGAGAGTGGTGGACAGATTGACCATGTCTGATCACAGGGCTATCCAGTTTGAGATTCTATATGGTAGGAGGCGGAGGAAGGCGCGTAGGCGTATCAGGGTGCCGAGGGATACGGATCGCACTAAGTATGCGGACTCTTGGGACTTTCGGGGAGTGTTCCACACCGGGCACTCCGGAACACGGAGGATGTTGAGCGGACGGTGGAGTGGGTAAACTCTACTGTCGGACTTGCCTTCGAGAATGCGTGTCCTCTCACGGTAGTGGATGAAAAGGATTCTACTCCATGGTGGAGTAGTGAATTGGAATCCATGAAGAGGGACACGAGGAGGGCCTTTAATCGTTACATGAGGGAGCGGAATCCTAGATTATGGGACGAGTATAAGGCGAAGAAGGAGCTGAAGAGAACTATACGTCTGCGGAAACGAAGTACGTGGAGGGAATTCTGCTCCGGCGTGATGGATACATCTGAAGTGGGGAGACTGCAGAAGATGGTGTCTAGAGACCCTGTCTCCAGAATGGGGCTTATTCGCAGGAGCGATGGTGGCATGACGGAGACGATGGGGGGGACATTACAGTCGCTGATGGAGGTACATTTTCCTGGAAGTTTCATTTCGAATGACTAATGGGTTTCCGTTAACAGGGGAGCCAGTGAGGTAAGGCGGAGAGATGCTGAAAGGATAGTAACTCTTAATGGGGTTAGAAGTGCGATTTTGTCTTTTGCCCCATTTAAGGCGGCTGGGATGGATGGGATATTTCCTGCATTACTACAATGGGGTATGAACACTCTACTTGTGGTGATTAGGGAAATATTTGTTGCCTGTCTTTCGACAGGGTATATTCCGGTGGCATGGGGGGAGACCAGGGTGGTTTGTCTTCCCAAACCGGGGAAGAGGGACTATACGGAGGCTAAGTCGTTCAGGCCGATCAGTCTTACATCCTTTCTATTGAAGGCAATGGAAAGGGTGTTGGTTGACTTCCTGGAGGAGACTACGCTGATGGATAGGCCATTGAGTGGGAGTCAGCACGCTTACAGGGCTGGGAGGTCTACTGAGACTACCCTGCACGAATTGGTGAGGGTTGCTGAGAGGGAGGTTTTCAATGGTGATCTGGCTTTGTCCGTATTTATGGACATAGAGGGCGCTTTTGATAGGATCTCTTTTGATAAACTGGGAAATGCTCTCGATGAGCGATGGGTCGATTCTGTTGTGATGAAGTGGATCGGCGCCATGCTCAGATGTAGGGCAGTGAATCTCAGGAGCGGAAGCACCAGGATTCGGGGAAGGGTGGTCAGGGGATGTCCGCAAGGAGGGGTCTTATCACCTCTGCTGTGGAACATAACTGTGGACAGCCTTCTCAGGAGACTGGAGGTAATTGGCATACATACGGTAGGGTATGCGGATGATGTGGCAATTATGGTTGGTGGTAAGTTCATGGAGACCATTTTAGGTTGCATGAGACAGGCGCTCAGAGTAACCGAAGAATGGTGTTGTGAACAGGGACTAACCATAAATGCTGGAAAGTCGGATGCTATGCTCTTCACACGGAGAAGGAAGGGCATAGAGATTGAATCCTTAATGCTTTTTGGAACCGAGATCAACGTGTCCAAGAAGGTGAAATATCTGGGGGTAACGCTGGATATGAAACTAACCTGGAAAGATCATGTTGAGGCAAGGGTACAGAAGGCAAAGAGGATTCTGCATCAGTGTAAACGGGTTTCCGGTCGGAAGTGGGGAATCTCACCTAAGGCTGCACACTGGATTTACACAGTGGTGGTGAGACCGACGATCACTTACGCATCTGTTGTCTGGTGGCCGAAGGCCTCCCAGGCGACGATTAGGCGGAAGTTGGACGGGGTTCAAAGGATTGCTTGCATTGGTATATGTGGCGCGATACGTACCACACCAACGCAAGCGATGGAGGCAATGCTGGGATTGCTGCCGTTGGACTTATTTGTAAGGGAGACGGCGGCAAGATCGGCGATTCGGATGCGAAGCGATGGCATGTGGTATCGCTTTGGATCGGTTTTGGGGCATAGGAGAATCCTGGACCCCGTGGATAAAGGGAGGCTCAGATGCCGATGGAGCGCATGAGTCGAGTGAAAGTGGTCGAAAGGCTACATCACACGCTCATAGCGGATGGATTCATGCACGATGAGTGCATGGAGAATGACATCAGTATCTTTACTGATGGGTCCTTTATGGACGGGAGGGCAGGTGCTGGTGTGTATTCATCTGAGTTGAACTTATCCTGCACCCTGAATCTGGGGGAGTACGTGTCAGTCTATCAGGCAGAAATGCTTGGTTTGCTGCACGCGTTGGACCACCTGTTAGAATGTCGAATGTATGGGAAGAGAATTCTTATTGCACTTGACAACCAGTCGGTTATAAACGTATGCAGCGGATAGATGTGAACTCCTCTTTGGTGCTTGAGTGTGTTCTAAAGCTCAATAGGTGTGCCTCTACAAATGAGGTAACGCTGATGTGGGTTAAGGGACACGTGGGCATAGCTGGGAATGAGGCTGCTGACGAACTTGCGACGAAGGGGTCTGAGGCTGCATTCTGCGGACCGGAACCCAGAACTGCTCTGGGTAATGGGTTAGTGCGGGCGAGGATCTTTCAATGAGTGAACTCTATAAACTTGAGAAGGTGGATGGAGGGAACCACGTGTAGACAGGCCCGTATGGTGCTCAGGGAGCCACTTGGCAGGGGTGCAGTGAAGATACTCGGTTTTAATCGGAGTATGATGAGCTGGATCACTGCGTTGATTACAGGACATGGTAACTTCAAATATCATCTGAAGAGGATGCAGATCGTGGATGATGATATTTGTAGAATGTGCCTGGAGGATGCCGAGACGGCAGCGCATGTAGTATGCGAGTGTCCGGCGTTGGCGAGCGGAAGATTAAGGATCACAGGCAAGCACACTTTAAGTGTGAGTGCGTTGGGGGACCTTAGTCTGAGGGAGATGCTGGCGATTACAAAGGACTGTGCGATGAGGATTGTCGACAATCACCAGTCGGCAGTGTGAAATCGTTTTCCTAGTCCAGAGCAAACGCCGGTTGTGGCGCGGGACTCAGTGATTGCAGGTATACTGATCGGTAGACACGAAATCACTGAGGAGCGAAGGGGGTCGAAAAGGGACCCGTGATAGTAGTGGTCTGCTTCGATATTCCCCCTACATGTGTATATTAGTGACCATTGATCCGAGTTGAGGCTGAAAATGTTATAGGCGGCCAAAAAGGTACTTTTTGAAATTTGTATGGTACTTTTTGTGTTTTCAAGATTTGTGAACTTTGAAATATATGACTATTGATACAAGGTGAGACAGAAAATGTTACGGGCGTCTTTGCACATCTTTGTTGTACATTTTGCCTTTTGGCATTTTTATTGTACTTTTTGTATTATTACGTTTGTAACAATAGATTCTTAAAATTAGTGATTTTTAATCAGATTTCTAACTCTTAGTGTTATGGACGGCAAAAAATTCTCATTTTTATGGCATTTTTTGCAGCTTTCATATTTTGTATACATAGAATTCTGAAAGTAGGTACTAATAATTCAAGTTTATTTTGAAGATTATAGTGAAGGACATGTTATTTTTATTATTTTTATAATAATGTTTGCATTTTTGAATTTAAAATATATCCCCGATATATCCTCACCGTACTTTTATCCTAACTAAAATGAATCAGAGAATTTTAACCAGAAAACGTTTAGTAATTAAAAAAAAACTTGAGTATTCAGTAAATAGTAAAAACTGCGCTATCGAAGTAGCGGGTAATATGCTTCTTAAAAACATAAAACAAAATACACAAACTTTGTCATGGTGGCTCCGACTCTAGTTCGTTTCTTGTTTGAATTAAGATTCTCGACTTCCTTCATATTTCCCTCTTACGCTTATCAGATGGTAATATACTTCACAGTATAATTAAATTTGTGCGACCAATCACAAAACTCGTTGAACTTAAGTTCCGTGTTTGGCAATCTTAGGTAATATATTTTTAGCTCTAATTAATGCACAAGCAAATTCCAGGAACTGCAACCTTATTGATTTCTGAAATTCCTGTAATTACACTTCAGTATTGCCTGGGTATTTACATTTTCTCTTGCTGTCCAAAATAATATAAGGAGTTTTTTTCAAGCAAATTCCAAGAATTATTTTTTAAATACTATTTCCCTTTAAAGTTCGTTCGCAATGTTCCGAAACGTTCATTGTGAACTCTACTTTCGCCTCACACCTGTTAGGGCACTAATACTGATGCGTTTACCGCGGGCGTAAAAACCGCAACGTTGCTGTAAAATCAAAAATTTTGTGATTTTAAAAATTCGCATAAAGGAATAACTTTTTACAATTAGTATTACTTAATTAGTGATTCTGGACATAACAAGTGTTTATTAAAATTATAAAAATAAAAAATTAACAAAAAGAATCTTAGGAATATGTTGTGTGAAAATGAGCCGGATATATTTTTTTATGAATGAATCAAAATTATGACAAAAACTAAACGTCGCCATTTATCAATTTCTTACTAAATGAAATACGAAGATTATTTTAAAATAAAGGTAGACAACATTGACCAATACCGGACACCCAGTTAAATAGGTAATTGCGGAGTAATTTTAATAGATCCATTTATATATTTATATTTTCATTTTAGATTTCATTTATATATTTAAAATTTTAATCAGGCTTGAGTTCATATTAACATTCTTTATTTTTACAAAGAACTTTTTTTTTTTGTGATAAATGAAAGAATAAATTTGAAAATTATATTTTTACCGACACTAGCCGAGTGGAATGCATTTTCGAAACTAGCTACGATTTCCTCTTCAGCACTCTCTGCTCGGTGGTTACATGTTGGTTGCAAATATTATCTATTTAACTCACGGGACTTAATTAATTGAGAAGCTCAGCCAAAAATATGGTCCAAGTGAGTGGCGGCTATTATTAATAGTAGCAAAGAAAGCCTATACCTATGCACATGCCGTGAATTTAAAAGAAACATATGAAACAATGGCCACTTTATTAATAAACTTGAACTATGAAAAGCACAATTGGAAAGTATGTTGCGACTCAAAAGTCGTTGCAATATTAACCGGCCTCCAAGGTGGCTATACGAAGTATTGCTGTTTAAGTACAAAATTTATGTCGCGATTTATGTTAATCTTTTATAAAAGTGTTGTAAGTTAATAAAACGTACTTTTTGATTCAACCATGTTAGAAAATCTTTATATTTGTTTTCAACGAATAAACCGGTAACGGTACTTAAAAATTGTTTGCCATCTTCAACTTAATATGTATAACATAATATTATTCGTTGTTTAAAGTGCTAAAGCACTACGTGCGAAATATCTAAAAAGTGTAACAAAACAAAGTGGGCCAATTCAAAGTGGTTGCATATCAGTCATATTTGTACTATTTCATATTATTTTATGTATGCATAAAATTTTTGTTAGTAATTTCCATACAAAAAAAATAATATGACTTTACACATTTGTTTTCTATGTATAAGAAATTGTTTATGTTATACTTTTAACCATACTGTCTCTCAGAGAGAATTTCTTCGCTTCTCACCTCTCAGAGAGAATATTTTATATTTTCTTCTTTCCTGTATACATACAATTTTTAACAGCGTCATCTCTTTGTATTCTTTCTTGTATTAAATACATAATTTGTAAACAAAAGGTGTTCAAAGTCACTAGTCATATTAATATGAATTATATGACATAGTACAATATGAGAGTCTACTTTGAATTGGACCAGTGTCTCTTTTACACCTTATAAAACCTTTACAGGTAAAGTTATTATTGATAAATAAAAGAAAAGAAATAAATAAAACATATTTTTTATTAATTTAAATTGAAATTAATTTGTGTTTTATTTTTCAATATTTCTTTGTAATCCCATCGGATATACGCCGAAACATTGGTCCATACGAACCGGATATTTAACGAGAATTTTGATCAACCCTTTACAGGAATTTTCTTTAACGCCCTTTACGAGGATCTACATAAATTCATCGAAATTTTCATATATATATTCAACAAATTTCAGGTTAGTAATTTGATTTTAAAAGTGTTTTAATTGTGAAAAAAATAAAGTAAACATACAGGTGTATATGAGTGTGTGTGTTCACTTTATAGAAAAACATAAATTCCTATAAGTTTAGTTATTGGCGCGAGAAGAAAAGGCAGTGTTTAACTATTGTGATTGTTATTAAAAAGGGAACAATACCTTGTTGTTACTTCCCTTTTGTTCATTACTATTTTGTTCAAAGCTGCGTTTTGTTTACGTGGACGGACAAAATAGAAAATAAAATTTTTTTGGCAAAATATTTAATAATTTAATTGAAGAAAGTTTTCCGCGAATTTTATTTCGTTTTATGAAAGAAAAAATTAAAGTAATAAATAAAACAAGTAAGAGCGCTATATTCGGCCGTGCCGAATCTTATATACCCTTCACAACGTGTAATCATGCAATAACAGTAGTTTGTGTCACCATTCATCCCATATGAAATACGTACATACATATATAAAAACATCCCATTGTAAAATTATAAATTCACGTATGTATGTTAAAAAAACGAAAAATAAAAAAAAAATGTAAAAAAAAAAATTATTATATATATAATATATATAAAACAAAAAAAAATAAAAAAACTATTTAAAAAAAAATAAAAAAAATTTTAAAAAAATAATAATAAAAATTAATATAATATATTAAATAAAAAATAAAAAAAAAAAATTTAAAAAAAATTTAAAAAAAATTAAAAAAAAAATTAAAAAAAAATTTTTTTTGGCTCAGCTGGGATTCGATGCCACATTTTCTCTAACCAGTATACACGTTTGTATGTATGTATGTTGTTGTTGTAATGTTGTTTTTGTGAAAAAAAATCGAGGTGGTCGTGGGTTTTTGCTCATATCTCAGTTTTTTATATACCGATGTTTCTGATTTTCAATACCGATCTACTCCCGAATATTTCTGATATTTCAATACCTTACCCGGGTCCAACCTATGTCGGGGGGCTTCAAAAAGTTGATTTCAACATACACACGGACAGACGGACAGACTGACAGGGCTTAATCGACTCCCCTATTCATAAGCTTTCAGAAAATATATACTTTATTGGGTCGGAAATGAAAATTGTAGAAATTTCACACGGAATGACAAACCTATATATACCCTTTTTCACTGTGTGAAGGGTATAATTATAATATAAAAGTGAAGTGCATTAATTTTTTCTTTTGCAATAGGAAATAGTGGCCGTAAAATATACATAGTAAAAATTGTTCGGCAAGTGAATTAAAAATTTTTTTTATATATTTTAATTATATAGTGCGGATATTAAATTTATTGAATTAAAAAAAAATATATATATTTTTTAGTGATTTAAAGTTTTTTTTTTTACGAAGATTACTGTGAAATTTCTTTTTATTTTGTATAAATTATAATTATTATTTATTTTTGCCTTTTCTTTATTCCTCTTTTCGCTAATAGAGGTAGTCACCCTACGGTCGGTCCATTTTACTATATTCATTTGTTTGATATAGTTTATAATATAATTTCGATTTTTTTTGTTGTTTTTTGCAAATTTTAATAGAGCGAAATGTCTTTTGAGAGTTTTTTACGCGTTTCAGACTCAATTTTTAGATTTGAAGCGAATTTCGACAAAATTCGCGATGAAGATCATCATGTGTACACAGTTGAGGTAATGAGTGATGAATTGAAATCGTTGTGGGCGAAAGTTAAGAATGAATATGAAAAATGTTTGTTCAACATTTCGACATCTTAAAAGATGAATGCGGAAGAAATAGAGGTGATTGAGGGTAAATATCAGAGCACCCTTACTACATACGCTCGTTGTATGAAGACAATTAGAATTAAAGGTGACGAATTATTAGCCAAATTCGGATATAAGGGTCCGATGATTGGTGATAATAATTCGGCCACTGATAATTCTTGTCCTAATTTACCCCTGCCACCTTGTGATACTGATATTTTTGATGGTGATTATTTATCATGGCCAACATTTAGGGATCTTTTTATGGCTTTGTATATTAATAATAGCCGTCTCAGTAAAATTGAGAAATTGTGCTATTTGTTGAAGAGAACTGGGAAAGAAGCTAGGGAAATCGTGTCAAAATGTCCACTAAACAATTCTGGTTTTGATATTGCGTGGAAGAATTTAAAGGACACGTATGAAAATCCAAGAATGTTCGTCAATAATCAATTAGAGAATCTTTTTAGCCTTGAATCTATTAATAAAGAGTCTAGTGCAGTTTTGAAGAATTTAAAACGCGGTATTAATGGTTTTTTAACTGCTATGTCAGTTTATGAAATCGATACGCAGAATTGGGATCCAATTATAGTTTTTATTTGTATTCAACGTTTGCCATCTCAGACAGTTACGATTTGGGAGCAAAGTATGAAGGATAAAACGGCGTTGTCTTTATGGAAAGATTTGGATATGTTTTTCACGGAAAGAATTCAAACTTTGGATTGTATACGTGATCTTACAGGATTGGAAAATGATAGAAAAATTGGGGAACGGAAAATAAAGACTCATGTTTCTAATACTAATTCTTCGGTTTCTTGTATTTTATGTCCGAAACATAGTCATTTATTACGATTTTGTCGTAAATTTAAGAAATTATCTGTTTCTAAACGATTTTCAACAATTAAAAAATTTAATTGCTGTGTTAACTGTCTTTCGAAATCCCATGAGGTTAAGGATTGTAAGAGTGCGCATCGTTGCTTTATGTGTAATCAAAGACATCATACTTTGTTACATCGTAAAATGCCTACTAATGGCCAAGTTAATATGGTTGGTACAAATACCTCTAATTCTAATGCTATTTCTCGTGTTGTTGAGGTAGAAAGGGAAATGCCGTCAACGTCAGCCGCTGCTAGATCTAATTTGAATCGCCAAGTTTTTCATATTGAGAAAAATTCGTCTATTTTATTGGGAACTGCTTGGTCTCCATTATTTATCAGGATATCAGGTATCCTGCAAGGGCGCTTATTGACCCAGCTTCTGAGGCTTCATTTATATCTGAACGCTTGCGAAATGAATTGCGACTTCCGTCACATTCTACGAATGTAAAGATTTCCGGTGTTAATAAGGAAGCTTCTATAACATCGAGGAGAATTTGTACAATTCGAATTGGGTCTCCAATTAATAGGGGAATTAATTTAGAAACGTTGGCTCTTGTTTTACCATAAATTTCGAACAATTCACCTTCATTTGTTTGTCCCTCGGATATTTAAGGTGTATTACAAGGCATACAATTGGCGGATAACAATTTTTATAAAAGCCGGCCCGTTGATATTTTACTAGGTGCGGATTTATACCCTAATATAATTCTTGGTGAAGTTCGTCGTAATATTTGTGGCTCTCTTATGGCTCAGAAAACTGTATTCGGTTGGATATTGACAGGTCCTGTTAATTATTCGGTTAATGACTTTGTAAACGTGCTTTCGACCACCGTCACTTGTTCTGAAGAGGATAACTTGAATCGAAATCTGTTGAAATTTTGAGAGTTGGAGGAAACTCAGAAGGGGAAAATTCTTTCACCTTCTGATAAGATTTGTGAGGAAATTTTCATGAAAATCACCAATCGAGATTCTGATGGTAGATACATTGTATCGCTGCCTTTTAAACCAGAATTTCTTCATGATATTCATTTGGGATTATCAAGACTTAGTGCTATGAGGCAATTTATGAGGATAGAATCTTCTCTTTCACGTAAGCCCGGAATAAGAGGCATGTATGATGATGTTTTGAAGGACTATTTGAATCTTGGTCACATGAAACCAGTAAGGTCCGTTAATCAAGCCATCACCAATTCATGCTATTTACCACATCATTCGGTAATTAAACCGGAAACTACGAAATTGCGAGTCGTTTTTAATGCGTCGAATAGGACTTCTAATGGAACTAGCTTGAATGATTGCCTTTTTATAGGGCCTACATTGCAAGCTGATGTGCTAAATTTAATTTTACGTTGAAGGTTATTTAGATTTGTTTTTAAATGCGATATTTCGAAAATGTATAGGCAAATTCGTGTTCACTCGTCGCATACACCTTTTCAGCGAATTCTCTATAGAAGTTCATCTGATGAGCAGGTAACGGATTATGAGTTACAGACAGTAACTTTCGGTTTGAATTGTGCGCCTTATTTAGCTATTCGGGCATTGCTGCAATTGGCTGATGATTGTGAAGGGAAATATCCCCTGGCTTTAAAGATTTTAAGAAAAGGTTTGTACGTTGATGATGTATTGTCTGGAGCTCATGATGTTTCTAATGCTTTGTCGGCAAGGGATCAATTAGTTGCTGCCTTATTATCTGCTGGTTTTAAACTTAGGAAATGGACATCAAATGAGAGAGCGATTTTAGAGGGATTGCCTTCAGATCACCTGATATACGCAAAAGTTTTGACATTCAAAAAGTCTAGCTGTTCGAAAACTTTAGGGATTTTTTGGAATGCTCAGTTAGATTCATTCTTTTTCAAAGTAAGGCCTTTGGAGGTAAAATTGGGCTATACAAAGAGGGAAGTATTGTCAACTATAGCAAAATTTTTTGATCCGGTTGGCTAGTTGAGCCCAGTTGTTATTGTGGAAAAAATCATTATGCAACGCATTTGGCTCAATAATATTTATTAGGACGATTTGCTTCCAGCTGCGACGGAGAAGGAATGGTTACAGTTTGTAAGCTTTTTTGATAAGGTGAACTTCATTCAAATACCAAGATGGGTCAATTATTGTCAGGATTCTAGAATCGAACTTCATGTTTTTTCAGATGCCTCTGAAAGAGCATATGCGGGGGTAATTTATATTCTCATTTAACTCATTTGTTATCTCCAATTAAGTCGGTATCTTACCCTCGCCTTGAATTGTGTGGAGCAAATTTGGCATCGGAGTTGCTTAAAAATGTCCTTGCGGAAATCGAAATTTCAATTGAGCGTATTTATTGTTGGACAGATTCGACAATTGTGTTAGCATGGTTGCGAAAAACGCCTAATTCTTGGACTACCTTTGTGGCAAATAGGGTTTGTCATGTACAGGAAATACTTTATCGAAAAGTAAACTTTGGTGGCATGGCCCTTCATGGTTGAGTCTGGATAAGGCCTAATTATTATAAAAATCTAGACACTGATATGGAAAGTCGGAAGGTTAAAGTTCATGCCTCGTTTTTTTCGAAATTTGAGGATATTTTGGATAGATTTTCATCTCTTGATAGAGCTTTGCGGGTTATAGCATATATTTTTCGATTCTTTCATTCAACGCATTTGGCTTATAAAAATCGCTTTCGTTATGAGAAAAGTCAGGTATATATTGATGAACGTTTTATGCCGAAGAGTACAAAAGTCTTTTGGATGAAAAGCCTTTACTTTCTAAAAGTTCTTTGTTGCCTTTGAATCCCTTTCTGGATAAACAACAAGTAATGAGGTTAAATGGTAGGTTGGTAAAATCACCTTCATTATCGTATTGTGAACAAAACCCTATAATTCTACCGTATGGCAGTCGTTTCGCGAAACTTACGGCGGAATTTATACATTTACTTACGATTTATGGGGGAAATCAATTAATGTTGCGAGTTTACAGGTGTGAATATTGGGTACCCCGTCTACGGACATTAATTCGCACTGTTATTCACCGATGTAAACGTTGTATTATAGATCGACAACGTTCTTGTAGTCAAATAATGGCTGCACTTCCTCCTGAACGTACTACTATTGATAGACCGTTTACTACAACTGGTGTCAATTTGGATTTGATGTGAAGAATTATAATGGTAAATCCTGTAAAATTACAAAAGGGTATATTTGTTTGCTTTTCTACGAAAGCTATACATTTAGAGGCTGCGTCAGATTTATCTTCGGATGCATTTTTAGCGACTTTCAATCGCTTTATATCTAGAAGAGGTTGTCCTCAGACCATGTTTTCGGATAATGGTACAAATTTTGTTGGGGCGTCTAATGAAATCGCAAGAAATTTTAACTTTTTTGAGAGAATGCACGGCCAGAATGTGTTCCATCTTTGGACATAAAGGTTTGACATGGCGATTTATCCCAGCAGGTGCTCCTCATATGGGTGGCCTTTCGGAAGTTGGTGTTAAGAGTTTTAAACTTTATTTTAGGAAGGAAGTTCAATCTTGTCGCTATACTTTTGAAGAATTGTCTACAATTTTGGCAAGAATAGAGGCTTGTTTGAATTCTCGTCTTTTATCCCCAATGCCCGATAATCCTGGCGAACCTGTCGCTTACACACCAGGACATTTCTTAATAGGATCGGCTATACTGGCTCCGCCGGAACCAACGATTTATGAGGATTCGATTAGTATAGTAAATCGTTATCATAAGATGAAGGCGTTGATTCATCAGTTTTGCAAAAGATGGAAAGAGGATTATTTAGTAGGTTTACACAAACGCTATAAATGGCATTACCTGCCACATCGTGGAGGTTAGGGATAATAGTGAAAATATATTCTGGCACTGACGGTCATATTCGCGTTGCGGATGTTCGCGCTCAAAACGGAATAATTAATCGACCAATAACTAAACTTGTTGTTTTAAATGAATAATTTTCACACCACTTTTTCTATCAAATTAGAAATATTAACCTCTGTTTTTCCTAGTATAATGGACTCCACCAACTAGACTATTCAAGCCATGTCGGGTGTGGAAATTAGTAGTCCTCTAAATCCATCTACTACCGTGCCAGTCTACGCCTCTGACAAGACTTCAGAAAAATCGGAGCTGGTTGTTGATTCGGAAATGGTTCTTGCACCCGTGCTGCCACCTGCAAATGTGAAGTCCATCGATACTCCAAATAATCCAATTGTGGAGCAAGTGGAAAATCTCAGCTTGAAAGAAGTGGTTCAAGCTCATGACGCAGATTCAAGCCCTGCAATTCCTCATGCTAATACAAATCGAAAGGGCTCTAAATGTCCAGTTTGTGGCAAAAATCACCCTCTTCGATTTTGTTATAAGTTTAGGGATATGAGCTTGGAACGCAAACTTCGTCAGGTGGTATACACCGTATAGCAGAGATTACAAGAGTGTGGCAACTTGCAAACAAAATCACAATTCTTTGCTTCACGAGCATAGAATAGCGAAAAATAAGCCAATAAAGATTGGTGTCAAAACCGTATCGACACCTAGTGTTCTCCCGATTCGTCAAGCAGTGTCTTTTTCACCAACTCTTCGGGTCAATATTCATCAAGGTCGTTCCTGAATTCAGTTACGTGCTGTTCTAAATGCATGTTGCCAGAACAGTTACATATGTAAGGAATTAGTCACCAGACTCAAGTTGCCCGTTTATAAGATGGAGAATGACAAATATTGCCGCATTGAGCTCGAATCGATCCATGACACTTCACAGCGAATTTTTGTCACGGCATGATTCTATGAAATGAACAATATTAAGACACCTTCTGTGTCAGTGAGTGATTCGATTTTAGAATCATTTCAAGGGCTTCAATTAGCTGACCCTAATTTTAATCATTCAGGCAGGGTGGCCTTGGTCTTAGAACCTGAAGTTATGCCTTTGATAATGAAAGGTAGAATACAAGCAAGACCGGGACTTCCACTTGCCCAGTATAAAATTTTTGGATGGATTATTTCGGGTTTTCGCCATACTGAATTTTTATATTTAATTGATCCTTGATCTCATCAGAAGTCCATCATGACTCAAAAATAAAATAAAATCATCAGAGGTCCTTAATGACCTATTTATAAAAAAAAAAAAAAAAAAAAAAAAAAAAAACATTTATTTTAATACATTCCACAGGAGTCCTTAATGACTCAACTATTAACATGTATATTATAGTTGCAACGCATTTTATTGTTGCATGGTGGCCAGCAATGTTTAAGTACAAAATTTATATCGCGATTTATGTTAATCTTTTATAAAAGTGTTGTAAGTTAATAAAACGTACTTTTTGATTCAACCGTGTTAGAAAATCTTTATATTTGTTTTCAACGAGTAAACCGGTAACGGTACTTAAAAATGGTTTGCCATCTTCAACTTAATATGTATAATTTAATATTATTCGTTGATTAAAGCGCCATAGCACTACGTGCATAAAATAAATAAAGTGATAACAAAGTGTTTTTTTTTACAACTTATAAAACCTTTACAGGTAAATTATTATTCATAAATAAAAAGAAATAAATAAAACATATTTTTTTATTAATTTAAATTGAAATTAATTTGTGTTTTATTTTTAATATTTCTTTGTAATCCCATCGGATATACGCCGAAACAATTGTTGTTTCCTATGTCCCTGGGATAGCCGAAATCGTAAAAATCACTACATAAAAAATGATTGGAAAACAAGATCCGAAATCACCCTAGTCCTACATAATGACAAAGTAATCTTACCACCACTTCATATAAAGCTGGGCTTAGTTAAAAATTTTGTTAAAGCACTAGACAAAGACTACTCTCTTTGTCTTTTACTTATTGAAAAACAATATTTCCAAATATTTTATGTTCGAAAATTGGTGAAGGCTGGTCCTCAAATTTGCTTCTAAGCACTACAACTTATGACCATGGAGTAACGTTTTCAGGGACTATGGAATGAAAATATAGTGGGAGAATTTATTTGGGTCCTTATAAGAAAATCAAACTCAGAAAATTATAGGAGACAAAACCGTAAGTCCAAAATATTTTTAGATTATTCCTTGTTAATCTTGTTGATTTAAATATAACTACTTGTTACCTTTGTTTATATTTCAACTTTATCGGGAAAAAAAAAACTCGAATTTATCGATGGATTTTTATACAATAAAATTTATTATTTCTAATACATGCAGCTTTAAGACAAAGTACTAAAACGTATGTTTGCAATTGAATAAAAGCGTGAATTTTTAAATATTGTACAAAAAGCAGAAACAAAATAAGGGGACAGGTGTCTGCTACTTTTTTTTTAAATAGAAGGCCTAAAGGCAAAAACTGGTAAAAACTTTATTTTGGTAATTTTAAGACCCCAACTATCTTCTAGACTAATTAACGTCGGAAAATAATTTAAAATTAATTTTTCATTTTAAAACAATAAAAATATTACAAAATTTTTAGCTTTACATGAATTTGTGATAAAAAATCTCAAAACTAGGTACTTTCAGTCTATCGGAAATAAAACACGAATTTATCCATTGATTTTCATGTAATAAAATTTATTTTATTTCTTCTTAATGCAACTTGAAGATTAAGTACTAAAACTGGTAATTATTTGCTGCTTTTTAAATTTTATAAATTTTTCGATTTCAAAAATTTTATAATTTTACAAAAAAAAATATTTTTTTTTCGACTTCTTCCTCGATAACTCTAAAACTAACGGCTAAATCAAAAAATAATATATAAAAACTTTAATCTGGCGTAATTTAAAGTGTTTTGACAGATGGAATAACAAAATCGAGTACGTCATTCAAAAGTTCAACAAGATGTATGGAGCTGACCATTTTTTCAGTTAGTTGACTATAGCGAATCAAAAATTTGTAGTGTTATTTAGGAGAAAAAGTCCCATTTGTTGCATAGTGTAATTAATTTGTCTTGTTTTTAAGTATAAATTAAATAATATATGACCATGGGCCAATTTAAAAAAAAAAATTTGAAAAAAAGTTTAAGGGAGATTTGTTGGCGAAATCATTTGCATAAAATATTAAGTTCTACTTACTTGAATTTTTACAGAAAATTCATAAACACCTTTTGTAGCCTTTCGACAGTGTAAAATATCTTTATGTGTTGGAGTATAATCATTTTTTGACAAGCGGTCGATTTCATCTAAGAAGTAGTTCACTGAATCGCTCTGAGAAGAAAAACACATTAAAATTATGATCGTGAAAACAAGTTTAAAAATTTACAATTTGAAATTCTCTCCGTCGTTCATAGGCTCGTCTAATACCGCGATCTTGCCAAAGACGCCGTATTATTGCTGCGTACTGAACGAACTTTTCAGATTCTAACGTACTACATTCCATTAATTTTGTTTCATGTGCATCCTCATCTCGATCATTATTTCCCCACGGAATTTCAAGTTTTTCCCTGGCGTCTATTAAAACCTGCATACCTGTAAAATAGACATAACAATTGTTTGTTAAATCTGAAACACTATGTTAAAATTATGTTATTATTCCATAAGTTAGATTTATTTAAATTAGAATTTATATTGAATTAAGGCGAATTCATACAGGTGAGTTGTCAGCCCAGCTGATAACATATGTACCAAATTTATATATATTTGCTGCTCTTGCACCATTCAAAATGTGTTTCACAAATATATATATATATATATATATATATATATATATATATATATATATATATATATATATATATATATATATATATATATATATATATATATATGTAATCGACCTTTTTGTAACTCAAATAAAAAAGTAATACATATGTGTTTTCGAGCTCGAGGTCAAATGTAGTATAACTTGTATTCGTTTTTGCCTATATTTTGCTACAAATTTCGAGTAGCATCATTGCACACTGTGCAATATTAAACGTTAACTGTAATTGTTATTAATTTTGTTATTGCAACACATTTATAAAAATATACTTTCACTTTTTAAATTTCAGATGTCTTTCCCCACCAATCCTCCATCGAATTTGAGAGGCGAAAGAGGAAAGAGATTGACAAAAGTCACCACAGGCAGAAGCAAAAATTGTATTCTAAGAGAAACAAAAAGTAATTTTTTTATAATTTAATTTTTAATTTATTTTATTTTTCCCCCAATTAAATTTTTAATGTTTTTTTTTTTTTGAATTAAAGTAATTTATTTTATTATTCCCCCAATTAAATTGTAAATGTTTTTTTTTTTGAATTTTAGTAATTATTTATTTTTAGTTTTATATTAAAATATAAATTTTAAATAAAATATTTCAAATATTTTTTTAAAAAATTAAAAGCAAAATCTTTTCTTTATAAATGATTTACCAGTCAGCTATGACTGGTTTTACATCAGTACTGATTAGTCAGCTCTGACGATGTTTACATCAGTACTGATTAGTAAAATACTGTGGAGTGAGCAGTTCAGATGTATGTTTTTCTAGTTTACGAAATCCACAAGTATGAGAGAGAAACAAAATCACACGTACACGAATGTTTACATCAGTTTTTTCATATTGTCCTTAATAAAATGATAGAAACTTCTGATGTATATACCCAGCAGCAATGACCATCAGATGATGCATCAAATGTCCGTCATTGCTCTTGTAGGGAATATATAAAATAAAAAGAAAAAATTTTTTGGCTCAGCTGGGATTCGATGCCACGTTTACTCTAATCAGTATATATGTATGTTGTTGTTGTAATTGTGAAAAAAAAACGAGGTGGTCGTGGTTTTTTGCTCATATCTCAGAAGTTATAGGGCGATTGTGCTAAATTTCAATAGCGATTCAATAGCAATAGCGATTGTGCACCACATGTGAAGGGTATAACAAATGGTTATAAGAAACAGCGCTGTCAACTTATTGATAGTGAACAATGTTTTTGTTATTGCAGATTGTTAGCTTATTATTGTTTTGAACCAAAAACCATAATAAACAAAAGTTATACGTTGATTATATATTACTAGAAAAGCCCATCGCGCGTTGCTACGCCCTTTAATGAATAAAAATGCATTCTAAATTTAAACTGAATAGCAAAAAGCTAAAAATTATAACTTATTTCTTATGGGCGTAACACTGCCCACTTTTCTAATCACGAAATTGTAAAATTATGAGAGCTCAATCTGTGAGTGCAAAGCTTCAGAAAAATCGGTCCAGCGCAAAAACCTCTAAATTATAACTTTTTTTACTGGCGTGGCCCTGCCCACTTTTCCAATCACGAAATTATATAGTCGTGACAGTTCAATATGTGTGTGCAAAGTTTCAGAAAAATCGGTGAAGTTCAAGTACCTCAAAATTATAACTTTTTTTTAATGGGCGTGGCCCTGCCCACTTTTCTTACCACGAAATTGTTTAGTTATGACAGCTGGATATGTGTGCAAAGCTTTAGAAAAATCGGTCCAGTTCAAGAACCTCAAAATTATAACTTTTTTTTATGGGCGTGGCCCTGCCCACTTTTTTAATCACGAAATTATAAAGTCATGACAGCTCAATATGTGTGTGCAAAGTTTCAGAAAAATCGGTCCAGTGCAAGAACCTCAAAATTATAACTTTTTTTATGGGCGTGGCCCTGCTCACTTTTTTAATCACGAAATTATAAAGTCATGACAGCTCAATATGTGTGCAAAGTTTCAGGAAAATCGGTCCAGTGCAAGTACCTCAAAATTAAAACTTTTTTAGGGGCGTGGCACCGCCCACTTTTATTATCACGAAATTATTTAGTCATGACAGCTCGATATGTGTGCAAAGTTTCAGAAAAATCGGTCAAGTGCAAATAGCTAAAAATGATAACTAATTTTTTATGGGAGTGGCCCGTCCACTTTTTGCCACCCATAAACACCCCCTGGAATGTGTACAACAACTTGCCAAAGTTTGAGTCCGATCGGTTTTACAGTTTCGGAGTCTATAGCTAACACACACACACAGAGTTTCACTTTTATATATATAGATTTATTATTATTTAATTCCTATACTTATTTCTTGATATGGTTTATAAGAGAAATGAAACTAAAAAAGATATTAATATGCAAAAACTTTTTAATTTACAATTTCACAAAATAACAATTGACACCATTATGTAGTTAGTATTTTCATAAGTAATCATAAGTAATGTTCATATTGATAGCATTATAATTTAAAGGGTGATATAGAACTTCATTTTTGGCTTTACGTTCCTTATTATATTTACTTATTATATTTTTATATGGAAATTTAGAATTTTATGAAATAAATAGAATAAAAAGTTAAAAATTTTGAAAATAAAGCGATTTTTAAATGTTTTGATGCTTTTCGAAATTTAAAAGTTGACACCAATCTAAAAATTAATTGTTGCTTTCGCTATCTTACTGATGGCTAGAGCAGGACAAAACTAGTAAAATTATAAAAGATAATAACAAACAAAAAAAGGGGTTGCTGTTTGTAAAAATGGGAATTTTAAGAGGTGGCGGTAGATTACCGAATTCTACTCTACCCTACAACACGAAACATCCGATTTTGTTGTCGAAACAAAATCCCCTCTTTTTTCTTATATTTTTAGATGCTCACTCGAAAACTTTTCATGGTAGCCTCCAGCTCATGCAGTCTTACGTGTCTCGTAACTACTGGGTCATTTTAGCTCGTTACATCGCTAAGCGAGTTTAACGGGAATGTACTGTCTGCTTCAAGTATAAAGCGCAGTCCTGTCAATAACTTATGGGTAACTTACCACCGGTGCGACTGCAGCCATCACGAGCTTTTAAGCATAGTGGTATTGACTATGCTGGTGCCCTCACAATAAAAACTTCGTTATTAAGAACAGCATCTACCACCAAGGGTTACATTTGCCTCTTCATCTGTATGTGTAATAAGGCGAAGCTGTCACCAGTTTAAACGTTGTCGCTTTTTTAGCAGCTTTTCGACGCTTCACCGCACGTATAGGCTTGTGCACTGATTTATACTCCGACTGTGGTACGAACTTCGTGGGTGCATATAAAGAACTTCAATTTTTGTATCAACCAAATAAGGCATCGCTGCCTGAACACCTTGCTGAAACTCTTGCCTGCTTCACCACATTTTGGCGGTCTTTGGGAGGCTGGCGTAAAATCTACAAAACACCACTTACGTCGCATAATAAAAGACCGAGTTTTAACCTATGAAGAACTCATCACTCTTTTAGCACAAATTGAAAGCAACCTAAATACCAGGCCATTGTGTCCATTATCTGCAGATCCTACAGATTCAGATGTACTTACACAAGCACATTTTTTAATTGGTGAACCTTCAAACTGCATCCCCGACGATGATTTGCTTGATACAAATATTGACCGCCTGAGCCGTTGGAAGTTAGTAGAACGAATCAAGCAAAATTTCTGGGAACGATGGCACAAAGAATATTTATGTCGTCTTCAAGCTCGACCGAAGTGGAACAAAAACGAAAGAAATATTAAGGTTGTTGATATAGTGTTACTTCTACACGAACGAAACGTCCCAGGTCAGTGGCTTTTTGCCAAAGTAGAAGAATTGCATCCAGGTGCAGATGGTTTAGTACGAGTAATCACATTCTACTGCAACGGAAAGTACATCAAGCGTCCTATATCAAAAATTTGCTTCCTGCCATCCTATGATATATATAATTTTGATGATAAAACTTCCACTACATAACAACCAAATCGTTCTTTGCGGGTGAGAATGTTTGGGATTTTTATCCCAAACTTCAGTTGTAAGAAAACAGTTAATGTACATATATTAGAATAAGTTTTACTGCCTGTTCAACGATGTCGAAAGAAAAGCCAAGCGAAATTTCATTCGCACAAATACGTTGAAAACAAAAACAAATTTTTAGTTTTTGTTGTTGTTTTCAATATATTTGTACGAATGAAATTTCGCTTGGGTTTTCTTTCGACATCGTTGAACAGGCAGTTAATGTATTAGCCGCAAGAAGCGCAAAATTTTTTTAAATAAAAAACAATAAAATCTCCTACAGATCAATTATATCATAATTTTCTTTTGTTATATTAAGGGCCATTATTAAAACTTGCCGACAAAGTTAATGTTACCCTACGTTGCCACAAGCAAGTATTTACTTGCAAGTAGTGTATACGTATTACTAACGAAAATCAGGAAAAATGCCAAAAAAAAACACAAACATTTTTTTAGTGGCTACACAGCACAGTGCAAGTTCATTTTTAAAATGTCGTCAACAAATAAACTTCAAACAAATTTAAAACAAATAGCGCTGCTTCAATTGGTAATTAAGTGTTGTCAATAGCCACTATTTAACGTTACTTTAGACATATAACTTTTTAATATAATTTTTTTTATTAAAAATTATTATTTATATTAAAACTTACATTTTAAATGAATATTTATAATTTTTCTTAATGTTCTTCATATACATATATACATATTTATTTAAAAAAATTAGCTGAATTATTTACCACAATTGTATAATATATTAGTGAGTTAACAAAAAACTCAGTATTAGACAACACTGTTTTTCGGCTTGTCACTTTACTTGCCGTAACTGTAAAAATTTTACTTGCTTAAAACTTTCTTCGCAAGCTGAGTCGCAGGTTGCCAAAGTGTGGTTGTGTTGGTAAAGAAGTGTTAGTGTATTGGTTTTTTTTCACTTGCACTTGCATGTGGCAACGGTGGGTTAATAAAAGGTAACGTTTGTTCATTGACTGACCATTAAGTGTTTTTCGTTATTACAACCTCCTGTAAAAAACAAAGTGGCAACGACAAACACAAAGTAAACAATTTCCTTATACCGTAGAAAATATGGTAACTTTTAATTAGTAAACAATTCCTTTATACCGTAGAAAATTTGTTAACTTTTAATTTATAAACCTCTTCCAAAAACTAGTTATCTGTCCGATAATATCCTAACTTTAGTTATCGGTAAGTTATAATAATGGCCCCAAATATGTTAATTCTTAGTTTAAGCTTTAAAAATTTCATACAAATTACGATCGTGTAGAAGGCCTGACACATCGATACCCTATAAAAAAAATTTAAGTGTTTAGTATTTAGTATTTAAATGTTTTAACTATATGTATATAAATACTTAGTCTTGAAATATTTTGGCTATTATCTTTACGAAAATTGTATTCAAAATCTGGTTAATGGTTAATTTAATATATTTTTAAGAAATCATTAACTAAAATGCTTGTTTGTAAAATATATTTGTGTATCCTAATGTGACTTAACTTTTCCGTATAACAAGTTTTGGGTTATCAAGAGGTTTAATTTGGTACAATAATATAACTTTTTAACAAAGTTTGCTAAGCACGTGATAATTTTTTCCGTAATTTCGGTTTTAGAGTAACAAAAACTCCTCACGCTTTCACAAGCTAGCATCTGCAAGCAAGCGCGTGCAAAAGGTTAGTTTGGGTACGGTCGTAAATGCTGCAAATTTGTGCAACACTGCGGCAGTAATGCCAAATGTAGTTGCTGATGCGCGATCAGCTGTTGCCGATGCATTGCAACTGCTTAACAACTGCGTAGAGTTTGCTTTTTTGAACGTTCTGCAAAAAATATAAAATGTTATCCAAAATAGTAATAGAAAATATTATTGAAAATGTTGATGTTAAAACTGACTTTTTCTTAAATTATAATAAAAAAATAATTAGGAACAAGATGAAACGACTTCTAATTATAAGAAATAAACTAAAAGTTAAAAGAAGGTTGATTCCTAAAATAAAAAAATAAACATATAATAATAATAAAATATAATAAAAAAACTAAAAATATAAACGAATTTAATTTAAAGAATGTATGTAAACTCGATTACTAATGCATCAGAAACTTAACTGTTGTCATATTTGTAGAAATTTGCGGCAGCACTGCCAACTGTTTGCAAAAATTAACATTTGACGCTTAAAAGTGCTGACAAAGGTTGCATTAATGAACGTTTTACTTTTACTATGCTGCAGTGATGCGCAACTGTTGCATTTACGAACGTACCCTTTGTTTATAAACAAGCGAAGTGATAAACCAAAAAATGTCCACCGTACCGTTACATAGTATACTGAAAAAATCTAATACACTTCATAATAAACGAAATATTTATTTGGAGCGACAAATAATGAAGCTTTCAGCATTGCAATTCGTATGCTCAAAAGCTTATCGTTTGTTCCGCCCGAGAATGTACTAGATTATTATACAGAACTGAATGCCACCTCCAAAGATAAAGATTTTAAAAAAATAAGTGTTTGGTTTAAGCAAAATTATATTAGCGGAACAACAAATTCGGGCTCCCCTAAATATGACCCAACATTTTGGTGTGTTGCAGATTCTTTTACGGAACATTTTCCGCGCACTCAAAACTCTATTGAGGCTTGGCACCGTAGGTTTAAAGTTATTGTAGGGAAAAAAAATGTGGCGTTTATGAAATTATTAAAGAGTTAGGGAAATAATTTATAGAAATTAAAGCAAATATAGAGAAGATACACTCAGGCATAGGTATAAAAAAGAATAAAAAAAATGTTCAGCGTCTTACGAAAATTAAAAAAGTTGTTGAATCTCGAACTGATTTTAATAAAATAAATTATTTATCTTCTATCTCACACAATATTTCACTTTGTAATTAAAAGTTCTATTATATGTTATAAGTTTCAACTTATGAGTAATCTTTTGATAAAGAAAAATTATTGTTTTTTTTTTTTTTTTTATTGATAAACATTTGTGAATTTATCATGTAATTTGTTTAAAATTTTTATTTCAAACTGAACTACTTTTATAACGAAATAGTTTTATTTTCCCTTATTGTTATATATATTAGTTTACTAATATTCATGACATACCATTGTTAAATACTTGTGAATATATCATATATTTTTTTTTTAAATATTAATTTCAAACTGAACTACTTTTATAACGAAATATTTTTTTTCTTTATTGTTATATATTTTAGTTTAGTACTATTCATGAAATACCTATTAAATATTTGTGAATTTATCGTACAATTTGTTTTGATTTTTAATTTCAGAAATAATGCCAAACACAAAATCCTCATTTTCTGTGTAAAATACATTAAAATTAGGTTAAAAATCGCGCGCGGTTGGTAGTTTCCATCCCTTCAAGTCTCCAGGTCCTGATAGTATATTTCCAGCAGATCTACAGGAGAACATCGATATTTTAATGCCATGGCTTCTGGTAATATTCAGGGCATGCTTGCATTTATCCCATGTCCCATCGAGGTGGACATCCTATAGGATTATTTTCATACCCAAGGGAAGTAAGGCCTCGCATACAAGGGCCTTCCTGCTTAAGACTCTGGAGAGGATTATTGATGTTTATATCAGATCGTCCCTAGGACCAGATGCTCTATCGGGGGCACAACAAGCCTATACGAAGGGCAAATCTACGGAAACGGCGCTACTCGCGCTGGTTGGCCATATTGAGAAATCTCTGAACTACAGGGACTACACCTTGGTCGCCTTCCTGGATATTGAGGGCGCCTTCAACAATGTCAAACCGGATTCGGTTTTGAACGCCTTGAGACAACTGGACATAGATCCTGCGGTCACCGGTTTTGTAGGAAAACTACTGAAACATAGGCGCATAGAGTCAACTTTGGGCGCCTCTAGCATCTGCAAGGTGGCTGTAAATGGCACACCACAAGGTGGCGTACTTTCTCCACTACTATGGAACATCAACATTAATATCCCGCTTAGGGCCATGGAGAAGACATCCTCCATGACTGTTGCTTATGCAGATGATGTGGCTGTAGCAGCGACTGCTCTCGGAGCTCTTGGAATCTGCGTTAACGTTAATACTTAGATGGTGCCAGGGATGTGGGCTGGGAGTCAATCCTGCCAAAACGGAACTGGTACTGTTCACAAGGAGGTACAAAATACCGACCTTTGCTACGCCTAGGATAGATGGAGTGGCACTAGCGTTATCCGATAATGCCAAATATTTGGGTCTCGTATTGGACAGCAAACTAAACTGGAACCTGAACACAAAGTCTAGGACCACTAAAGCGGCAACTGTATTATACTTGTAACGTGGTTTTGTCGTTGGCTGGGATAGCTTGGTCGTGTCCAGGGTCTACTTACGGGTCCACAAACCTTAAGTAATAAGACAGTTGTTTTACCCTTTCGGGGGGTTACAATAATTATTTATTTTATTAAAATTTTCAATTTACAATTATAATAGCAGAATTTAAACGATAATTTAGATTCAATCGGCTTGCAGTATATATACTCGGCTTTTCACGGGATGCCTCTTCGGAGTCAGGCTGTCGGGTTCAGCAACGCGGGAACGTTCGGAGATTTTACAATTTCTACAATAATTAACAATCGGTAATAGCAGTAAGTACTTCGTAAATAATTGACAATCGGTAAAAGATATGGTAAATACTCGGTTGATGAATAATAATCGGGTATAATACTGACAATCGGTTATAATATTGAATATCTTATGGATAGTTAACAGTCGGTAATAGTATTAAATACTTCGTAAATAATCGGTAAATACTCGGGTAATGAATAATAATCGGGTGTAATACTGACAATCGGTTATAATAGTGAATATCTTATGGATAGATAACAATCGGTAATAGTATTAAATACTTCGTAAATAATCGGTAAATACTCGGGTAATGAATAATAATAATCGGGTATAATACTAACACATTCGGATAATAGTTAACAATACTTAAATAATATCTTAACTCTAATTTCTAAATATTTACAATGTGTTCTACACTACGGAACAGTCAGCCGAAGCCGCTGTGGGAACAGTCAGCCGAAGCCGCTGTGGGAACAGTCAGTCGAAACCGCTGTGGGAACAGTCAGCCGAAGCCGCTGTGGGAACAGTCAGCCGAAGCCGCTGTGGGAACAGTCAGTCGAAACCGCTGTGGGAACAGTCAGCCGAAACCGCTGTGGGAACAGTCAGCCGAAGCCGCTGTGGGAACAGTCAGCCGAAGCCGCTGTGGGAACAGTCAGTCGAAACCGCTGTGGGAACAGTCAGCCGAAGCCGCTGTGGGAACAGTCAGCCGAAGCCGCTGTGGAAACAGTCAGCCGAAGCCGCTGTGGGAACAGTCAGCCGAAGCCGCTGTGGGAACAGTCAGTCGAAACCGCTGTGGGAACAGTCAGCCGAAACCGCTGTGGGAACAGTCAGCCGAAGCCGCTGTGGGAACAGTCAGCCGAAGCCGCTGTGGGAACAGTCAGTCGAAACCGCTGTGGGAACAGTCAGCCGAAGCCGCTGTGGGAACAGTCAGCCGAAGCCGCTGTGGGAACAGTCAGCCGAAGCCGCTGTGGGAACAGTCAGTCGAAACCGCTGTGGGAACAGTCAGCCGAAGCCGCTGTGGGAACAGTCAGTCGAAACCGCTGTGGGAACAGTCAGCAGAAGCCGCTGTGGGAACAGTCAGCCGAAGCCGCTGTGGGAACAGTCAGCCGAAGCCGCTGGGGGAACAGTCAGTCGAAACCGCTGTGGGAACAGTCAGCCGAAGCCGCTGTGGGAACAGTCAGCCGAAGCCGCTGTGGGAACAGTCAGTCGAAACCGCTGTGGGAACAGTCAGCCGAAGCCGCTGAGGGAACAGTCAGCCGAAGCCGCTGTGGGAACAGTCAGCCGAAGCCGCTGTGGGAACAGTCAGCCGAAGCCGCTGTGGGAACAGTCAGTCGAAACCGCTGTGGGAACAGTCAGCCGAAGCCGCTGTATATACGGGCATTTATTAATCTCCCAGTACCTAGCTTTCGCTACTACTGATTGGTTAATACTTAAGTATACGGCAACTAGTTTTGCAAGGACTAGTCGGCTCTTCTCAGATTATTAATATAATCTCCAAGACTTGTTTGGCGTATTCTCGTCTGGTATGAAACGCCCCGACTGTAACTTAATGTAACTTCCTTATACTAAAACTTAAATAAACTAATTGGGAATCGTAACTTATCTAACTAACTTAACTAACATACATGGCCTGTGATGTGTGCATACACACACACACACACATCCACGTTTGTATAAGGTGAAGTGTACCTTACCATGTTGTTACACTAACAACGTGTCATGTCAACAACACGTGTTTATATTAGACTGGTATCATAATACTGATTATAAACAGTAGGTACAACATATGTACGTGGAATTTTCCACGTTACATTCCCCTCCTTCTTCGGGGACTGATCGTATGATCGTGGTAAGGTGACGCTTTTCCTTTTCGTGTGGGTGAGTTTTGGCCCGAAGGCCCGCACTACCTGTGAGGTAATATTAACCTTCCAAATGGAAGGCTCGACCCAACTTAACTAATAATCCAATGGCTGTCCTACAGCTTAAAAATTTTTTTTTTTTTTTTTTTTTTTTTTTTTTTTTTTATTTATTTTTTTTTTTTTTATTATTTTTTTTTTTTTTTTTTTTTTTTTATTTATTTATTTTTTTTTTTTTCATTTAGTCATGGCGACGACCTTTTGGAGGCCTCGGCATCGTAGACGAGCAAAACGCTGGTTTAAAATGATGACTTTCACATCAGGTAGTTCCTTCCGTCGTATCATATACTGCGAGTGTCTGCTGTACCGTGTCGGCTTCCTAATTTCGATACCTTCGAATAGTTGTTCGTTGTATGTTCTTGCCGTCGGGGCTTCTCCTTTACCTGCAGTCCCTTTTGCCGTTCCATTTGAGTTTAGCGGGGCCACGGCAGTCGAATCCCTCCCTTTCTTGACGTTGGTCGAAGCCGATGGTTCTTCGCCGCTGGTGGGTTCGTCTGGTAACCGAAAGGTTGGTCGGGTGTCCGATGTTGTGGCTTCGTTCGACGTGGTTGGAGTAGTCCGCGGAGTTGCATGAGAGATTCTCCTTTTTGCTGTGGTCGACGATATATATGCCAATGGTGGTGGTGTTGTTGTTGTTGTAGTGGAACAGGGAGTAGGGCCAGGATGCCGAATCAAAACGTCCGCTACTATCCTTGGTCTCGCTTCAGGAGGTGGTATAAACGCCGGTGGTCGGGCAGTTCCTGGAGCTGGGACTCGCGATACTTTTCTGGGGTTGGTGTGTTTTCTCTCCATGTCGTACTATGACTGAGGTTATAATGTGCATGTGACTCTATTTATATAAAATTTTTCTGTAGACGAATTGGGAATTGTAAAGTTAAAGTGAATTATTTTAAGTTTTTATGTTTCTTTCAATAACAGGCTTAAGATCTTGTATGTTGGCTCTTAATTTTCGGTGATGTTGATCGTGTATTTCGTATATGTTGACTGCTAGTTGGCGTGCAATTTCGTATGGGCCACTAAATTTTTCCGCTAATTTCTGGGCAAACTTGTCGGCTGCGGATGACACGTGTCTTTCCTTTTTCCATACCTTGTCGCCAATTTGTGGTCTCCATGGCCGCCTTCGTAAATTGTAGTATCTTGCTTGCCTCTTGCTACCTGCTAGCTTCTTTTTTGCAGCTTCCCCCCAGACTTCGGTTATATTTCTACTGACTTGTTGTTCGTCGGGACCGGTGTGTTGTTGCTTCAATTGGTTGGGCGAGATAGGGTTCCAGCCGTACACGATCTCGGCGGGGGTGAAAGTGGATGTCTCGTTCGTGGCTGTATTAATGGCGAACGCTATTTCCGGCAGCTTCTGATCCCAGTGGCGATGGTCGGAGCCTGTTTGCTGTGCGATCATGGTTTTAACAGTCCGATTCGTCCTCTCGGTCGGGTTTTCGTGCGGAGCATACGGGGCGGTGGTTCGGTGTTGAATGCCGTAGCCTTTTAGCACGTCCTGTACGGCTCGGCTCATAAATTGGACACCATTGTCAGAGAGAAAGATTCTGGGGCATCCGAAACGGAATATGACTCGCTCTCGCAACGCTTTAATGACATCCTTTGCTACCGCCTGTCGTGAGGGGATCAGTTCCACCCATTTGCTGAAGACGTCTATACACACGAGTAGTGCAGTATGACCACTCGTAGATCGTGGTAAAGGGCCGACGAAATCGGCTGCTACTATTTCCCACGGTCGAGTGCATTGCATTGTGTGCATTAACCCGGGGGGCTTACGTTGTTCGGGCTTATAGCGGCTGCATAATTCGCACGATCGGACATATTGTGCAGTGTCGCGATACATCCCGGGCCAGTAGTAGTTAGCCTGTATTCGTTTCATTGTCTTGTATATACCTAAGTGACCAGCTTCTGGAGCATCATGGCTTTCCTTCAGAACCCGGATGCGACCTTCGCCGGGCACACACATTTTCCATTCGGGGGTGGTATCCATGGCCGAACTCCGTGGAATGTGTTTGAAAAGACGGTTCTCGATAATTTGAAAGTCGGGGTATTTCTTGCTGTTCTGTTTTACTAGTTCGGACATGCGCTCGTACCATCCCATGGGCGAAACTGTCATGATGGTGTCGACCTCCGTGGCGGGTAGCGGTGCTCGGGATAAAGCATCGGCTACTACGTTAAGGCTGCCTTTCCTGTACTCAATGCTGAAATCGTATTGTTGTAGTTCGAGAGCCCACCGGGCTAGACGACCCGAAGGGTTTTGCAACGAGTTTAGCCACTTCAGTGAGTGGTGATCGGTGATAACCGTGAAGTGGTATCCTTCTAGGTAGGGTCTCATCTTACGTATCCCGTACAGGATCGCTAAGCACTCCTGTTCGGTGGTTGAGTATTTTCGCTCTTGTTCGTTTAGGGTTCGGCTCGCATAGGCGATAACCGATTCTGCACCGGCTTGACGTTGAAAGAGGACTACTCCCAGTCCTTCGAGGCTGGCGTCAGTCTGCAGAAAAAAAGGATACTCAAACTTCGGACAGCCTAGTATAGGGGCTCGTGTGAGCGTTTCTTTTAAGGCCCTAAAGGCATCTTCCTGTTCGCCTTCCCACCGCCAATTTACATTTTTCCGCAATAGCCGATTCAGTGGCGCGACTAGTTGTGAGAAATTCGGTACGAATCGTCTGTACCATGACGCTATACCCAATATTCGCCGTAACTCCTTTAGGTTGGCTGGTGCCGGTAGTTCTCGAATGGCTTTTACCTTGTCGGGGTCGGTACAAATTCCGTCTGAAGTTACCATATGCCCTAGGTAGCGTATGCTGGTACGGACAAACTCGCATTTGTCAAAGTTGACGATCATCTGTGCGTTTTGTAACCGAGTAAATACTTCCTCCAAAATTCGTAGGTGCTCGTTGAAAGATCGGCCTAACACGATTATGTCATCGAGATAGACGAACACGAGTGGGTGTAAGTCCAACCCGATGATAGAATCTAAGGCTCGTTGGAACGTGGCTGGGGCCGAGTGTAAGCCGAATGGCATAACCTTCCACTGGAATAACCCTCGGCCGGGGACGGTAAATGCCGTGTAGGGTTTGGACGCAGGAGTGAGCGGTATCTGCCAGTAGCCGTTCTTTAGATCGAGCGACGAGATAAACCTGGCTTCTCGTAGCTGGTCTAATATTGCGTTGATCTGTGGTAGGGGATATGCGTCGGGTTCGGTGACTGCATTTAACTGTCGGTAATCTATACACATCCTCCAGCCCCCCTGCTTCTTACGAGCGAGCACGATGGGTGAGCTGTAGGGGCTACGGGAAGGTTCGATTCGGTCGTCGGCTAACAGCTTATCTATTTCCCCGTTGATGACCTCCATCATAGCGGGGTTTCTCGGCATATATCTTTGTTTAATCGGTTTTTGGTGTTTCAGCCGAATTTCATGAGTAGCGACCGTGCACAACCCCTTCAACTTACTAAACTTGGTCTGATGGGTCTCTAGTAAGCTCGCAAGCATCTCGTTTTCTTCTTGGGACAGGAAATCTCGACCTGTCAATGAGTGAAGAGGTTGGACTTCATCTATCGTATTAGATCTGGTCAGGATTTCATCATTTAGCCGAAGCTCGAGACCCAAGGCGTTGAGGAAATCCATTCCGACTATGATTGGTTCGGCTAGGGTTGTTATAACGGAGACGTGAAGCCTGACCTTGTTGCCTTTGTAGATTACGCTGACGGGGAACACATCTAGATAGGTGGCGAGTGACTGATCGGCCATCTGTACCATTCCCTGAACACTGATTGGGCTGATATTTGATGCGAGCAATTTCTGTTTTAGCGATTCTCCGATGTACGTGCGAGATGCCCCCGTATCAATTAGTGCGGTAGTGGGTTGTCCGCATATATTGACATTTATATAGTATCGGCCATCGCTCTTATTTACTCCTTCCTCTGGCGTTTTTGACCTACGTTTTCTACAGGGACACGTTCGAGAGAGCATGCCGTCGCGTCCGCAGAACGAG
This sequence comes from Phyto melanocephala, assembly GCA_941918925.1. Lineage (NCBI taxonomy): Eukaryota > Metazoa > Arthropoda > Insecta > Diptera > Rhinophoridae > Phyto > Phyto melanocephala. Next base: position 48,327,415 of record OW799236.1, read on the forward strand.
CAAAACAGTCGGAATGGTCGTTTGCAAGTGAGTCGTTTGTGACCGACCTGTTTGCACCTCCAACAGCGGTTGGCTCGATCGTACGCCGAGGGTGTTACCATGTGCGATGTTTGGGGTCGCTCCTCTCGTCGTAATGCCTCATACTCGCTTGTAAGGGAGATTAGATCGTCGAGGTTGGTAAAGTCGTGACGCCGAACGTAGTGTCGGTATTCGGTGCGCAGTCCATCATATATCCGGTCTAGATGGTTGTGGTGTCGTAGTTGGGGATGTTGACGCGACAATGTGAGCATCGATAGAATGTAGTCTTTGGCGCGTTCTCGTCCATTTTGCTTACGATTATAAAACGCCTGTTCCAAGTGCGAGAGGTATCGATTTGGCAAGAAAAATTTTTCTAATTCCTGCCTAAAGACTGACCAGGTACTAATCGTGCCTCGTTTCACACGATACCAACCGAGAGCGTTACCCTGAAGTATACTTAACATGGCCGGTAGTAGGCGGTCGAATGAGATGTGATAGCTCTCTGCTAGTTCTTCACATCGCTCAAGAAACTCCATCAGGTCGGTTTCTCCTGAGTACGACAGGTTCCACCTTTGCACGGAAGCCATAATGTCTGCATCCGATGGGTCATGCTTGTGTGGTCGGGGCGGTACGACTATGGATACTTCGTCTTCACATACTACGCTCTCTTCGGCGGTTTGTACTTCCTCGCGTAGTCTTCGTAACAAATCCTCGGTCGAGTTTCGTAGTGTCTTTGATCGAAGGTTCTCGGAAAGTTGTTTTCTTAGGTGTTCCACGGTGTAGCCTGTTGTAGGTATACCAGCGTTTCGGCACTGTTCGACCAGTTGATCCTTTCTTAATAAGTAAATCCACCCGATTGAATCTTTGTGTAGTGTTCTGCTAGTAGATGGATTATCGTTTCTGCTATTATCGTAATTTTTACCCGATTCTTCCTCGTTGGCGACGGTAGTGTTTTTTTCGCATTGCGACTTGGAATCGGGTCCCTGCTCGGGCGCCATTTTGTAACGTGGTTTTGTCGTTGGCTGGGATAGCTTGGTCGTGTCCAGGGTCTACTTACGGGTCCACAAACCTTAAGTAATAAGACAGTTGTTTTACCCTTTCGGGGGGTTACAATAATTATTTATTTTATTAAAATTTTCAATTTACAATTATAATAGCAGAATTTAAACGATAATTTAGATTCAATCGGCTTGCAGTATATATACTCGGCTTTTCACGGGATGCCTCTTCGGAGTCAGGCTGTCGGGTTCAGCAACGCGGGAACGTTCGGAGATTTTACAATTTCTACAATAATTAACAATCGGTAATAGCAGTAAGTACTTCGTAAATAATTGACAATCGGTAAAAGATATGGTAAATACTCGGTTGATGAATAATAATCGGGTATAATACTGACAATCGGTTATAATATTGAATATCTTATGGATAGTTAACAGTCGGTAATAGTATTAAATACTTCGTAAATAATCGGTAAATACTCGGGTAATGAATAATAATCGGGTGTAATACTGACAATCGGTTATAATAGTGAATATCTTATGGATAGATAACAATCGGTAATAGTATTAAATACTTCGTAAATAATCGGTAAATACTCGGGTAATGAATAATAATAATCGGGTATAATACTAACACATTCGGATAATAGTTAACAATACTTAAATAATATCTTAACTCTAATTTCTAAATATTTACAATGTGTTCTACACTACGGAACAGTCAGCCGAAGCCGCTGTGGGAACAGTCAGCCGAAGCCGCTGTGGGAACAGTCAGTCGAAACCGCTGTGGGAACAGTCAGCCGAAGCCGCTGTGGGAACAGTCAGCCGAAGCCGCTGTGGGAACAGTCAGTCGAAACCGCTGTGGGAACAGTCAGCCGAAACCGCTGTGGGAACAGTCAGCCGAAGCCGCTGTGGGAACAGTCAGCCGAAGCCGCTGTGGGAACAGTCAGTCGAAACCGCTGTGGGAACAGTCAGCCGAAGCCGCTGTGGGAACAGTCAGCCGAAGCCGCTGTGGAAACAGTCAGCCGAAGCCGCTGTGGGAACAGTCAGCCGAAGCCGCTGTGGGAACAGTCAGTCGAAACCGCTGTGGGAACAGTCAGCCGAAACCGCTGTGGGAACAGTCAGCCGAAGCCGCTGTGGGAACAGTCAGCCGAAGCCGCTGTGGGAACAGTCAGTCGAAACCGCTGTGGGAACAGTCAGCCGAAGCCGCTGTGGGAACAGTCAGCCGAAGCCGCTGTGGGAACAGTCAGCCGAAGCCGCTGTGGGAACAGTCAGTCGAAACCGCTGTGGGAACAGTCAGCCGAAGCCGCTGTGGGAACAGTCAGCCGAAGCCGCTGTGGGAACAGTCAGTCGAAACCGCTGTGGGAACAGTCAGCAGAAGCCGCTGTGGGAACAGTCAGCCGAAGCCGCTGTGGGAACAGTCAGCCGAAGCCGCTGGGGGAACAGTCAGTCGAAACCGCTGTGGGAACAGTCAGCCGAAGCCGCTGTGGGAACAGTCAGCCGAAGCCGCTGTGGGAACAGTCAGTCGAAACCGCTGTGGGAACAGTCAGCCGAAGCCGCTGAGGGAACAGTCAGCCGAAGCCGCTGTGGGAACAGTCAGCCGAAGCCGCTGTGGGAACAGTCAGCCGAAGCCGCTGTGGGAACAGTCAGTCGAAACCGCTGTGGGAACAGTCAGCCGAAGCCGCTGTATATACGGGCATTTATTAATCTCCCAGTACCTAGCTTTCGCTACTACTGATTGGTTAATACTTAAGTATACGGCAACTAGTTTTGCAAGGACTAGTCGGCTCTTCTCAGATTATTAATATAATCTCCAAGACTTGTTTGGCGTATTCTCGTCTGGTATGAAACGCCCCGACTGTAACTTAATGTAACTTCCTTATACTAAAACTTAAATAAACTAATTGGGAATCGTAACTTATCTAACTAACTTAACTAACATACATGGCCTGTGATGTGTGCATACACACACACACACACATCCACGTTTGTATAAGGTGAAGTGTACCTTACCATGTTGTTACACTAACAACGTGTCATGTCAACAACACGTGTTTATATTAGACTGGTATCATAATACTGATTATAAACAGTAGGTACAACATATGTACGTGGAATTTTCCACGTTACATACTGCTGCAAGAGGGCAATTGGCCTTAATTGGGGTATTAACCCCAGGAACTTATACTGGCTATATGATTCTGTCGTCAGACCAATTCTTTATTACGGAGCGGCAGTCTGGTGGGTGGCGCTGGAGACGAGAATCCACCAGGACAGTTTCGGACGTATTATGAAAATAGCTGCGATTATGATAACAGGTGCTCTTAGGACCACACCATCTTAGGCACTGTTCACTATTTAAAACTGGTTACCATCAGACATCATGGCTAGGCAGATGGCTGCGGACACCGCACTGAGGCTGAATGCCACAGCATGGAAGTATGTGAATTGTGGACATGCAAGAATTTTGGGTATGATCAATATTGCTTCTCCTATTGATTACAAGGTACCTGAACCAGCATTCGATCCGGGTTTCGTGACGAATATACCGGATAGATCTGAATACGACAACGGCCTCCGACCTCCGGAGAATGCCATCCAGATATTTACTGACGGATCGAAATCACATACTGGAGCTGGATGTGGTATCTTTTCGATCCAGCTGGGTTTGGAATTGTCCCTTGGACAGCCGCGGAACAGATTCAGTATAATGAAATATCTGACAGGGATATTTATATATTTACTGACAGAAAGGCGGCTATTAGGTCCCTTGAGAGTGTGTACAGCACATCGAAAATTGCCCAGGAATGCCGGGTGTCTCTTGAGGAGATAGTGAGACATTCGACGTTACCCTTGTGTGGGTTCCAGGACATGGGGATATTGATGGTAATTATAGAGCTGATGCATTTGCAAAAGCCGGTACCACCTTAGATTCGGTTGAATCCAGTTATGCTTTAGGTATTCCCTTATCGAAGGGTAAGCAGCTAATCTCGCATCAATTCTATTTGGATGCCAAGGAAAGATGGGTGAGAGAACCCACTTGTTTGGAAACCAGAAATATCTGGCCTGACATGGATGTGCATAGGACGCAATATGCAGTAATTATGCCCCGAATTCACCTTAGGAACCTCATAGCGGTTATTACCGGACACTGGCCTACAGGTACACATGCGAAAAGGCTGAATATCCCTTACAACGACTTCTGCAGAAGTTGCGATAACGAGGAAGAGGAGGAGACGACTGAACATCTTCTCTGCAATTGTCCTGCATTCGGGGACCTGAGACGCCAGATTCTGGGTCAACGAATACTTGTAAGTAAAACTTGTCTTTCCGCAGTTGATCTGGGAAAGATCCACACCTTCGTAAACAGGACAGGATGGCTGGGGAACGACGGCCAGAGGACATAGACGAACGGGCGATGGTGCCTACGGGATCACAACGGGACCCTCGGAGGACCCAAGTGAGCTATGCCTTCGGGCGGCTACCGGATCTAACCTAACCTAGTAAAAATAAAAATTACAATGAAAGAGACAACTTTCATTCAACTTTTTTGTAGTTTACATAGGAAACTAAAAAGTTCATTTAAAAAGGTTGTTGAAGCGAAGAGTTGCAATAAGAGCGATAATAGCATTAATACATTTTATTTTCAGTCTTTTTAACTTCAAATATACATACATATTATGTACTTATGCATATCATAAAAAACATAAAATAAATATAATTCATGGAAACAGTATTTTGAACTTAAAATATTAAGTAACTCTTCAACATCTTTTCATCTTAAAATATAATTCACAAACGAAAAATAGTTATTTTCTACTTTAATTATTAAAAAAATAATAACTATTTAAATACCAAAATATATTGGTAACGAAACTTTGGAATATGAAATGTTTACAAATTATCATAAAATGGTTTATAAAAAATTGGAAAAAGTCTTTTTTTTAATCAACTCATTAATATCGGCTCTCTTATTTTCTGGTATGCCTGGTTTCGTATGCAAAATTTTGTTTGAAGAAATTTGCTTGCATCTTTTTTTTAATAACAATCGCTTCCTTGAACATTTCGTCAGCGTAAGCGGTCTTATAAAAACAGAACTCGAATTGTTTTTACTAGCGGCAGTTTCAAATCTGCCATATTTAATGGACCGATGTCATTTCCCAGTATTTTTTAATCTAAAAAATCCTCAAAACATAGCTCGTTAACTTAAATGGGTCTCTTTTTTCCTTTGCCGGTCGGATTACACTGCTCAGCAGCAAAATCCTCCATTAAATAAAACTATGTGGACTATATGGATTTTAATGCGCTGAACTCAAATCCGTTGTCGGTTTTTTTCCATCAGATCGGGATTTTTTTTTATGGGCGTGGCAAATTTTCCCCCCTAAATTAGTCAGGTACGGACACATATTTAATTCTAACTCGAGAACCAGTCATCCGATTTTCAAAAATATAACACCAAAAAATGTGCGACAAAATTGTATTTATTTCGGTAGAATACAATTTTTCTCTATTTCTTATCGTTTTGGAGTTATTTAGAAATTAATAGAGAAAAAAAAATTTTTCGTGCAAAATTCGTAATATTTTTGAATTTAAAAATGGAATTAAAAAAAATATAAAGCAAGTATTCAACATTTTAAACTTTTTTTCTGAGAGCTACTTATCTTGGAAATAAAAAAAAGCCATAAACCATAAAAATCGGTTAAAAAATGTAGATTTTATTGTAAATTTACCGCAGGTACCCAATATTGACCAAATATGTGTAATGCAGCAAACAACGTCAGAGGGGGCGCACTAAAGCGCCTTGTAGCATCAATGAATGGCAACTTTTTACTTCTATCTATTTTCGTACAACAAAAACAAATACAAGGAAAAAAATTTGAAAGATTGTAATTTTGTATCAACGCCTCGCTTAAAGCACCCACCCTTATTTAGCCTGTGGTGCACAAGGGTATATAGCTTTGTCATTCCGTTTGTAATTTCTACAATTTTTATTTCCGACCCCATAAAGTATATATTTTCTGAAAGCTTATGAATAGAGGAGTCGATTAAGCCCTGACCGTCTGTCCGTGTGTTGGTTGAAATCAACTTTTAGAAGCAACTATATGTTCCTCAGATCTCTATATGGTATTAATCTATTGGAAATATCCAGGAATGAATCGCTATTGAAATTCAGCACAATCGCCCCATAACTTTCTGAGATATGAGCAAAAAACCACGACCACATCGTTTTTTTCACACTTACAACAACAACCTACATACATACTGGTTAAAGTAAACGTGGCATCGAATTCCAGCTGAGCCAAAAAATTTTTATTTTATTTTATATATTATTTATATTTTATTATTATTATACCCTTCACCTGTGGTGCACAAGGGTATATATAGCTTTGTCATTCCGTTTGTAATTTCTACAATTTTCATTTCCGACCCCATAAAGTATATATTTTCTGAAAGCTTATGAATAGAGGAGTCGATTAAGCCCTGACCGTCTGTCCGTCTATCCGTCTTCCCGTCTGTCCGTGTGTTGGTTGAAATCAACTTTTAGAAGCAACTATATGTTCCTCAGATCTGTATATGGTATCAATCTCTTGGAAATATCCAGGAATGAATCGCTATTGAAATTCAGCACAATCGCCCCATAACTTTCTGAGATATGAGCAAAAAACCACGACCACCTCGTTTTTTTCACAATTACAACAACAACATACATACATACATACATACATACATGTAAAAAACATACCAAACAAAAAAAATTACAAAAAAAAAAATATTAAAAATAAGAAAAAAATAATAAAAAAAAAACTACAAAAAAAAAATTTTAAAAAATTTAAACAAAAATTTAAAAAAATTTTTTAAAAATTTTTCTAAAAAAATTTTTTAAAAAAATTTAAAAAAAATATAAAAAAAATAATAAAATATAAATAATATATTAAATAAAATAAAATAAATTTTTTTTTTGGCTCAGCTGGGATTCGATGCCACATTTATTCTAACGTGTACGTATGCACGTATTTTATATGAGATGAATGGTGATACAAACAATTATTATTGCATGACTACACGTTGTGAAGGGTATATAAGATTCGGCACGGCCGAATATAGCACTGTTACTTGTTAGTTAGTTCTCTTTGAAATAGCCATCAACATTGGGAGCGTTATCTATTTAATAGATTTAACATATCGGGGCTATAATTATATTCTTCCAAATCCTTTCGAGATCTTATCTTATGTCTTCGTGATGAAATTAGTGGGTCTGAAGAGGCCGCCAACATATTGAAAAGGTCCGCATTCTGTCTAATTCGTGAAATTTTGCAAGTATTCGTGTATCTAAATTTTTTGTAGTCTTTGTTTTTGCATTCCTGGGCTTCTTCTGACAACTCTCCAATCGGTAAGCATTAATATTCAGTTAAGCTTTTACCATGCGCCAAAATCTTATGAACCGTAGGAGTAAGTTTCTTCTCAGGGTACATTTGAGCTAAGAGTTAGGCAGTTTTTGAAGCATAATCATCAAACTTTGGGCCATTTACCATTTCTCTAGAAATTATAACATTTAGGATAACTGCCAACCTTTTTATAATACTATTGTCGACCCCAGTAATTTGGGCTGTTACGCGGACCGGATGATCCATCACATCCCCACTTATTTATCAATGTAAGCCTATCTGGAAGTGATACTGCTTCCTCTTCAAGCAAACTTTGAATAAGGCGTTTGGCTGTATGATCCATTAAGTCTTGCAGTTTTACCTCTGCCGATACTTCTTTTTTGGCAGATGTAATCTTTTTGTATCCAGGAAGAATACTCCTTTTGATTCTCTGCAGTCGATCTGGGCTTGCAAGTACCACAGCTTTTGTAATGTCGGACCTTGATTTATCTTTATCTTTTACAAACTTAAGACATAATGCTTCTGAAAGATGCGATTTAGATATATCTTTTGTGGCATTTTCAAGTTTACATTTTCTTGTGTACTCAAAACACTCGTTTATAGTTTTTGCTGGTCTTCCTCTTTTGCTGTCAGAGGATGTATGTGGTTCTTCGATGTTTTCAAAAGTTGTAACTCCATTTATCCAGTCTGGGTTATTTTTCGTAAATGCTTTTTTCGTACCGTGTGAGGTAAGCCATTTTTTTTAATTGTTAGGAAAACAAAGTGAATTTTGCTATGAACATCCATTTCGTGGTATCCTGGTAAATCGTGTAGTTTTTCCACAACAGCCAATTTAAATGCATTTTCATTATCTGAGTTTGTGAATAACTCCAACAATTCTAAATTGGTAAATGACATTATCGCACTTTAAAATAAAATTGTACAAGTTCTGTTACTGATCACTAGTTTTAGAAATTAAAAACTTAACTGGCTGCATTATACAATTGCGGTTTAATTTGTACCCAAAAATTAAAAAAAAGGGTTTTAACTACATACCTAATTGAGCAAAAAAAATTAACTGGAATATATGTATACCTGTAGTTTATATTTTATTCAGTATAAAAAAGTTTTAAAACTACCTGCCTATTTTAATAACAGGTATTTTTAAATTGAAATAAATAAAAAAAATTGCAATAGTTATGCCTACCTGATTGGCAAAGCAAAATATTGTTTACTATTTAAGGAGAAGCAATAAAAATATGCAACAAGTAACTTTGGAAACCCTTTTTTATTTCTTTTTACATTTTGCACACATCTTTGTTACATTCTTTAAAAATGCGAAAAAAATTTTTCTCGTTTTCGCTATGAGGTTGTAACAGTTTTCTTCTTATTTCACCTACAGCGGCAACCTACGGCAGCTAAACTAAGTAAAATTTTTTAAAGTATCATGTAGCAAATACGCTCAGAAAATATGGGCGAGACCATTTTTAGATATGCTCTATTTTATTTGTAAAAAAGACCTAAATATAGGGTGTCTGAAAAGCGGCTACTGCCAAAAAAGTAGGGCATCTGCAGAACCTTTTACTACTTCCTTTAATAAAAAACAAACATACCTTAAAAAAAATACCAAAAAAGTGTTAATCAAACGGCAATTTTTCTGACACTTTAATTCTAAAGTGCACTTATTTTTTCAAGATCACCCTTTTTTTTTGCTTTTTAAAAAATTGTCGACTTTGAGCTGCTCCACAAACTATAATTTTTATGCAATTAAGGAAAACGTTTTTGAATTGTGATCAGTAAATAGTTCCTTATAAGATGTTTTCATTCATTTCACAAAATTTTGTCATGAATTTTTGTATTTTTGCCACGGGTTTTAGGAAAAGGCGCCACTGTGCGGCGTCCATTAGCTTCGTCCCATACAAAACATTGGCATTTATTCGTTTTTATGTCATATACAGTGAAATTGAAAACATTTAGTTTCGACTTGTAATAAAATGTGGAGGCATCGCCCTTAGGTAATTGCATGACAGCTTGCAAATCATATACTGCTACAAATACGTTCATATCTTCTTTGTCTTTTCTTTTTTCATCTTGTGCCAAATTTTTTTTTTCATGCAAGTGATTTTCATGCAATTCTTTGTTATTAATTTTTCCACTTTATCCATGTTACTGTATGATGTACATTCTTCACACAAATTTTTTTTGGGACGAAAAATGATATGTTGAAGTCCTCCGTAAAAGTTCTATAGAAATAAATGTAGTTGCAAAACGGCTAATTTTTTTTACACATGTCTACGTAGTCATTATATATTCTTGTTACGGTTTTGCTTCCTTCAATATTTCAATTTTTGGTATTTTATCTACGAATTTCTTAATTCCAGCTTTTAATTTAGGATCATGTTTTTTCTGTTTCCCGTGTTTACCTCTTTGGTCGGGTTCTAGTATTTGGTTAGCCAGTTTTTGATGCTTATCCAATACGGTTGCAATTGAACGATCGGTGATAGCCAGGGTGTTTTCAAAAAACACTTTGCAAACGCGCAGAACCTCATCATCTTGTTTGAAAAAAACGCATTATTATTTTGGCGAGGACCTCTGTTTCCCCTAATATGCATGAACCGTTATCTGGGCCCAATTTTTTCCATACATTTGTGGATATATTGTCTTTGCTTTTCTATGTCACCAAGGGCCCAGTATAAAAAAATACTGTTAAAGATACTGTTAAAGATACAGGGTGCTCCAAAAATTGCGTTTCAAATAGGAAAAATTTATATTTAAATCTAAGTAAATTTATATTAAGTAACTATTTTAACCCGGTGCGCTTTGCAATACACTTTGTTCAATTCCGAAAGTTTAAAAAAAACCCTCTACTATAACATGTTAAACCAATATTAAATTTTTTTATTTCTATTACAGAAAAACATTTTTTAATTATTTTTTTTATATTATTATATTTATGCTATAGATATGTTATTTAGTATATATTTTGTTTAGCTAGAATAATTGATTTTTATTAGTAAGTTCTCTTTGAAATATTCATTAACTTTGGGAGCGTTATCTAATAGACTTAACATATCGGATCTATAATTATGTTCTTCCAAATCCTTTCAAGATGAAATTAGTGGGACTGAACAGGCCGCCAACATATTGAAAAGGTCCACTTTCTGTCTAATCCGGGAAATTTTGCAAGTATTCGTGTATCTAAATTTTTTGTAGGCTTTGTTTTTGCATTCCAACTCTCCAATCGTTAAGCATTGATATTCTATTAAACTTTTACCATGAGTCAAAATCTTATGAACCGTAGGAGTAAGTTTATTCTAAGGTTACATTTGAGCTTAAAGGTGGGCAGTTTTTGATGCATAATCATCAAAACTTGGACCATTTACCACTTCTCTAGGGTTTAGGATAACTGCCAACCTTTTTATAATATTATTGTCGAACCCAGTAATTCGGGATGTCACCTCATCATTTTCAAAAAATGCTCTGGGCATATTACCATCGCTAGTATTTCCATACCCCTGCTTTGGGCAGTCTACTTTCAGCCTAAGCTTCTTAAGAAATTCGTTTTTTGTGTTGCGTTCATATCAAAACATTCACCTTCACGCGAAATTGTATACGCTAATCTTAAAATAAACTCCATGCACCTAATTCTGGCATGTAATGGAGAAATTCCATATTCATAATTTTGCTCATCACTTGAGTCATAAAAATTTTGAAAGTCTTTCTGTGTCTTTTTGCAAATTGCACACATTAAAGTTGACGAAGTATTTGTTATTACATTTAAGACTTTGCCATCAATCATTGTAAGAAAAAATTCATAATCAATCGAAACACTTTTTCCATTCTTTATTTCAATAACAGAAGGCTTTAGTTCCGAAATTTGCTTTTTTATATCGTTCACTGTAGATTTGATTATTTGAAAAAAAAAATATCGGACGGCAAAAAATAAACTGATGATGGGCAAGGATTTTTCCAATGCTCAGCGATTTCACTTCTCAGTCGTAAAGGAACTACAGAAGCCATAAACATATTTATATCTGTAATAGTTGTGTCATTTGTCGATATTGTTTGTTTGTAAGCACTTTGACCGGATGATCCATCACATCCCCACTTATTTATCAATTTAAGTCTACCTGGAAGTGATACTGCTTCCTCTTCAGGCAAACTTTGAATAAGGCGTTTGGCTGTATGATCCATTAAGTCTTGCAGTTTTACATCTACCGATACTTCTTTTTTGGCAGATATAATCTTTATGTATCCAGGAAGAATATTCACATTATGATTCTTCAAAGAGCTTCGTAAAATATAATATTTTTCCTTTGACAATCCCAATTCCATAAACAACGCTAAGGCTTCTTCTTTATTATACTTTGTGGGTAAAGCATTTGGTGGAGTAGGAATACTCCCTTTGATTCTCTACAGTCGAACTGGGTTTGCAAGCACCACAGCTTTTCTAATGTCGGACCTTGATTTATCTTTATCTTTTTCAAACTTAAGACATAATTAGGGTGATCGACTCGGTTTTAAAACCGGTGGAAACCCCGGTTTTTTACTGTTTCAGCTGGCGGTTTTTTCCAAATGTTAATTTTTCGAATGTCGAATACACCGGTTTTTTTACTCACAGAAGCCGGTTTTTTTTCATTTTTAGTTTTATGTTCATTTATCCTTGTAATCAAACGTACCATACAATATTTATTACTCAAAAAATTTTACTTTGCAATACCTTTTGATCTCATTTTCGAATTTTAAAATATTTTGCTTCTTCGAAATCTAGCGACTTGTGCTAAAGACTAGCTTTACTTATATCTTTGATAACATATGACTTGTATACTAAAATAGTTTTGTACACAAAGGGTCATTATTACAACTTGCCTACAAAGTTAATGTTAGTCTATATATATAAAAGTGAAACTCTGTGTGTGTGTGTGTTTGTGTGTGTGTGTGTGTGTGTGTGTTAGCTATAGACTCTGAAACTGTAAAACCGATCGGGCTCAAACTTTGGTAAGTTGTTGTACACATACCGGGGAGTGTTTATGGATGAAAAAAAGTGGGCGGGGCCACGCCCATAAAAAATTAGTTATCAGTTTTAGCTACTTGCACTTGACCGATTTTTCTGAAACTTTGTACACATATCGAGCTGTCATGACTAAATAATTTCGTGATAAGAAAAGTGGGCGGGGCCACGCCCCTAAAAAAGTTTTAATTTTGAGGCACTTGCACTGGACCGATTTTTCTGAAACTGTGCACACATATTAAGCTGTCGTGACTTTATAATTTTAAGAATAAAAAAGTGGGCGGGGCCACGCCCATAAAAAAAGGCTATAATTTTGAGGTATTTGCACCAGACTGATTTTTCTGAAACTTTGCACACATATTGAGCTGTCATGACTAAATAATTTCGTGATTAGAAAAGTGGGCAGTGCCACGCCCATAAAAAAAAGGTATCATTTTGAAGTACTTGCACTTGACCGATTGTTCTGAAACTTTGCACACATATTGAGCTGTTATGACTTTACAATTTCGTGATAAAAAAAGTGGGCAGGGCCACGCCCATAAAAAAAATTTTAATTTTGAGGTACTTGCACTGGTCCAATTCTTCTGAAACTTTGCACACATATTGAGCTGTTATGACTTTTTAATTTCGTGACTAGAAAAGTGGGCAATGCCACGCCCATAAAAAATAAAATTTTTAGGTTTTTTCACTTGATATTCAAGTAAAATTCAGAATGCATTTCGATTCATTAAGGGGCGTAGCAACGCGCGCCGGGTTTGGCTAGTAAAAGATAAATTTGACTACAGTGAGCAGTGAAGTGACTTTTTAATATATTTCATTATTACAACCTCCTTGAAACAAAGATTTTTTTTATTTCAAATAACGGCATTTTATAATAATACCATTGAATTTAAACTTAAAATGCAATTAAACCATAAAACAAACTAGTTTATACATATATATGTATCTCTGAATGGTTATAAGAAAGAATTATATTTTATATATTCGACCGGTTAACCGGTTTTTTGTACATTTTCAAAAAAGCAACCGGTTTTTTTTGTAATTGTAAATTTCAAACTATTTGAAATCCGGTTTCTTAAAAATGTCGAATAATCGATCACCCTAGACATAATGCTTCTAAAAGATGCCATTGAGATATATTTTTGTGGCATTTTCAAGTTTACGTTTTCTTGTGTACGAACACTCGTTTATAGTTGTTGCAGGTCTTCCTCTTTTGATGTCTGAGGATGTATGCGGATCTTCGATGTTTTCAAAAGTTGTAACTCCATTTAGCCAATATGGGTTGTTTTTCATAAATGTTTTTTTTGTACGGTGTGAGGCAAGCGATTTTGTTTAATTGTTAGGAAAACGTTTTTATGCCTATTTTTATAACAGGTGTTTTTAAATTTAAATAAATAAAAAATAGTTATGCCTATCTGATTGGCAGAGCAAAATATTGTTTATTATTTAACGAGAAGCAATAAAAATATGCAACAAGTAACTTTATTTTACATTAAAATTGCTGCAGTGAAAAAAAATTTCGAAACCCTTTTTTATTTATTTCACATTTTGCACACATCTTTGTTACATACTTTAAAAATGAGAAAAAAATGTTTCTCGTTTTCGTTATCAGGCTGTAACAGTTTTCTTCTTATTTCACCTACAGCGGCAAGTAGGCAACTTAGTTAAATTATTTAAAGTATTATGTAGCAAACATGCTCAGAAAATATGGGCGAGACCTTTTTTGACCATTTTTAGATATGCTCTATTTTATTTGTAAAAATTACCTAAATAAAAGGTGTTTAAAAAGCGGCTACTGCTGAAAAACATTTTAATACTTCTTTTAATAAAAAAAAACATACCTTAAAAAAATACCAAAAAAGGAGTAATCAAACGGCAATGTTTCTGACACTTTAATTCTAAAGTGCATTTATTTTTTCAAGATCACCCTTTTTTTTGCTTTTTAAAAAATTGTCGACTTTGAGCAGCGCCACAAACTATAATTTTTATGCAATTAAGGAAAACGTGTTTGAATTGTGATCAGTAAGTAGTTCCTTATAAGATGTTTTCATTCATTTCACACATTTCTTATGAAATTTTGTATTTTTGCCACGGGTTTTAAAAAAAGGCGCCACTGTGTGGCGTTTGTGATTCATACTTCATTCCACTATTTCTTTTCTTTTTAATAGTGTTTCTCTTCCATTTTTCTGGCTGTTTTGCTCTTTTTTCCCTTTTTCAATGGACTATTTGGAATTATGAAAGAACTTACCGTTTTTGAAGTTGAAGTGCCAGGTTGCGAATCACCGAGATGGTGCCGTGTAAGAAATCGATGTTCTATCAACACTTTGCTGCAAAACTGTACTAGCCATGTCACGCGGACAATTCTCCAAAAGTGGGCGGAATACAGTCGTATAATTGGCTGGTGCATTAAATGTTTCATCGTTGCTATCCTCGCTATCACTTTCTTGCTGCGGTGATTCATGTTCAACAACGACACATTTTGTTATAAGGTAAAAGGTTGACTGTTTAATAGTCATTCTTTTATTTGTAATAACGTCATAACACGAAATACTTAAGTTGACGATAGTATTTTCATCAAAAAGAACGTCATATTTTTTAATATACTAAGTTTGAATTAAATCAAACTTTTCAACAACATAGTAACAACTCCAATTAGCGCTGTGTACTTGAAATAATCTATATATATAAAAGAGTAACGTGACTGACTGACTGATTCATCATCGCACAGCCCAAACGCAAAGAGCTAGAGACATGAAATTTGGACAATCGTTTTATCTTTCAATGTATAGCTCCACTAAGAAGGGATTTTTGGAAATTCGTACTTTAAGGGGGTAAAAAAGGGTAAAAACGGGTAAAATCGGTAATCTTATATCTGCTAAACTAAAAATGATACAAATTAAATTGAAAAAGTATTGTAATTTGCACAAAAAATAAGCTGACAGGTGTCTGGCCTTTTTTAGAATTTTCAACCCCTAAGGGGAAAAAACGGGTAAAAACTATAATTTGGTACTTTTTTGGTACCCTATGTAACTACCAAACGCATAAAGCTAGGTTAGGTTAGGTTGAAAAGGAGGGGTATAAAAGCCCAAACCCATGACAGGTATACACCTATGCCCAGTTGGCATGTTGTGCGCTCCATGTGGAAAACGGAATTCCCAAACAAACAAAACCATAAACATAATTTCCCATAAATAACGGACTAGTCCAAGAAACCAGTCCCCTCAATGTAACGCCTTATGGATCTCCAGTTCGAGTCCCCCAGGTATTCCAAGTTCGGCATATTATCTACTGTAAAATTTTCGCGCCTAATATGCCCAAACGCAGGACAATGGCAGAGGTAGTGTACCAGGGTCTCATCCTCTTCCTCGCAAGCTCTACATGTCGTCTCCTCAGATAATCCCATGCGAGCTAGATGAGTTCTCAACTCCGTATGACCTGTAATTACACCGGTTAATTTCCTAAGTGTAGGTCTACTTAGTCTCAGAATCTCCTTTGACTTCCCAAGATTTGGGTCACCCCAGAGTGTTCTTGTCACCTTACCGACATCAGTGCTTTGCCATTTTCTGACATGTTCTTCCATTGCCCAACGTTTAAGTTCATCCTTAAATCGTTTAAGGGGTTTGGCGTTCTCCAAAGTTATAGCACTCAAAAGAGCTCCCATTTTGGATAATTTGTCGGCTTTCTCGTTTCCGATCAGCCCGTGATGGCTTGGTATCCATATTATCTCCAGATGTTCACAATTTGCATATGAGTTTATCTCACTCTTGCATTGCAAAACGTTCCGGGATTCAACTTTCTCCTTTCTCAATGTCTTAATCACTGATTGGCTATCCGTAAAGATACGAATCGGAGTTTCGCTATTCGTTTCCTTTATCCATTTAATTCCTTCCGTAATCGCCATGATCTCAGCCTGAAAAATAGTGTTGTGATCTGGTAGACGGAAGTATTTGCCTCTATTTCGGCTTATGTCGTATAAGCCCATTCCAGTTTGGTCACCAATCTTTGAACCGTCTGTGTAAAGATCGATTCCGTGGGTGTTTCCCATCCTGATTATCTCATCCCATTCTCCCTCTTCCGGTATAATGGTGATGCAGTTAATATTCTCATATCTCATCGGGATTTTATCACATGTTAATTCTGTAATATTTCCCATCGGTAAGATATCCGTTATTCTTTGGTATCTGGTCTTATGTTCTCTTATAAGCCACTCATCTATTGCCATTAATCTTGTGGCAGCTAAGGCCGCTTCATATTTTACCTGTATCTCAATAGGCCAAATGGATAATATATTCTCAATGGCCATTGTCGATGTGGTCCTCATGGCGCCGCAAATACTAATGCAGCACTGTCTCTGAATCTTTTGAAGAGGTTTTATATTCACCTTCTTCTCTAAGGATGTCCACCACACTAACGAAGCGTACGTAATTGTAGGCCGCAGTACACTCGTATATAGCCAATGTGTCATCCTTGGGCTTAAGCCCCATTTTGAGCCAATCACTCTTCTGCAGAGGGCCAATATTCTTTGAGCTCTCTCCACTTTACATTCAATGTGGTCCTTCCAGGATAGTCTCCAATCAAGTACTATTCCTAGGTATTTGACCTTCTTATCAATCTTAATTGTCTTATTCCGAAAGATGGGATAGCTATGCACCGGTATCTTCCTCTTTCTCGTAAACAAACAGATTTCAGTCTTTTCCGGGTTGACATTGAGCCCTCGCTCCATCGCCCAGTTATAGGATATATTCAAAGCCTCCATTGCTCTCATACATAAAGAATTTGGATTCGTCCCCCTGATCAGTATCGCAACATCATCTGCGTAACAGATAGGCTTGAATCCCTCGTTCGATAGAATCCTCAGTAGACTATGTATGGTAGTTACCCATAATAATGGAGATAGAATACCTCCCTGCGGGGTTCCTCGACATACTTTGTCCCTTCTTCTTACTCCATTTGCCTCACAATTTATCCATCTGTTCCTTAACATATTGCTAATCCATGCAATTAAGACATGGCTTAACCCTAAGTTTTCCAAGGAACCGATAAAACTCGAGGTCATTACGTTATTGAAAGCTCCTTCTATGTCTATAAATACGCCCATGGTATACACACCCAGGTCGAAGGATCTCTCTATATGATAAACAACCTCCTGAAGAGCAGTCTCAGTAGATCTGCCCTTGATATAGGCGTGTTGTCCAAATCTCATTGAATCGCCTGGTAATCGTCTTCTGACCATTCCATCGACGATACGCTCCATGGTTTTCAATAAGAATGATGTTAAGCTTATGGGTCTATAAGCTTTAGGATTTGCGTAATTTTCCTTCCCTGGTTTAGGTATGAAAACGACTCTCGCCTCCCTCCATTCCACAGGGGTATACGCATATTTCAGGCAAGTAGTAAAAATATTCGCCAGCCTTATATCGATTAGGTCAATGCTTCTTTGTAGGAGAGCCGGAAAAATACCGTCCGGCCCTGGTGCCTTATATGGCAAGAAACTATTTACCGCCTCTCTTACCATCTTTGTGGTTATAATTATGTCCGTCGTGGCACTACCGTCATGGGGGTGTGGAATTTCTCCGTCATCCGCCATTTCCGTTTGGAAGTGTGCCTCTATTAGTATTCCTAGCGTCTCCTCCATCGTCTCCGACCTTTTCCCGTTCGAGTCAACGAGGGTTTCCGGTTGGGTGTGGGTTTTCGATAGGAATTTCTTAATTCTAGAAGCGTCATTCACGCTGTCTACCTGATTGCAAAAAAGCCTCCAGGATCTGCGTTTGGCGATTCTTATTGCTTTGTTGTATATTCTGAGCATAAAGCTAGGAAAAAAATTTAAACTGTATTAAGTAGTCCGCAAAAAAATATTAATAGGAATTCGGCACTTTTTTCAAATTCATATGTATAAGTGGTAAAAATTGTCCCTTTTTTTGGTACTTTTTTTAAAATAAACTTTTCTTATATTATTCAATGGGACAAAATTTGATAATTATTATTGCCTAATAGAATATGGACAACTATTTAGGTGAAATTTTTGGAAACTTTTTTGGGGACAAAAAAGGTACCAAAAAGTGGAAAATTCCGGAAAATGTATGTAATTCCTAATTAGACGGCCAGTTTTCACAAAATTTTTAATTGGGATTTCACTAGACATAAAAAATTATGTAATTTAGTAAAAATTTAAACACATTCATAACAGGGTAGAAAAGGGAAAAATCGGGAAGAGTTTGGTACTTTTTAGAACATAATTACTTTTATGCAAAAAAGAGTAAATTTACTGAGTTTTAATCATGTCTATTAAAATATTTTGTTACATAGATATTTGAACATTTTAAACTTGGAATTTGGAACTTGGACTAAAAATTTACTTTTCCGCTTTTCTATGGTACTTTTTGTATTTTTCTACGTTTATAAAGGTAGAATTGTAAAATAAAGGACTATTGATTTCAGGTTAGACTAAAAATGTTATGGGTGACCAAAAAGGTACTTTTTTGAATTTTTATGGTACTTTTTATATATTCTACGTTTGCGAAGCTAAAATTTTAAAATTAGTGGCTATTGATAAAAGGTGAGACCGAAAATCTTATGGTCGACCAAAAAGGTACTTTTTTGAATTTGAATGGTACTTTTTGTATTTTGTACGTTTATGAAGGTAGGATTGTACAATCAAGGACTATTGATTTAAGATGAGACCAAAAATGTTATGGGCGACCAAAAGGGTACTTTTTTGAATTTTTATGGTACTCTTTGTGTTTTCAACGTTTGCAAAGCTAGAATTTTAAAATTAGTGGCTATTGATACAAAGTGAGACTAAAAATGTTATGGTCGACCAAAAAGGTACTTTCTTGAATTTTTATGGTACTTTTGGTGTTTTATACGTTTATGAAGGTAGGATTGTACAATCAAGGACTATTGATTCCAGGTGAGGCTAAAAATGTTATGGGCGACCAAAAAGGTACTTTTTTGAATTTGTATGGTACTTTTTGTATTTTCAACGTTTGTGAAGGTAGAATTTTGGAATCAGTGACAATTAATACAAGGTGAGACTAAAAATGTTATGGTCGACCAAAAAGGTACTTTTTTGAATTTTTATGGTACTTTTTGTATTTTCTACTTTTATAGAGGTAGAATTGTAAAATAAAGGACTATTGATACAAGGTAAGACTAAAAATTTTATGGGCGACCAAGAAGGTACTTTTTTGAATTTTTATGGTAGTTTTTCTATTTTCAACGTTTGCGAAGCTAGAATTTTAAAATTAGTGGCTATTGATACAAGGTGAGACCGAAAATATTATGGTCGACCAAAAAAGTACTTTTTTGAATTTTTATGGTACTTTTTGCATTTTCTACGTTTATAAAGATAGGATTATACAATCAAGGACTATTGATTCTAGGTGAGACAAAAAATGTTATGGGCGACCAAAGAGGTACTTTTTTGAATTTGTATGGTACTTTTTGTATTTTCAACGTTTGCGAAGGTAGAATCTTGAAATTAGTGACAATTGATACAAAGTGAGGCTAAAACTGTTATGGGTGACCAAAGAGGTACTGTTTTGAATTTTTATGGTACTTATTGTATTTTTAACGTTTGTGAAGCAAGAATTTCGAAATTAGTGACTATTGATACAAGGTAAGGCTAAATATGTTATGGGCGATCAAAAGGGTAGTTTTATGCATTATAATGGGACTTTTTTAATTTCCTTCGTTTAAAAAGTTAAAATTGTGAAATAAAGGATTATTTATTCAAGTTTAGAATTAAAATGATATTAAAGACACAAAAAAAGCCTTTTCGCATTTTTATTGTACTCTTTGTATTTTTACGTTTGTAATCATAGATTGTTAAAATTAGTGTTTTTTGATGCGAGGTCTAGGTCCTAATATTATGGACGACCAAAATTACTTTTTCTCTTTTTATATATTTTGTATACATAGAATTCTAAATAAAGGTAATAATAAACCAAGTGGAAGTTTTATTGAAGGAAAAAATGTTTCTTTTATTATTTTAGGGTAATTTTTGCAAAATATGAATCTTAATTTTTTAAACTCAGTAGCATTGATCTTGCTTTTAGTTAGGAAATGTATGCCCGATATATCCTTACTCTACTTTTTATATTTCTAAGTAAATTGAATCAGAGATACAAATTTTCATAAATTGAACCAAAAATATTTAATAATTATAAATAGAACTTGATCATTCAATAAATAGTAAGAACTGCGCTAACGAAGTAGCGGGTTAAATGCTAGTCTAGACTAAAACAAGAGTGCTATATTCGGCCGTACCGAATCTTATATACCCTTTACAACGTGTAGTCATGCAATAACAATTGTTTGCATCACCATTCATCTCATATGAAATACGTACATACATATGCAAAACATCCCATTGCAGAATTATAAATTGAGTTTACAAATGTATTTTTCCAAAAAAAAAAAAAAAAAATTAATTAAAATAATAAAAAAAAAAAAAAAAAAACAATACAATACAATAAAAAAAAAAACAATAAAAACAATAAAAAAATTAAAAAAAAAAATTAAAAAAAAATAAAAAATAAAGTAAGAGTGCTATATTCGGCCGTGCCGAATCTTATATACCCTTCACAACGTGTAGTCATGAAAAACATACATATATAAAAACATCTGATTGTAAAATTAAAAATTAAAGTATGTATGTTAAAAAAAAATAAAAAAAAAATGTTTTTAAAAAATTAAAAAAAAATTTAAAAAAAAAAATTTTTTAAATAATTAAAATATAAATAATAAATATAAAAGAAAAAAAAATAAAAAAAAAATAAAAAAAAAATTTAAAAAAAATAATTAATAAAAAATAAAAAAAAAATAAAAAAAAATTTTTGGCTCAGCTGGGACTCGATCCCACGTTTACTTTAACCAATATACACGTTTGTATGTATGTATGTATGTTGTTGTTGTAATGTTGTTTTTGTGAAAAAAAACTCGAGGTGGTCGTGGGTTTTTGCTCATATCTCAGTTGTTTATGAACCGATGTTTCTGATTTTCAATACCGATCTACTCCCGAATATGATATTTTAATACATCACCCGGGTCCAGGCGATATCGGGGGGCTTCAAAAAGTTGATTTCAACATACACACGGACAGACGGCCAGACTGACAGAGCTAAATCGACTCCCCTATTCATAAGCTTTCAAAATATATACTTTATGGGGTCAGAAATGAAAATTGTAGAAATTTCACACGGAATGACAAACCTATATATACCCTTTTTCACTGTGTGAAGGGTATAAATACCATTACCTTTTCACAAAGAATTCCACAACACAAAATATGCCTCTGTTTGAGAAAGCCAAGCAGTGGAACAACTAAGGTATGTCGCTCGTATATAAAAAAGTTAAAACAGATGAAATGAAATAACGGTATATTCTCTTCTCAAGCGGAGTGTATGAGAGATATTCATATGAATTTTTTACACAACATGAAGTATGATATAACGAACAATTTTTCATCATTAAATCAAAAATCTCGTTTTTTAATTTATGCCGGTCTTGCAGCAAATGAGAGATATATAGATTATTATTTTACCAAAAATTTTTAAATATGTATAAGTCTGTTAATAGGCAACAATTGTAGTTTTACTCTCTGAAAACTTATAAAAATTACTTTCTTAAAAATGTCGTTGAAATCTCAGTATAAAATAAAGAAAATTTTAGTGTGTTAGTGAAGCAATGTGAGTGTATTGCGAATTTTAGGCATTTACTTTCATGTGTAAATGCTAAGTTAAAAAAATATATGTAGTTTATTTAAAACTTATGTAAAAACACTTTGAGATTTAAAACTACCTTATATAGGTATTAAAAGGCAAATCGATTTTTTATAGCCCAAAACTGTGTAGACGAGTTACACATATGTAGATCGGTTTAATAAATCCTAAGTATTGTGAGGAACCAAATTTAACAGAAATTTTAATCTACATAAAAGGAAAAAAAAATTTCTAGTAATAAATAATGTAAATATGTATATAAATGATAAATAAAATATTCTTGAAAGAATCATAACACGTCCATTAGAAAACTAATGGATCCACTAATCAATTTAGGCGAATTACATACTTATGTACGTCAATCAAATTTCGTTTCAAATAACGGTGCACAGTGAGACAGCCCTTAAGTTACCGCGGCAAAAAATGGTTTTTGGCGTGTCGTACAGTATATTTACAGATATATGAGTAACAATTCCCTGAAATTTCAGCCTCATAACTTCATTACTTTTTGGTCTAGAGCAAGTCAAAGTTGAGGTATGCTAACGCGCTTGAAATATGTTCAATATGTAATATTCAAAAGCTTATCAATAAAAAAAATACATAATAAATATAACTTTAAAGTATTTTTTTAATTAATTTAGTTGTTGTAGAATGAGGAGATAAAAAAACAAGTAAGAGCACTATATTCGGCTGTGCCGAATTGGTTAAATTTTAAGGGTCACAGGGTGATTCAAAATATACATTCTCAGCATTTTTCTAAAACGAGAAATTTATTAGTAAGATTTTGATTTTTAAACTTCTATAACATTTTGCTTTTAAAAGATTTTCAAACGAAATAAGTTTTGTATAATTTTAAAATTTTTTAGCCATTAGTACATGAAAATAAATTGTTTATAATGTTTAGAGATAATTTTTTTTTTACTTAGGTCAAAATTTTCCTAAATTCCCATTTTTAATAGAGCATAACTTCAGGAGAACATAAGCATAAGTTGTTAGCATGCCATCTAGTAGTTGCTAGTAGAGTCATCTATCTTATCATCTTTATCTTATTTTTAGCTACAGTAAAATAAATGGCGCAGTGTATGATGAATAAATGCTAATATATATGACTAATATATTTTTATAAAAATTTAAAGAAAAAAGTGTGCGTGGCATATCTATATTCCGTTATAACGAAGACTTTGACCAAAAAGCCATGTTTGCAAAATTTCAGAATCGTACATATAGTTTTGTCAGTTTTATTACGTTTTAAATTTGAAATATACACTGTGCGGTATAAATTTTCGTACATTTTTATCTATAACTCTTTTCCTAATTCATAGATTTAAGCGATTTTCAGGGAAAAATATTCTTTTGACTCGATAAATATATATTCGAAGTTTCATGACTACGTTTATGCGTCTGGACACAATTCAATTTTATTCGATGTGCGAAGGACACGGTTTTTTCGACCTACTCTTGCTTTACGAGCTATAACTCTCGTCCTAATATTCCGATTTAGCCCATTTTCAATACCAAACAAAATTGGTGCCGATTTTTACCGCTTCTTTCAAAGCAAAAAAAAAAATTTTATGGAAATTCAAAAAAATCTAAGTAACTTATCTGAGCAATTCAATTCTTATGGAAAGTTATTTGATGACTTTAAGTCATTAGATGAACTCCAACCACCGTCTCCAAATCGTCGTAAATCACCAAGATTCTTAAATAAAGATAATCCTTATGATACTGGTTTTCCGAATACTACAATTGCTAATAATAATCCACCCGCGAATAATCCACCCGCGAATAATGTTGAAATATTAATTAATAAACCGACACCTACTTCAAATACAAATACTGCTTTTCCGATACTTACAACTGCTAAGGATGTTCAGACTCCCATTAATTTGCTTACTGAGACTCCATTCATGCCTGAAACTGCTATTCCTCTATCGTTTAATAATGCTTCTTCGATTCCTTCAACTACTAATACATCATCATTTGCTAATGGACAGAATCTAAGTACTGGTGCTCAAAATTCTGCTCGGTTGATTAATTTTGACGAGTCATCTCCTAAGCCGCATACATTAATGGCTGGTAATATAAATGCAAATCATATAGGAGTCACTGGATCATCATCCGCTCCTAGAGAACTACGGACAATTCCACCGAAAAAAAACTATATTCGCTACTCGTTTTGCACAGGATACAACCACAGATGAGATGAAGCACCACGTGTTGGCAAACATTCAAAACTGTGTTCCAGATGATATTATCGTTTATAAAATGAATTCCAGAAATAGAGCATCTTTCAAAATAATAGTTCCTGAAGATTTATTCCCAAAAATTGTTGACCGTGCCTTTTGGCCTAAAAATGCTTTAATACGAGAATTTGTGTATAGAGAATATGATATGGCTCGCCTTCCAAAATCCATAGATACAATTCCAAAAAACTAATTTCCATTGTTTATCAAAATGTAAGAGGCATAAATTCCAAACTATCATCCATTTACTGTAACAGCTTTGGCTTAAGCAACCATATAATTGTATTCACCGAGACATGGCTCAGTAAAAAGGTCAATAACTCTGAAATTTTTTGTCCTAAGTATCAAATTTTTAGAAAAGATAGAGAAAGTTGTGTAAAAGTATGTGATAAAAAACAATCCGAGGAAAAACAATCTGAAAAAAAAACAATCTGATGAAAAACAGGGTGGCGAACAAGCTGATAATAAAGTTAAAAAAATCGGTGGTGGTGTATTAATTGCAGTTTTAAACGAGTTTTCATCTGAAGAAATTATTTTAAATGATTTTTTGCATATTGAAATTATATGTGTTTTAACAAAAATTAATAATAAATCTATATATATTATTTGCTCGTATATTCCGCCTCATTCGGATTCCTCTATATATGAAGATCATCTGAAAGCTGTTGATATAATTTTAAGAAAATTAAAATCGTCTGATTTAACAATTGTAATTGGTGACTTCAATATGCCATCTGTAGATTGGATTGGTGCTCCGGATTCTAATTATTTAGTTCCAGCTCGCTCTTCGGATTCACCAGCAGAGTTTATTAATAGTTTGTTTAATAATTGTCTTTTTCAAGTCAACTGGATTAAAAATTCATATGATAGAATGTTGGATCTTATATTTGTGAACGATTCATCTGACTTTTCTGTACTGCGCCATCCCCCAATTTCTAACCCCGAGGATATATATCACCCAACAATTGAAATATCGTGCTTATGCTGCTATCCTATCCAAAAGAAAAACACATCTCAGCGCAATAAAATATTTTGTTTTAAACGTACAAATTACGTGAACCTTCAATGTCAAATGTCTCAAATTGATTGGATAGGTGTACTAAACAATTGTGAAAATGATTTGGACCTCTGTTTACTGACATTTTACCATATACTTAATGAATGTTTTTTTGGCATCTGTACCTAGAGTGTTTCCTTCTAAAGCTAATGGTCCCCCCTGGAACACAAAATTTATATCTCGGCTTAAAAACAGGAAAAATAAATTGTATAAAAGTTATAAAAAATATGGAACGTTGTTGTGTTATGCAAAGTACTCAATATCAAGATCTGAATATACTATTGCTAATCAATTAGCTTATAAAAACTATTTAGATAAAATAAGAAATAATTTCAAAAAGGATCCAAAATCATTTTATAATTTCGTTAATTCTAAAAGACGATCGGCTGAATATCCTTCGATTATGAAATATGGTGATTCAGAATCTTCGGATGATAAGTCCATTAGTAATATGTTTGCTGACTTTTTTGCATCAACTTACTCTTCGTCATCCTTTAACTATCAATATTCGTACACAATCCTTGAATCCACAACTTTTTCTATACCATCCATTAGCCAACAAACCGTCTTAAACGCCCTATCTAAGCTGAAATCGTCAAACGTTGCTGGCCCAGACGGCGTCCCCAGTTGTATTTTAAAGCAATGCTCACAAATACTATACATTCCATTGACTCATATATATAATATATCTCTTAAGACGGGTTATTTTCCTTCAATTTGGAAAGAATCGTTTATAATTCCACTGTTTAAATCTGGATCTAAAGCTAATATTTCAAATTATAGAGGCATAGCTAAATTAAGTGTTATACCAAAATTATTTGAAAAACTTATATATGATACACTGTCGCATCACGCATCATCTATATTATTTCCAACACAACATGGATTTCGTAAATCATGCTCTACAGCTACGAATCTTCTAGAGTTGACAACTTGAGTAAATGAAGGATTTGTTAATGGCATGCAATCGGATGTTATATATAACGATTTTAGTAAGGCGTTTGATAAAGTTAATCATGATCTTTTGCTGTTTAAACTTGATCGGATGGGTTTTAGTTTATCGCTTCTTAAATGGCTTGGTTCATACTTAAAAGGCAGAACACAATCTGTTAAACTTCATCATTCATATTCAAACTGTATAAATGTAATATCAGGTGTTCCTCAAGGTAGTCACCTAGGGCCCCTCCTATTTACACTATTTATAAATGATCTTCCTTCTGCAATTAAACACTCAAAAACTTTAATGTATGCAGATGATGTAAAACTATTTATTTCCTTTAACAACTCTGATCAGCAAGTTCTTTTGCAGAATGATATTAATAATTTAACTACCTGGTGTAGCATTAACTTAATGGATCTTAATGCGAAAAAATGTAAATATATGATTTTTACAAGATCAAGTCGAATAAATGGTAGCTATATTATGAATAATATAGTTCTAGATTTGGTTGATAATTTTAATGATCTTGGCGTACTTTTGGATACACAATTAGACTTTAAAAGCCACATATTGTTAACAGTCAATAAGGCTATTGGAGTACTTGGGTTCATAAAACGTTGGGCTAAGGAGTTTTCCGATCCATATACAACAAAGCAATTGTTTACTACCCTAGTTAGACCAATTCTTGAATATGGATCTGTTGTTTGGGACCCTCAATATCAAGTACACTCTAACAAAATTGAGTCAGTTCAAAAACAGTTTCTGTTGTTTTGTCTTCGCGGTTTGCATTGGAACCCTAACATATGGTTGCCATCATACGAACATCGCCTCGCCCTTATTAAGTTGCCGACATTAAAAAGTCGTAGACATATGCTAAATGTTACTTTTTTGTTAAAATTAATGAACGGTAGTCTTCATTCCGAATTTCTTCTTAGCAAAATAAATTTACATATTCCTCTTCGATCATTAAGAAATTATAATATCCTAAGCATAAAATATTACAGCACAAACTATGCTAATTTTGATCCATTTCGCAGAATCTGTGATGAATTCAATTTATTGTATCCATTTATAGATTTTAATAAAAGTTTGGAAATCGTAAAAAGAGATATTATATTACACTTAAATACAATAACCTAAAAATTTATTATATTTTAATTTTCATATATAAAAATGTCATTTATATTTGTTTTGGTAAATTATTTGTAATTTCTTAATTATGTTTTGTATAAATTGTATTTAAATTAGTCTGTAAGGATTATTCCATAGACTTTAATAAATAAATAAATAAATAAATAAAATAAGATTCTGGCAAAATTTGAGCCCCCTAGCTTTTTCGGTGCGACCTCTATCGTGCTTTCAACAGACGGGCGGACATAGCTAGATCGATTCAGAATATATATACTTTATGGGGTCTAAAATGGATATTTCGATGTGTTACAAACGGAATGACAAAATGAATATACCCCCACCATTTTTTTGGTGGCGGGTATAATAAATTTAAAAAAGAAACACAAAAAAACATTTCTTTACAACAGAATTGTGGTGTAAAAATTGAACATTTTGCATTTTCAATGGACTAGGAAATATAGAGTAGCCACTCGCCCTAGGTGCAGAAGCTTGCAAAAGTACTTTAAACATACAAAAAACTACAAAAAATACGCAACGTGCACATTCTGTCGCTTCACGTACATATATTAGCATACAATAGCATGTTTACAAATTTTTACTTTTATTTTTTTTAATTGTTTGTTTGACATTTTATTTTGTGCTCACAAACTTTTTAAAAACAAACTGTAAAATAATATTACATTGTTGTTGTTTTAAATATTATTGATCAACAAACAGTAATTGCAATTATTTGTTTAATTCACAATCTATTTGAGGTGCAAGTTTATACAAGTTTATATAAAGTGTTAAAAAAAATTTAGAAGGTCATGAATAATTCAATAATTTCTTATAGTGCAATTTCTGATATTTGGATCGATAGCAATAAAGATATTGATTTTGTTGTTGGTGTCATATTATTATTTAAATATAATTATTGTAGAATGAAAAAAAATGTTATTTTTTATTGAATTTCAATGGGAGGTTGGCGTAATAGTGGACGTGTTATTGTAATTTTTGCATGAAACATTAATGATATAAATTACAGTAATATCAAATTTGAAGGTTGTACCTTATACTACATTTACACCTACGCGAAATCTAGTAGATTTGGTTTAAAATCTTTATTAAAATCTAAACCGTTTATACCACTGTTTTTTGACATTTTGCAAGATTTCGTTTGCAAAATAATATACTTATTTACAAGGTGGTCTGAGAGGCTCTCTATGCTCTACTTCTCCAAAATTCAAACTCCATATAAAAAAAATGTACACAATAAAGTACTTGTGCAATTGCAACCACCTTAAATATTATGATTGAATTTTTCTGTGTGCAGCGTAGTATATTTTAGTACAATTTAACAAAAACCACAGTTGCATCACGAAGTAGTACTAGATTTTAAGTAGATTTTGCCAAAATCTAGTGGCGAAGTAGATTTTATTTTGTATGGGAAATCTGGTAGATTTCGCTCAAAGTCCCTTAAGTACTAGATTTTGTGTAGGTGTAAATGTAGTATAAAATATTTTAGAAAATATGGCACTTTTTATGTTGAGGTTGTATGAGTGGTGGGGGTAAAAGTGGGCCAAAGTCCAAAACTTTATGCCGATAATGTTTGCAACATTATAACATTCAAGTATACCAAAATTTAAAGTTATACCTAAAGTATTATGGACAATACGGCATTTTACAAATTTCGATTGTATGGGAGGTGGGCGTAAAAGTGGGCGAGTTTTCTTATTTTTTTAACTGGAATTCAGAACTCTGCAATGACTCCTTGTATTTAATGCCGGCGTTGTCTCACTGTGCAGTGGTACTCAGTGATAGCGGAGGAGAGGAATAATTTCAGAGAGTGAGAGAAAGAGAGATAGTGAGAGGGAAAACAACCCGATTAACACTAGGGAAGGAAGTGAAAGCGAAACAGATAACGTCCGCGAGTGTGACATTATAGGCAGCAACTACGAGATGCGACATGTTCGAACAGCATATAAAAGGATGATGATCACTAAGAAGGAGACAGTCTGTGGTGTGTTATTAAAGTAGTAAGACGTGGCTATAGACTTATTAGGAAAGTCGTTAGGGAATTTCAGTAAATCAGTAAAATTTTACATTTAGGGACAAGGGCAGGATAACATTCAGCCATATCTGTGGGATTAGATCCAACAGAATAGGAGGTCAGTTAAGTCCACAGGGAAACAGAGGCAGGAATTTAGGAAATTGGATATAATAAAAATTAGCAAACAGTTAACCGGATTACATTCGGATCAGGACATAGGAGTGAGGAGGCAGGAGGAGTTAGTAGTTACGTGAAAGCCAAAGAAGTTAAAAGAAAATAAATATGAAAAAAAAATAATTGAAGTAAAAAAAATATTAAATAAAATTGAAGTTTATTTGAAAGAAAAATTAAAAGTGTTTTGCATTCGTAAGAGCCTGGACAGACTGAGCTCTACCCCAGTTTTAAAAGTGAAATCAACCGGAGGTTCGTTACAGTATCTATTTTGTAATAAAAAATAATTTTTATAAAATATTTTAATTTAAAATAATTTTCAGTTAGAGTTTTATTTTTACTGCTTCTAAAAATTCTTGTAATAAAAAAGAGGGTGTGAAGATAAATTCGTCAGCTAAATACGTCCTACACATGTGTTAAGATACGTTCCACATACTGTAAAAGTATTTTTGAAAATGACAAAAATACTTTTCTTTTAAATAATTAAAAAATAGCAAATAAAAAAAGAAAAAATATATATACATAAATATTTACATAATTTTAAAAAAGTATAATTGAAAAGAATTGTTTCTGAATGAAGTGGTATTTGGAAAAGACATGAATGAGGTCACCGGCAGAGTGGTAGTAGCCCATGATGAGTAGATTCCAGAAATATATAGTATATGTCAGGATTCAATCCTGGATTCGAGAAATTAATTTTTGAAAATATGAAAAATTAAGGCACATATACATATGTGATTTTCAAGTGAAAAAAAAGTGGTATTTGGAAAAGAAATGAATGAGGTCACCGACAGAGTGGGAGTAGCCCATGATGAGTAGATTCCAGAAATATATAGTTTATGTCAGGATTCAATCCTGAATTCGAGAAATTAATTTTTGAAAATATGAAAAATTAAGGCACATATATGTGATTTTCAAGTAAAAAAAAGTGGTATTTGGAAAAGACATGAATGAGTTCACCGACAGAGTGGGAGTAGCCCATGGTGAGTAGATTCCAGAAAAAATGGTTTTTGTCAGGATTCTATTCTGAATTCGAGAAATTAATTTTTAAAAATATGAAAAATTAAGGCACATATATGTGATTTTCAAGTGAAAAAAAGTGGTATTTGAAAAGACATGAATGAGGTCACCGGCAGAGTGGGAGTAGCCCATGATAAAATGAAAAACCTTAGTGTTTAGAAAAATTAAAAAATAAAAAGAGCTATACGACTGTCAAATTTCTATCCGTATTTTTTAACATTCGTAACATATTGTATTCACACTATTACACGTTTTCATTTTATTTCAGTTTATGACAAGTCGTAAGTAGTACTCAGTATAATAGTGTGAAGCCACCTTTAGTGAAGACACCTATACTATTAACATAGTACTTACCCTACAGATAGTATTAGACTACGTGGTATATTTTAGTTAAATGGAATACTTACAACATGGTCCTATGTTATGCAGTCATAAACCATATCATTTTGGAACAAGAGATTGTAGTAAAACGACAAGTGTTCGTGTTTTAACGATTACATATATTGTTGTCGAAACATATATAATAGTCGTGTAGGTACTCCATCGAGTAGTGACAAAAAGTAGTTTTGAGACTACTCTGATGGGTTATATGGTCAAGCCCTAGGACATCGTAATGTTGAATCGACCATGTTTTCTTCATACACTTGGGTGATCTTTGAATTAGTCCTAGTCCATTACAGAGTATACTTTATATGCGTGTAGGGACTAGTCGCGTTATCTGCAGGGTAATTGCTAAAAATAAATACATACATATGTATGTATGTCGTTATGGTTTTTCCAAAGCACGCAAAATGCATTACACTATTTTTGACAAAGTATTGAAATATTTTGACATGTGATTACTTGCAGATAAGCTCAAGTGCAGTATTTTAGGAATTGAGGGCGTTTAAAGTTGCTATACATATCTATATATATAAAATTCACGTGTCACAGTGTTTGTCACCAAACACCACCGAAACGGCTGAACCGATTTCAATGAAATTTTGCATACACATTCTATAGGTCTGAGAATAGGTTTATAACTATTTTTTATATTCCTTAATGAAGTGGGCGTGGCACATCCCATACAAAGTGAATTCTTAACATCATATATCTTGATTACAATGAAAGGGAGAGCTTCGAAAATTCGTGTGACATCATTTGTTGTTACTATTTGTAGCCGTACCGAAAATGGGCAGGATCGCATAAGTGGGCGTGGTAGCTGCGATACAAAGTGAATTTTTAATATCATATATCTTGAGAACTATGACAGGGAAAGCTTTTTAAATTTATGTGAGGCCTTCTATTATTGTGAGTAGTCATGCCAAAAAAGGGCGGGATCGGATAAGTGGGCGTAGTAGCTCCCATACAAAGCGAATTTTTAACATCAAATATCTTGAGTACTATCACAGGGAGAGCTGTTTTAATTTGTGCGGTACCACCCGTGCAAACTTTGCACACATATTGAGCTGTCATGACTTTACACTTTCGTAATAAGAAAAGTGGGCAGTGCCACGCCCATAAAAAAATTATAATTTTGAGCTACTTAAACTTCACCGATTTTTCTGAAACTTTGCGCACTTATCGAGCTGTCATGACTTTACAATTTCGTGATTAGAAAAGTGGGCACTGCCACGCCCATAAAAAAAGTTATCGTTTTCAGCTACTTGAACTTCACCGATTTTTCTAAAACTTTGCACGTACATATTAAGCTCTAATGATTATACAATTTCGTGATTAGAAAAGTGGGCACTGCCACGCCCATAAGAAATATGTTATCATTTTTAGCTACTTGCACTAGATCAATTTTTCTGAAACTGTGCACACATATTGAGTTGTCATGAGTATACATTTTCTTGATTAAAAAAGTGGCAAGTGTCACGCCCATAAAAAAAAGTTATTATTTTCAGCTACTTGAAGTTCACCGATTTTTATTCATTAAGGGGCGTAGCAACGCGCGCCGGGCTTTTCTAGTATACATAAACATATATATATATATATATATATATATATATATATATATATATATATATATATATATATATATATATATATATATATATATATATATATATATATATATATATATATATATATATATATATATATATATATATATATATATATATATATATATATATATATATATATATATATATATATATATATATATATATATATATATATATATATATATATATATATATATATATATATATATATATATATATATATGCATTTATTTCAGTCGTAGTATAAAAGATATTAAATATAATTTGTTTATAAAATACATATTAAAAATAAAAATAATACTACAAACTATTATATAAGGTAAAAAAATGGTTTTAACATACCACGTATTACATTTTGATAAATTACATGTTGGTATTCTCTTATCAGGTCAGGTTCAAAGTTGATCCCATGTATAATACGCATCTGTTTTAAAAAGGTTGATTTTCCCGACTCGCCAGCTCCCAAAAGCAAAAGTTTTACCTAAAATAATGTAGCATCATAAATGTGCATTACACCAAATAAAAATTTATTAAGTTATACATATTATTTCTAGGACCATTACTATTATTACCGATAACAAAAGTTAGGATGTTATCGGACAGATAACTAGTTTTTCGTTTCTACAACTTCACTTTACCTTTAATTTAATGAGAATAAAATGGCATACATACTTTTCTTCACAAATGTCAAAATATTTCACATATGTATAAGCTATTCAAAATAGTGTAGATTTTTTAAGCAGACAAATTCACAAGTAATTTTTGCGGATAATTTAAAATTTAAAAGTTTTTAAATTCCTAAATTTTCACAAGTAATTTATTCATGAAACCAATTACTCACAAGTTCGGAAATTTCTATGTGTGAATAAACAAGTAAGAGCGCTAAATTCGGCCGTGCCGAATCTTATATACCCTTCACAATGTGTAGTCATGCAATAACAGTAGTTTGTATCACCATTTATCCCATATGAAATACGTACATACATATTAAAAACTTACATATATAAAAACATCCCATTATAAATTTTACGTATGTATGTAAAAAAAAAACAAAAAATAAAAAAAAAATTTTAAAAAAAGTTTAAAAAAAATTAAAATATATAAATATAAATAATAAATATAAAACAAACAAAAAATAAAAAAAAATAATAAAAATATATAAAATAAAAAAAAAATAATAAAAAAAAAAATTTTTTGGGTCGAAACCACGTTTACACTAACCAGTATACACGTTTGTACGTATGTATGTTGTTGTTGTGTTGTTGTTTTTCGAGGTGGTCGTGGTTTTTTGCTCATATCTCAGTTGTTTATGTACCGATTCTGATTTTCAATACCGATCTACTCCCGAATATTTCTGATATTTTAATACCTCACCCGGGTCCAGGAGATACTCTTTAGTCCAACGTTTTATAAAAGCGAGAACACCACGAGATTTATTTACCATCATAACAATATGGTTGTAGAAATTTAGTTTAGGGTCAAAAAGAACTCCTAGATGCAGAAACTCCGAAACCAGTTCAAGTTGATAACCACCCAATGAAAAGAGACAATCACCATTCCAATTTCTTGAGAATCGCATATGTTTGCATTTTTTTATCTTGAGAGTCTTTAAATTAATATTACACCATTCGAAAAACTTATTCAAATCATATTGTAACTGAATATTCTTGTAGCTAAGAAAAATCTTTACGTCATCAGTTTACATTAAAACGTTGCAAAATTTGATTGCACTTGGCAAATCATTTATAAAGAGCGAAAATAAAATAGGACCCAAATGGAAATGGACCTTGAGGGACACCAGATTTTACTGCAATATTGTTAGAAGTAACATTATTGAGAATAACACACTGTTTACGACCTGTTAGGTATGACTTTATCCAATTCAAAGTGTTTATCGTGAATCCCATTAGACAAAGCTTCAGTAGAAGCAGATCATGATTAACTTGACCAAAAGCCTTACTAAAGTCAGTATACGCACTAAAGACGTGCACAGATACAACTGTTTACATCAGGTTATGTGTTTTTCAGCTTTGAGTGCATATTGATAAGTATTTTCGTGTTTTTGTTACAAGTTGGTATTAGTGTTCTCTCCAGTTGAATATGGTGTGAGTTGGTAAAATGAGAGTAAGAGTAACAAATTTGTTTTGCTATGTTTCGCTGAAACAAATATGAACAAATATTGATGGTTCACTATAAGTACTTTTGTTATTTTTCTTATTCTGGCTGTATGTAATTGATGAAACAAATTTAACTTAACCAATGATTAATACTTAATGATGGAATATTTTTCTACAAAAAACGTAATTTAGTATATACGTACTTACATATAAGTATTAAAATTAGTACTTACATATAAGTATTAAAATTTAGAAGAATAAGTAAAGAATTAAATTTAGTTTTCTTTTACGAGAGAAATAAAAATGATTTTTCGTGTATATTTTTAATTAAAAAAATTCAAATAAACACATCAAAATTCTGGTATTTTCAAAAATCAAAAGTACATTTGATTCGAGAATTTTGTATTTGCCATGTATATTTTATAAGAAAAAAACCATACAAATAAAATAAAATAATAAAAGGCAACAAATTTCCCAGGAAAAACCCCATATTAAAAATCGAATATTAAGGTGTTATACAGGTAGTTGTGACATGATTTTTGATGTATATTCTCAATTCAAAAAATCAACTAGGTATTCACATCAAAAGTCTGGTATTTCCAAAAATAAAAAGTATATTTGATTCAAGAATTTGCTGTAAGCATGTATGTAGGCATACATGTATGTAGGTATATTTTATAAAAAAAAACACTACAAATTTTAACCCTCATTCTTAAAAAAAATATTTTTTTACAAATTTACAAGGAAAAACCGAATATTAAAAAAAGGTAGGTACACTTATACAGGTAGTGATGACGCCTAGCTGACGAAAAAACTCAATTGTCAAGCCATAAAAAAACGAAAAGGTTTGATTTATGTTCTCGTTCTTATTATGGAGCATTTATTAAAAAAATATTTCAAATTTTCTTTTGAAATTAATTTCGTGTTCACACAGCAAGACTTGGATTTTAAACTTTTATTTCTCTAGCAAAATTCCTAGCGAATGAAGATAATTGCATATACAAAAATCATTGTACCCTTTTCCTTCTCAAGTAGCAGTACTTCAATTGCAAAAGAATAAGAAAATCAATAACACTGCCAGCAGCAAATAAAAAAAAAAACATTTAAGATTGCTGCTAAAAATTGCATAGCACAAGCAAAACAATTGAAAATGCAACTGGATATATTCACAGCAAAACAAATGCATGTGTGAAATACTAGTTAAAAGAAGTTTGTCTAAGTGCTAATACACCAGTAGTAGCAGCAATCTGACCTGAAATGAGAAAAAAAATTTGCGTAGTATTTTCCACTTGTGGTCTTCATATTTAATTAACTGTATTATTTTTTTCATTGATGCGTATGTCTCTTTAGTATTTGTGCTTAGTGCTATCGGAATAGGACTTTTTAAATTAGTGACATGTAGCAAAACTGCAACTTTTGGAAGAATCAATGAATAAGCGCCAATCTCCAGGATTATATTCATTTTGTGTTGTTAAAACCAAGCCGCGGATGTCAGTACAATACGCGATAGAATTATTCTCAATAGATTTAAAAAAAAAATCGTAAATCGTCTATGGTGATTGATAGCCCCGTATATTTGTACACCTGGTGCTAAAATATTAGCTCGTTTTAATTCTTTTATCAGGAGAATGCTCTGTCTTTGAGATGATTTTAGACGCCGTACTATTATATCCAGACGATATTGCGTGATTTCATTGCGACGGCATGGAACCGTGATGCATGACGGCTGATACATTGAAGTAGCTGGTCTATCCGCTTCAACAGAATGAATTATTGAGGAAATATGTTCTGTTGGTATATGGCTATCCGGAACAGGAATTTCATCAGAATGTGGCAGCGGAAATCGAGCATATTCTGTTTCAGTATAAGATATATGCCATTTTTTTCTGTTCATACCCGCTGTATAATTTATGCACGCATAACACTCATCTTCAACATGAACTATGGGATCTCTCCAAATCATTGGAACACCAAATGGCATGGCGTCTCCATTTTCCTCCCACTTATTTAAATGGTAAATGAAGTATGCACACACTATTGATGGTGTCCAACTCTTACAATATATAATACTTAAAAAAAAATATGATTCATACAAGGTACTTGTTTCAATAGTGATTTTACGGAGGCTTGGCATATGTTTATATTTCCCACACACATAACAAAAGTAATTAAACTTTTTACACGTCTCTATCTTAGATATTTCAATATAACTGATTAGACACAAGACTGTCAAAGGCTTTAAAATTCACTAATCACTTTCGCAAGCACTTTCCATATGACAGTGTACTGTAATTTTTTTTAATCAAAGTACCTTCATGACCATGTTTTGTAAAAAAAAGGACGATTAATATTTCTACCTGTTCCAGGTATAACAATAGAATATGTTATTTAAGTTTTTTACAAGACCGACTAGTGCGGTTTTGACTGCACAATAAAAGACCGATTTATGTGGTTTTGTAAGCACAATAAAATATAAAGATGTAAGCATTTATGACTTTATTTCTTAATCTAAGAATTTTTAAATCGGTAACTCCACTTCTTAGGGGAGCTCCTATACAAATATTGCGTTTTATGAAATTCTTAAATTAATTAAAATTTTTCGACTTTTAAGAATAAAATCAAAAGTTGCTCACAGATTTTTAATATATATATATAGCTTGTTTTATTTGCAGCTTCGTTTTTTATGTCTGCAAAAAATTAGAAGCCTAGCTGTGCCTATGAATTTTTAAAAAACAAAAATTTCGAAGTTTTGATAAAACAATTAATTAAAAAAAAAAATGTTTCAAAAACGACTGCGGATATTAGAAAGAAATTTTACTTTTCTTAAGAAAAATTTTATTGCGGAATTTCGGTTTTTTAAGTTTTTTCAGTAAGCTAAAGCGTTTTTGAGTTACGCGAACATAAGTTGTTCAACCTCCTCCATTTTCGAAATAACGGTATATCTCGAAAACCAGAGCCAATCTTAAAAAACCGTGGGCACTACTGGATTCAGCGTAGCCGAATTATGTGCCAGATGTGCGGCTTATCTGTTTTTTCAACTAGCATAGTGTTATTATTCATTTTTAAATCTAATACCACAACAAATTTTCTAATTTTTGTGTAATTCACTGCTCTTCATATAAATGCTCTTTTTTAATTGTTGTACCAACAGTTATAAGAATATACTTGTGGTACAATTGTTATTTCAGCACAAGAAAACAAATACATTTCACACTCTATGCAAAACAATAAACAACAATAATTGTTTATAAGAGTAGATTGAGTGAGCAATAGAGAAACCATACAATATCTGTTACACTCTTTCTCTCATTTATACCAAAAATAACAAGTATGCACCATGGTATATTTGTTTTTGCAATACTTTCTACTCATGCACGTCTTTAATACGCACAACATGCCAACTGGACATAAGTGTATACCTGTCATGGGTTTGGGCTTTTAATGCCCCTTTAAGAAGATAATTACCTTTGATAATTGAAATTATATTACAAGTAAGATCGCTGCATTCAAATATAAAAAATAAATATAGAGTGTAACAATTTGTTCTTTTTCTTGAGCTTGTTTTTTATAAAATTGTTTTTGTTCATACCAATATTTTGTTCGGTGTGTGAAGTTAAATATAAATATGTTTTGACTTAACGAAATATTTAACTTAAAAGTTAAAAAAAGTTATTTTTTCATACTTCAATTTTAAAAAATTTAAAAAAAATTCACAAATACAATTCATAATTCTGAACTATACCGCTAAGAAGTAAGACTTCCTTTTCCATATGGTCCATATGAGTGACAAAGAAGTGTTTGCCTAAATTTGTTCAAAATCCCTTAGAGATTCAATGATTTTCTCATAGTTTTAATTTCAACACGTAACAGTGCTATATTCGGCCGTGCCGAATCTTATATACCCTTCACAACGTGTAGTCATGCAATAACAATTGTTTGTATCACCATTCATCTCATATAAAATACGTACATACATGTAAAAAACATACAAAAAAAAAATTAAAAAAAATATATTAAAAATAAAAAAATAATAAAAAAATTTAAAAAAAAATTTTTTAAAAAATTAAAAAAAAAAAAATAAAATAAAAATAATATATTTAATAAAAAAAAAATAAATTTTTTTTGGCTTAGCTGGAATTCGATGCCACGTTTACTTTAACCAGTATGTATGTAGGTTGTTGTTGTAATTGTGAAAAAAACGAGGTGGTCGTGGTTTTTTGCTCATATCTCAGAAAGTTATTGGGCGATTGTGCTGAATTTCAATAGCGATTCATTCCTGGATATTTCCAAGAGATTGATACTATACACAGATCTGTGGAACATATAGTTGCTTCTAAAAGTTAATTTCAACCAACACACGGACAGACGGTCAGAGCTTAATCGACTCCTCTATTCATAAGCTTTCAGAAAATATATACTTTATGGAGTCGGAAATGAAAATTGTAGTAATTACAAACGGAATGACAAAGCTATATATACCCTTGTGCACCACAGGTGAAGGGTATAAAAATACAATTCAGAAGTCTAGGTTACATAGTTATTAGAACGAACAATTGTCTTCCTTTTAAATATGGTCTATATGAGTGACAAAGAGGGGTTTATAAAAATATATCCAAAATCCCTCAGAGATTCAATGATTTTCTCATAGTTCAAATTTCAAAAATTTAATAAAACAAGTAACAGTGCTATATTCGGCCATGCCGAATCTTATATACCCTTCATAACGTGTAGTCATGCAATAACAATTGTTTGTATCACCATTCATCTCATATCAAATACGTACATATGTATATACTGGTTAGAATAAATGTGGCATCGAATCCCAGCTGAGCCAAAAAAATGTTATTTTATTATACCCTTCACCTGTGGTGCTCAAGGGTATATATAGCTTTGTCCGGTTTTTTCCGTTTGTAATTTCTACAATTTTCATTTCCGACCCCATAAAGTATATATTTTCTGAAAGCTTATGAATAGAGGAGTCGATTAAGCCCTGACCGTCTGTCCGTCTATCCGTCTGCCCGTCTGTCCGTGTGTTGGTTGAAATCAACTTTTAGAAGCAACTATATCTTCCTCAGATCTGTATATGGTAGCAATCTCTTGGAAATATCCAGGAATGAATCGCTATTGAAATTCAGCACAATCGCCCCATAACTTTCTAAGATATGAGCAAAAAACCACGACCACCTCGTTTTTTTTTCACAATTACAACAACAACATACGTACATACATACATGTAAAAAACATACCAAACAAAAAAAATTACCAAAAAAAAAAATATTAAAAATAAGAAAAAAATAATAAAAAAAAATACAAAAAAAAAGTTTTAAAAAAAATTTTAAAAAAAATTTAAAAAAAATTTAAAAAAAATATAAAAAAAAATAATAAAATATAAATAATATATTAAATAAAATAAAATAAAATTTTTTTTGGCTCAGCTGGGATTCGATGCCACATTTATTCTAACGTGTACGTATGCACGTATTTTATATGGGATGAATGGTGATACAAAAAATTGTTATTGCATGACTACACGTTGTGAAGGGTATATAAGATTCGGCACGGCCGAATATAGCACTGTTACTTGTTTAATATATTATTAATATTTTGTTATTATTTTTTTTTATATTTTTTTTTTAATTTTTTTAAAAAAATTTTTAAAAATTTTTTTTAAATTATTTTAAAATTTTTTTTTTGTAATTTTTTTTATTATTTTTTTTTTTATTTTTAATATTTTTTCTTTTTGTAATTTCTTCTTTGTTTGTATGGTTTTTACATATATTTATGTATGTATGTTGTTGTTGTAATTGTGTAAAAAAAACGAGGTGGTCGTGGTTTTTTGCTCATATCTCAGAAAGTTATTGGGCGATTGTGTTGAATTTCAATAGCGATTCATTCCTGGATATTTCCAAGAGATTGATACTATACACAGATCTGTGGAACATATAGTTGCTTCTAAAAGTTGATTTCAACCAACACACGGACAGACGGTCAGAGCTTAATCGACTCCTCTATTCATAAGCTTCCAGAAAATATATACTTTATGGAGTCGGAAATGAAAAGTGTAGTAATTACAAACGGAATGACAAAGCTATATATACCCTTGTGCACCACAGGTGAAGGGTATAAAAATACAATTCAGAAGTCTAGGTTACATAGTTATTAGAACGAACAATTGTCTTCCTTTTAAATATGGTCTATATGAGTGACAAAGAGGGGTTTATAAAAATATATCCAAAATCCCTCAGAGATTCAATGATTTTCTCATAGTTCAAATTTCAAAAATTTAATAAAACAAGTAACAGTGCTATATTCGGCCATGCCGAATCTTATATACCCTTCACAACGTGTAGTCATGCAATAACAATTGTTTGTATCACCATTCATCTCATATCAAATACGTACATATGTATATACTGGTTAGAATAAATGTGGCATCGAATCCCAGCTGAGCCAAAAAAATTTTATTTTATTTAATATATTATTAATATTTTGTTATTATCTTTTTATATTTTTTTTTTAATTTTTTTAAAAAATTTTTTTAAAAAAATTTTTAAAAAATTTTTAAAATTTTTTTTAAAATTATTTTAAAATTTTTTTTTGTAATTTTTTTTATTTTTTTTTTATTTTTAATATTTTTTCTTTTTGTAATTTCTTCTTTTTTTGTATGGTTTTTACATATATTTATGTATGTATGTTGTTGTTGTAATTGTGTAAAAAAACGAGGTGGTCGTGGTTTTTTGCTCATATCTCAGAAAGTTATTGGGCGATTGTGCTGACTTTCAATAGCGATTCATTCCTGAATATTTCCAAGAGATTGATACCATATAGAAATCTGAGAAACATATAGTTGCATCTAAAAGTTGATTTCAACCAACACACGGACAGACGGTCAGGGCTTAATCGACTCCTCTATTCATAAGCTTTCAGAAAATATATACTTTATGGGGTCGGAAATGAAAATTGTAGAAATTACAAACGGAATGACAAAGCTATATATACCCTTGTGCACCACAGGTGAAGGGTATACAAATCACAAATACAATTCAGAATTCTGAGTTATACAGTTGAGTAGGGCAGACAATTGTTTTCCTTTTCCATATGGTCCATATGAGTGACAAAGAAGTGTTTGCCTAAATATAGGTTCGTTCGAGTACTTTTACTGCACTTTGTAGTAAATGAGTAATTATTTAGTAAATTGAAAATTTTACTCTCAAAAAGAGAATTTGTCCAAAAAAGTACTCGAACAGACATTTGTAAAAATTCGTAAGATTGAAGCAACAGCTGATGGCAAATAAATATTGTGTTGTTTAATGGGAACTATGTACATACATATGTGCAAATATGTATTTAACTATGTATACCTGCGCCAGATTAAGGCAGTTCCATTCGTTCATCTGTAGACATTGTTAACTAGCTTTATTTCACAAAGAATTTAAATTTAATAATATTTTGCACTTTTGTTTGAATTTCCTTTTTTTTAAATATTTTTTTTTCACAAATTGTATATATTTTTTTTGCTTATTATGTTTGTTTACCTTTTGAATCATATGTTTTTTGGTCTTGCTAAATCTTACTGCAAGAAATTTCTGTAGTAAAAATTTGCAAATACTCAATCAAGAACTGTCACTTTTCGCTCTCTATTTGTGCTCTCATTTACTACAAATTTGTGTAAGCGAACGCAATTTCGTAAAATGCAGTAAAAATTTGTACAAATTCGTACAAATTTGTGAGTTCTCGAACGAACCTTATATCAAAAAAACCCTCAAAGATTCAATGATTTTCTCATAGTTCAAATTTCAAAAATTTAATAAAAAACCACAAATACAATTCAGAAGTCTAAGTTTTATAGGTAATTAGAACGAAAAATTGTCTTCCTATATGAGTGACAAAGAGGGGTTTACTCAAATATATCCATAATCCCTCAGAGATTCAATGATTTTCTCTAGTTCAAATTTAAAAAATTTAAAAAAAAACTCACATATACCATTCATAATTCTGAATTATACCGTTAAGCAGAGTGAAAATTTGTTTTCATTTACTACATAGTCTATATAAGTGACAAAGAGTTGTTTACCCAAATATATCCAAAATCCCTCAGAGATTCAATGATTTTCTCTCAGCTTAAATTTAAAAAAAAATTAAAAAAAATTCACAAATACAAATTTGAATTCTGAGTTATACAGTTGAGTAGGGCAGACAATTGTATTCCTTTTCCATATGGTCCATATGAGTGACAAAGAAGTGTTTGCCCAAATATATCAAAAAACCCTCAGCGAATCAATAATTTTCTCATAGTTCAAATTTTAAAAATTTAAAAAAAAAATCACAAATACAATTCAAAAGTCTAAGTTTTATAGTTGATTAGAATGAAAATTGTCTTCATTTTAAATATGGACTATATGGGTGACAAAGAGGGGTTAACTCAAATATAACCATAATCCCTCAGAGATTCAATGATTTTCTCATAGTTCAAATTTCAAAAATTAAAAAAAAAAACAAGTAACAGTGCTATATTCGGCCGTGCCCAATCTTATATTCAATACGTGTAGTCATGCAATAACAATTGTTTGTATCACCATTTATCTCATATAAAATACGTACATATGTACATGTAAAAAACATACATATATAAAAACATCCCATTGCAAAATTATAAAAAAAAAATATATTAAAAACAAAAAAAAAACTAAACAATAAAAAATTTTAAAAAATATATAAAAAACAAGTAAGAGTGCTATATTCGGCCGTGCCGAATCTTATATACCCTCACAACGTGTAGTCATGCAATAACAATAGTTTGTATCAACCCATGACAGGTATGCACTAATGCCCAGTTGGCATGTTGTGCGCTTCATATGGAAAACGGAATTCCCAAACAAAAACCATAAACATAATTTCCCATAAATGACGGACTAGTCCAAGAACCCAGTCCCCTCAATGTAGCGCTTTATGGGTCTCCAGTTCGAGTTCCCCAGGTATTCTAAGTTCGGTATAGTATCCACTGTAAGGTTTTCGCGCCTAATATGCCCAAACGCAGGACAATGACAGAGGTAGTGTACCAAAGTCTCATCCTTTTCCTCGCATGCTCTACATGTTGTCTCCTCAGATAATCTCATGCGAGCTAGATGAGTTCTCAACTCCGTATGACCTGTAATCACACTGGTTAGTTTCCTAAGTGTAGGTCTACTTAGTCTCAGAATCTTCTTTGATTTCCCAAAATTTGGGTCACCCCATAGTGTTCTTGTCACCTTACCGACATCAGTGCTTGGCCATTTTCTGACATGTTCCTCCATCGCCCAACGTTTAAGTTCATCCTTTAATCGTTTAAGGGGTTTGGCGTTCTCCAAAGTTATAGTACTCAGAAGAGCTCCCATTTTGGATAATTTGTCGGCTTTCTCGTTTCCGATCAGAACGTGATGGCTT
This sequence comes from Phyto melanocephala, assembly GCA_941918925.1. Taxonomy (NCBI): domain Eukaryota; kingdom Metazoa; phylum Arthropoda; class Insecta; order Diptera; family Rhinophoridae; genus Phyto; species Phyto melanocephala. The sequence goes on from OW799236.1 coordinate 48,371,651, forward strand.
GGTATCCATATTATCTCCAGATGTTCACAATTTGCATATGAGTATATCTCACTCTTACATTGCAAAACGTTCCGGAATTCAACTTTCTGCTTTCTCAATGTCTTAATCACTGATTGGCTATCCGTAAAGATACGAATCGTGGTTTCGCTATTCGTTTGCTTTATCCATTTACTTCCTTCCGTAATCGCCATGATCTCAGCCTGAAAAATAGTGTTGTGATCTGGTAGACGGAAGTATTTGTTTCTATTACGGCTTATGTCGTATAAGCCCATTCCAGTTTGGTCACCAATTTTTGAACCGTCTGTATAAAGATCGATTCCATGGGTGTTTCCCATCCTGATTATCTCAACCCATTCTCCCTCTTCCGGTATTATGGTGATGCACTTAGTATTCTCATATCTCATCGGGATTTTATCACATGTTAATTCCGTAATATTTCCCATCGGTAAGATATCCGTTATTTTTTGGTATCTGGTCTTATGTTCTCTTATAAGCCACTCATCTATTGCCATTAATCTCGTAGCAGCTAAAGCCGCTTCATATTTTACCTGTATCTCTATTGGCCAAATGGATAATATATTCTCAATGGCCATTGTCGATGTGGTCCTCATGGCGCCGCAAATACTAATGCAGCACTGTCTCTGAATCTTTTGAAGAGGTGTTATATTCACCTTCTTCTCTAAGGATGTCCACCACACTAACGAAGCGAACGTAATTGTAGGCCGCAGTACACTCGTATATAGCCAATGTGTCATCCTTGGGCTTAAGCCCCATTTTGAGCCTATCACTCTTCTGCAGAGGGCCCATATTCTTTAAGCTTTTTCCACTTTACATTCAATGTGGTCCTTCCAGGATAGTCTCCAATCAAGTACTATTCCTAGGTATTTGACCTTCTTATCAATATTAATTGTCTTCTTCCGAAAGATGGGATAGCTATGCACCGGTATCTTCCTCTTCAGTCTTTTCCGGGTTGACATTGAGCCCTCGCTCCTTTGCCCAGTTATAGGATATATTCAAAGCCTCCATTGCTCTCATACATAAAGAATTTGGATTCGTCCCCCTGATCAGTATCGTAACATCATCTGCGTAACAGATAGGCTTGAATTCCTCGTTTGATAGAATCCTCAGTAGACTATGTATGGTAGTTACTTATAATAATGGAGATAAAATACCTCCCTGCGGGGTTCCTCGACATACTTTGTCCCTTCTTCTTACTCCATTTGCCTCACAATTTATCCATCTGTTCCTTAACATATTGCTAATGTATGCAATTAGGACATGACTTAACCCTAAGTTTTCCAAGGAACCGATAAGACTCGAGGTCATTACGTTATTGAAAGCTCCTTCTATGTCTATGAATACGCCCATGGTATACACACCCAGGTCGAAGGATCTTTCTTTACCGTCCGGCCCTGGTGCCTTATATGGCAAGAAACTATTTACCACCTCTCTGACCATCTTTGCGGTTATAATTATGTCCGTCGTGGCACTACAATCATGGGGGTGGGGAATTTCTCCGTCATCCGCGATTTCCGTTTGGAAATGTGCCTCTATCAGTAGTGTCTCCTCCATCGTCTCCGACCTTTTCCCGTTCGAGTCAACGAGAGTTTCCGGTTGGGTGTGGGTTTTCGATAGGAATTTCTTAATTCTAGAAACGTCATTCACGCTGTCCACCTGATTGCAAAAAAGCCTGCAGGATCTGCGTTTGGCGATTCTTATTGCTTTGTTATATATTCTGAGCTTTTCACTGTAATCGTTCTAGTATACTGATTGTTTCTTTCGATAGGCTCTGTTAAATAGCCTTCGTACATACTTAAAAAAAACATACATATATAAAAACATACATAATTAAAAAATATTAGGTACTCAATGGGAAAAATACATAAAAATAGATATTTATTTAGCACTATGAAGTGCATCGTATTTTGCTAGTCATGATATTTAATATACTACTCATATTGACCATGGTACATTGAAATGTTAAAAAAAAAATAAAAAAAAATAAAAATTTCAGAAAACACTAACGAAAGTGGTATCGAACAGCGAACCACAAGTTTCATAGTTCAGTGGTGGATACACCACTAAACTACCATCCTATGAATATTTCTGCAACTTCAATATACAAAAGCAATTGCAATCTATATGAGGTGCATAAAAAATAAAAAACATATACATACTATATAAGTATTAACAATACGTATAAATGCACCACTCACACTAAGTTGAATTAAAGTTATAGCTGTTGTTACCCTGTTTCTTATCTCTGCCAGCGAAAGCCACGGTGACATTTTGTTTTCTTTAAATATTGTGAGCAGAGTTACCAGAGGAAGATGGAAAAAAGCTATTATTTTCCTTAAGAGTTGTTATATTTAGCATAAGGTATTGCATTTAAAATTATTTCTTAATGCAAAATGAAAATAGCCAAGGTTACTGAATCTGTAGAAGGCTCCAGGAAGGCCACTGTTATTATAAACAGTGACTCCCTGTCTCCACTTCGAAAGACTCAGGGAAAGATATACTATGGTTTTGGTACTATCTTTCTCCGGGTCTATAAGGGAGAGTAAGGACTCTTCTAAGGATCTCTCCATGAGCTGTGACGATGAATCTGCTCTTTCATCGGACATTGATGACACCCAGGTGGCAGAAGATGAAGACGCCCTTCTAGAATCTGACGACGGTTCAGAGGACGCCGATGTAACAGTCGTCCACAGCGATCAGCTACATTGAAGGTTACTCAAATTAACCTTCATCACTCAAAAGCGGCGTCAGCTGCCCTACTCCTCCGACTGTCTTCAGGCACGGAGGATCTTATATGTGTCCAAGAACCATTGTTGTACAAAGACAGGGTTTGCGGGCTAAACAAGGATGGCTACTACATTCTGTATGCAGCCGGACCAGGTAGGACCAGATCTTGCATTATGGCCAAAAACAATCTTAAAGCTTTTGTTCTATCCGACTTCAGTGATAAGGACACCTGCACTATAGCCATTGAGAACAAGAGGCGAATAGTCTGGCTAATGAGCTGTTATATGGCGCACGACCATGGAGGGGACCCGCCTAACTCCATCACTAGGAAGGCGATGTCTTGCGCGAACAAAAGGAACATCCCCCTCATAATCTGCGCGGATGCCAACGCGCACCATACCGTCTGGGGTAGCTCGGATATCAAACAAAGGGGTGAGTCACTCCTCGAATTTATAATTGAAAAAAAACTAACAGTAGTTAATAGGGGTAATGAACCCACCTTTGTAGTTACTAACAGAAGGGAGGTTTTGGATGTTACTCTTATTAGCGATAGGTATGTGAATTTGATAGAAAATTGGAGGGTGTCGAAGGACTGCTCTTTTTCCGATCACCTATATATTGATTTCGATTTGTTTTTCGAAGTGGATTCTGAGAGTCATTTCTTGAATAGGAGGTGGACAAACTGGTCTGTTTATGCTGAAGTACTGAATAGAAAGCTCTCTTCATGTCCAGACTTCATTGACGATAAGTCCACTCTGGACTCCGTAACTGAGTTCTTGAGTAATGTAATGGCTGAGGCAACCGATAACTCCTGTAGGAGAACTACTAGGAAAGGTAAGGCCGAGCCCACTTGGTGGAATGCTGAAATTGCGGGAAAGCGCAAAGAATGCAGGAAACTATTCAATGAGGCTTAAAGGAGTGGATATTGGGCCACATATAAATCCTCGCTAAATGGGTTTAAAAACCTTATCAGAAGAGCCAAGAGGCAATCCTGGAGAAAATTCTGCAGTGAGGTGGAAAATTCTTCGGAGACAACTCGGCTACGAAAGATTAAATCATCGAATCCAACAATACCATCATACATACAGAGGGCGGATGGTTCGTGGACCACCAGCAGCAAGGAGGTTCTCATGGAGACACATTTCCCAGGCTGTCTAGAGCAGGACTCTCCTCCTGCTGTTGACCACACGGATGCATATGACATAACGAATGTACCGATCACTGAGCATCGCATAAGATGGGCAGTTGGAAGTTTCCATCCCTTCAAGTCTCCAGGTCCTGATGGCGTAATTCCAGTGGATCTACAGGAGAACATCGATATTTAAATGCCATGGCTTCTGGTGATATTCAAGGCATGCTTGCATTTATCCCATGTCCCATCAAGGTGGACATCCTATAAGATTATTTTCATACCCAAGGGAAGTAAGGCCTCGCATACAAGGGCCGGAGACTTCAGGCCAATAAGTCTCTCCTCCTTCCTGCTTAAGACTCTGGAGAGGATTATTGATGTTTATATCAGATCGTCTCTAGGATCAGAAGCTTTGTCGGGGGCACAGCATGCCTATACGAAGGGCAAATCTACGGAAACGGCGCTACACGCGCTGGTTGGCCATATTGAAAAATCTCTGAACTACAGGGACTACACCTTGGTCGCCTTCCTTGATATTGAGGGCGCCTTCAACAATGTCAAACCGGATTCGGTTCTGAACGCCTTGAGACAACTGGACATAGATCCTGCGGTCACCGGTTTTGTTTGAAAACTACTCCTCGCCTCTAGCATCTCCAAGGTGGCTGTAAATGGCATACCGCAAGGTGGCGTACTTTCTCCACTACTATGGAACATCAACATTAATATCCTGCTTAGGGCCATGGAGAATACATCCTGCATGACTGTTGCTTATGCGGATGATGTGGCTGTAGCAGCCAAGATCCTGGACTGCTCTCGGAGCTCTTGGAATCTGCGTTAACGTTAATACTTAGATGGTGCCAGGGATGTGGGCTGGGAGTCAATCCTGCCAAAACGGAACTGGTACTGTTCACAAAGAGGTACAAAATTCCGACCTTTGCTACGCCTAGGATAGACGCAGTGGCACTAGCGCTATCCGATAATGCCAAATATTTGGGTCTCGTATTGGACAGCAAACTAAACTGGAACCTGAACACAAAATCCAGGACCACTAAGGCGGCAACTGTATTATACTGCTGCAAGAGGGCAATTGGCCTTAATTGGGGTATTAACCCCAGGAACTTATACTGGCTATATGATTCTGTCGTCAGACCAATTCTTTATTACGGAGCGGCAGTCTGGTGGGTGGCGCTGGAGAAGAGAATCCACCAGGACAGTTTCGGACGTATTATGAAAATGGCTGCGATTATGATAACAGGTGCTCTTAGGACCACACCATCTAAGGCACTGTTCACTATTTTAAACTGGTTACCATCAGACATCATGGCTAGGCAGATGGCTGCGGACACCGCACTGAGGCTGAATGCCACAAGAGCATGGAAGTATGTGAATTATGGACATGCAAGAATTTTGGGTATGATCAATATTGCTTCTCCTATTGATTACAAGGTACCTGAACCAGCATTCGATCCGGGTTTCGTGACGAATATACTGGATAGATCTGAATACGACAACGGCCTCCGACCTCCGGAGAATGCCATCCAGATATTTACTGACGGATCGAAATCACATGCTGGAGCTGGATGTGGTATCTTTTCGATCCAGTTGGGTTTGGAATTGTCCGTTAGGCTACCGGATTACTGTAGAGCGATACAGGCCGAACTAATGGCTATTAGGACAGCCGCGGAACAGATTCAGTATAATGAAATATCTGGCAGGGATATTTATATATTTACTGACAGCAAGGCGGCTATTAGGTCTCTTGAGAGTGTGTACAGCACATCGAAAATTGCCCAGGAATGCCGGGTGTCTCTTGAGGAGATAGCGAGACATTCGACGGTTACCCTTGTGTGGGTTCCAGGACATGGGGATATTGATGATAATAATAGAGCTGATGCACTTGCAAAAGCCGGTACCACCTTAGATTCGGTTGAATCCAGTTATGCTTTAGGTATTCCCTTATCGAAGGGTAAGCAGCTAATCTCGCATCAATTCTATTTGGATGCCAAGGAAAAATGGGTGAGAGAACCCACTTGTTTGGAAACCAGAAAGATCTGGCCTGACATGGATGTGCATAGGACGCAATATGCAGTGAATATGCCCCGAATCCACCTTAGGAACCTCATAGCGGTCATTACCGGACACTGGTCTATAGGTACACATGCGAAAAGGCTGAATATCCCTTTCAACGACTTCTGCAGAAGTTGCGATAACGAGGAAGAGGAGGAGACGACTGAACATCTTCTCTGCAATTGTCCTGCATTTGGGGACCTGAGACGCCAGATTCTGGGTCAACGAATACTTGTATTTAAGTAAAACTTGTCTTTCCGCAGTTGAACTGGGAAAGATCCATACCTTCGTAAACAGGACAGGATGGCTGAGGAACGACGGCCAGAGGATATAGAAAAAACGGGCGATGGTGCCTACGGTATCACAACGGGACCCTCGGAGGACCCAAGTGATCTATGCCTTCGGGCGGCTGCCGGATCTAACCTAACCTATATGAACATTTGTATGAATGTATCTAGGTATTTATGTATATTTAAAGCAGGAATTTAAAAGAAAACTTTTAAGAAAATAAAAAATTTAATTTCTACATGACAACAGTCTTGAAGTTTATTGATATAACCGCTAATCTTCCAATGGCATGTAATTTCTTGCATTTGTTTGCAAGTTTAATTAAAACAAGTAAGAGCGCTATATTCGGCCGTGCCGAATCTTTATATACCCTTCACAACGAGTAGTCATGCAATAACAGTAGTTTGTATCACCATTCATCCCATATGATATACGTACATACATATAAAAAACATACATATATAAAAACATCCCATTGTAAAATTATAAATTCACGTATGTATGCTAAAAAAAAAAAATTTTTTAAAAAAATTATTATATATATAATATATATAAAACAAAAAAAAAAAAAAATTAAAAAAAAAATAATAGATATATAAATAATATATTAAATAAAAAATAAAAAAAAACAAGAGCGCTATATTCGGCCGTGCCGAATCTTATATACCCTTCACAACGTGTAGTCATGCAATAACAGTAGTTTGTATCACCATTCATTTCATATGAAATACGTACATACATATAAAAAATATACATATATAAAAAACATCCCATTGTAAAATTATAAATTTACGTATGTATGTTAAAAAAAAAAATAAAAAAAAAAAATAAAAAAAAAAATTAAAAAAAAAAATTTTTTAAAAAAAAATTAAAAAAAAAAAATTATTAAAATATATATAATTAATGTAAACCAAAAAAAAAAATAAAAAAAAATTAAAAAAAAAATAATAAAAATATAAATAATATATTAAATAAAAAATAAAAAAATAAATAAAAAAAAAATTAAAAAAAAAAAAAAATAAAAAAAAATATTTAAAAAAAAATTTTTAATATATAAAAAAATTTTTTTTTTGGCTCAGCTGGGATTCGATGCCACGTTTTCTCTAACCAGTATACACGTTTGTATGTATGTATGTTGTTGTTGTAATGTTGTTTTTGTGAAAAAAAAAATCGAGGTGGTCGTGGGTTTTTGCTCATATCTCAGTTGTTTATCTACCGATGTTTCTGATTTTCAATAGTGATCTACTCCCGAATATTTCTGATATTTTAATACCTCACCCGGGTCCAAGCGATGTCGGGGGGCTTCAAAAAGTTGATTTCAACATACACACGGACAGACGGACAGACTGACAGAGCTTAATCGACTTCCCTATTCATAAGCTTTCAGAAAATATATACTTTATGGGGTCGGAAATGAAAATTGTAGAAATTTCACACGGAATGACAAACCAATATATACCCTTTTTCACTGTGTGAAGGGTATAAAAAGAAAAAGTAAAGGACATACAATATTGAAATTTAAAATATAATATGTATGGATGTATAATACTCAATGGGAGAAATGCATAAAAATAAATATGTATTTAAGTTTAGTTTTTTTTCATAGTGCATCGTGTTTTGCTAGTCATGATATTTCATCTGATACTCATATTGACAATGGTGGAATTAAATATTTAAATAAAAGAATAAAAATTGCAACAAACACAAAAGAAAATGGTATCGAACAGCGAACCTTCAGGTTCATAGTTTAGTGGTGCCCCCATTACGCTATCAACATCTTTCTTTCTTGTGATTTTTTCGAGGGATATAAAAAGTCAACACTATTGAAATATTAACAATACGTATAAATTAATATGCGTATATAGGTTTTTTACACACACACACACACACACTACGTTGAATCAAAGTTATAGCTGTTGTTACACTGTTTGTTATCTCTAGCAGCGAAAACCGCGGTGACATTTTGTTTTCTTTAAATAAATGCGTACATACATACATACTATATGTTTCATTATTCTTTATAATGATTTTATCCGCTCAAAAACGTACCATTGTAAAATTATTTATTGAGTTTATGTATGTATGTATGTATTAAAAAAAATAAAATGGAAATAAAAAAAAAATTTTTTTTTGTCTCAACTGGGATTCGAACCTACGTTCATCCAGTGTGTGTTGTTGTAAAAAAAAAACGAGGTGGTCGTGGTTTTTTGCTCATATCTCCGTTATTTATGTACAGATTTTTCTGATTTTCAATACCGATCTGCTCCCGAATATTTTTGAAATTTTAATACCTCACGCGGGTCTTGGTGATGTCGGGGGCCTTCAAAAAGTTCATTTCAACATACACACGGACAGACTGACAGAGCTTAATCGACTCCCCTATTCATAAGCTTTCAGAAAATATATACTTTATGGGGTCGGAAATGAAAATTGTAAAAATTTCACACAGAATGACAAACCTATATATACCCTTTTTCACTGTGTGAAGGGTATAATAATAAAAATATAAATAACATATAAAAAAAGGCTAAGCTGGGATTCGATGCCACGTATACTCTAACCATGTTCTTGTTGCAATTGTGAGAAAACAAGGTGGTCGTTGTTTTTTTCTCATATCTCAGAAAGTTATCGGGCGATTGTGCTGAATTTCAATAGCGATTCATTCCTGGATATTTCCAAAAGATTGATACCATACACAGATCTGAGGAACATATAGTTGCTTTTAAAAGTTGATTTCAACCAACACACGGACAGACGGTCAGGGCTTAATCGACTCCTCTATTCACAAGCTTTCAGAAAATATATACTTTATGGGGTCGGAAATGAAAATTGTAGAAATTACAAACGGAATGACAAAGCTATATATACCCTTGTGCACCACAAGTGAAGGGTATAATAATCACAAATACAATTCATAATTCTGAGTTATAAGAAGGGTTTGCCCAAATATGTTAAAATTCCTTTAGAGATTTAATGATTTTCTCATAGTTTTAATTTCAAACATTTTTAAAAAAATTCACAAATTCAATTCATAATTCTGAGTTATACAGTTGAGTATGGCATATCCTTCATATAATCAATAATTTTCTCAGTTTAAATTTTAAAAAAATTTAAAAAAAATTCACAAATCAATGAAATGAAAATCAATGATTTTCTCATAGTTTACGTTTCAAAATTTTTTAAAAAAAATTCATGTATGTCCAGCAATTCTTGTCTTAAGTTTATTTTTTGTTGTTTCTACATAAGCCTTACACCCCTTTCTCACTAGGCAAGTCACTTGTTCAAGTTAGTTTTTTATTTTCTTTTATTTTTCTTTGAACTTGCTTTCATGTTCAGACTCAGCAATTGACTTGCCCAAGTTTCGTTCTCTTTTACTTATTATACCCTTCACACAGTGAAAAAGGGTATATATAGGTTTGTCATTCCGTTTGAAATTTCTAAATTTTCAATTATCTACACATACATACAAACGTGGTATACAGGTTAGAGTGAGCCAAAAAATATTTTTTATTTTATATATTGTTCAAATTTTTATTGTTTTATTTTTTATTTTTCTTTTAATTTATTTTTTTTTAAACACATAAGTAAACTAAATTTATAATATTACAATGGGATGTTTTATGTATGTTTTTATATGTATGTACGTATTTCATATGAGATAAATGGTGATATAAACAATTGTTGTTGCATGACTACACGTTGTGAAGGGTATATAAGATTCGGCATGGCCGAATATAGCATTCTTGTTTGTTTTAATTTCTTTTTTGTTTTTGGTTTCTCAACAAAAACTTGCTCGTACTTGCCGAGTACTCAAATATGTGCAAGTTTCTTCCTCTTAACCCGACCTTAACCCTTTTGTCTATAAACACAAGACTTGCGCAAGTCACTTGTATATCTTTTGTTTAACTTAGTAGTTACATATATGTATGTTTCAGATAAAAGAGGAACATAAGTTTATGATTGGAGGTTCAATTGCCGATCTTGTCTTTAAAATATCTGTTATATATTAAACAAAAATGTAAATACGTAGAAAAAGGTATTTTCCCATCTTTTATGTTTTTTGATGATGTCTCATTTTTTTCAATATTATTTACAGCTAAGTATATCTACCTTATTGGTATTCTTGGAAAAAAAGATTCAACATCAAGTGAAATTAACTTTATATCTTTCTCGTATTGAAAAGTTCACAAATGAACTTATTGCTCTTAAATTATGAATTTGTGTTTCGTTTATATAATTTGTATATTTACCAAGAAGCTACCCATTGTTTGGTAGCGAAAGAATTTGTTAAAATAAAATTAATTGAAACCATAGCTTGGGAATTTCAATTAGAATTAGAAATCATTACGATTAGAAAAATAAAATAATCTAATCATTAGAACAGAATTTTGATAAAAATTTCAGATTACTAATTGATTAGATTAGAAATAATCAAAAATCTAATCACAATTAGTGACGATTAGCATTTCTAATCAAATCTAATCAAAACTAATCGAAAAACTAATTGATTAGATTTCTTGATTATTTTTGATTAGATTTGATTAGATCAACTATTTTTAACTATTTTTGTGAAAAGAAAATATTTATTTATCACATTTGTTGCTATAAAAAAAATCCGTGCATTTTTACTTACCAATAATTTTGAACACTTCAATTTGAATAAAGCAAAATTAAAATCACAAAAGACGTTGAAAATTAACATTAATTATAACACAACAATAAAGTGACCAGCTGTGTCAAGTGTTTAGTTTAAGAACAGGGTAAAACGTATGCAATTTTATGCAATATTCAAAATCTGTTAGATTATGTAAATATAGCAACAAATGTGATAAATAAATATTTTCTTTTCACAAAAATAGTTAAAAATAGTTGATCTAATCAAATCTAATCAAGAAATCTAATCAATTAGTTTTTCGATTAGTTTTGATTAGATTTGATTAGAAATGCTAATCGTCACTAATTGTGATTAGATTTTTGATTATTTCTAATCTAATCAATTAGTAATCGTCTAAAATGCCTAACTAATCGTAACTAACCAATTTTTAAGCACAATAAAAATTTCTAATCCAATTGCTAATCATTAGGATTACTAATCATTATTCCCAAGCTATGATTGAAACCAGAAAAAGCTTATTTAGCAATGTAAAGGTTATCGAAGTAAAAATGCACTTTTTCACGTATTTTTATACCTGCACCAAAAAAAATGGTGGGGGTATATTAATTTTGTTATTCCGTTTGTAACACATCGAAATATCCATTTAAGAACCCCATAAAGTATATATATTCTGAATCAGTGTTTGATTTTATGACGATCTAGCTATGTCCGTCCGTCTGTTGAAAGTACGATAGAGGTCGTACCGAAAAAGCTAGGGGGTTCAAATCCAGAATCTTTCTTATAGACAAGGTTTGTTTGGTATTGAAAATGGGCTAAATCGGAATATTAGGAAGAGAGTTATAGCTCGTAATGCAAGAGTAGGTCCTTCGAAGACGTGTCCTTCGAACATCGAATAAAATGCAATTGTGTACGTACAGTACAGTACGTACAGTCATGAAACGAATATATATTTCTTGAGCCAAAACAATATTTCTCCCCAAAAATTGCTTACATCTATACATTAGCAAAGGAGTTATAGATAAAAATGTACGAAAATTTATACCGCGCAGTGTATTTTTCAGTATATTTTAAATTGAAACCCTAATAAAACGGACAAAATTAGATGTACGATTCTGAAATTTTGCACACTTTGCTTTTTGGTGAGAGGCTTTGTTTTAACGAAAAATCAATGTGCCACGCCCACTTTTACGCCCACCTCCCATATAACGTTTTACCTAAAATTCATATAATTTCTCTATTAATAAAGATTTTGAAATAATGAAGGGCCATATTGATATATCTTAGTTGTATTTATTAGCAGAAACTTTATTGACACGCCTACTTTAACGCCCACTTTCACTAAAAGACTAAATTTACGAAAACATTTTACTATCATATCGAAGTTATTAAGGGTGGTTAAATTTTAAGGGCCGATGTTGATTTAAAATAAAACACAAATTATTTAAGAAATTATTATCATTTATTTTTATTATGATTATATATTTATTCAATTATGTATTTAACAAAATATCGGCCAAATGGCCCCCCCATCCTTGGCGCCACTCCTCCATCTGATGGTCCAAATTTTCAATGACAATGTTGATGCTCAATTGTAGGGCACGATGATGAGTCGAGGTTGACTGCCCTTTTGCCAGACTATCGCGAAAAACAGCAATGGTTCCCATTCAACGCACTAAGAAGGCATTCACAGGTGTTCCTACATTTTATACAGACAAATTTAAATATTTTTTACAATTCTTCCGATTGTGGACGAATTTGAACGATTATGTTGACCAAAAGAATCACGAAGTGCACAAAATGCATTTTGATTTGCAACCCCATTTTAATAAGAAACCCGAATAACTTTAACGCGTTGCTCATTTGCGTATCTTTCCACTGTTCAAATTGAGTTAGTCTGAGATTGAGAAATGTCAAATGAAATGCAAAAAAAAACTTGTTGTTTATGTGTGGTTCACCTTCAACATGGGCCCTTAAAATTTAACCACCCTTACAAAGAAAGTGATACATATTTTATTATAAAGAGATTATTCCATAGCGATTAACAAAATAATAAATATTGTGCTTTATATGTACACAAAATTGGTGGTGGGTATAAAAGATTCGGTACAGCCGAATATAGTGCTCTTACTGGTTTTAGGTTAGTTCTGATTTGTTTATCTATATATATAGAGTAACGTGACTGACTGACTGATTCATCATCGCCGAAACGCAAAGAGCTAGAGACATGAAATTTGAACAATCGGTTCCTCTCTCAATGTATAGCTCCATTAAGAAGGGATTTTTGAAAATTCGTACTTTAAGGGGGTAAAAACGGGTAAAATCAGTAATCTTATATATGCTTAACTAAAAATGATACAAATTAAATTGAAAAAGTATTGTAATTTGCACAAAAAATAAGCTGATAGGTGTCTGGCCTTTTTTTGAATTTTCAACCCCTAAGGGGAAAAAACGGGTAAAAACTATAATTTGGTACTTTTTTGGTACCCTGTGTAACTTTCAAACGCATAAAGCTAGGAAAAAAACGTAAACTGTATTAAGTAATCCGCAAAAAAAATATTAATAGGAATTCGGCACTTTTTTCAAATTCACATGTATAAGGGGTAAAAATGTTCCCTTTTTTTGGTACTTTTTTTAAAATAAACTTTTCTTATATTATTCAATGGGACAAAATTTGACAATTATTATTTCCTATTAGAATATGGACTAGTTGAAATTTTTGGAAACTTTTTTGGGGACAAAAAAGGTACCAAAAAGGGGAAAATTCCGTAAAATGTATGTAATTCCTAATTAGACGGCCAATTTTCACAAAAATTTTAATTGGGATTTCACCAGCATAAAAAAATTATGTTATATAGTAAAAATTGAAATACATACCTAACAGGGTGGAAAGGGGAAAAATCGCGAAGAGTTTGGTACTTTTTAGAACATAATTACTTCTATGCAAAAAAGAGTAGATTTAATGACTTTAAACCATGTCTATTAAAACTTTTGTTATTTTGAACCAAAAATGTACTTTCTCGCTTTTCTATGGTACTTTTTGTATTTTCTACGTTTATAAAGGTAGAATTGTAAAATAAAGGACTATTGATTCCAGGTAAGACTAAAAATGTTATGGGTGACCAAAAATGTACTTTTTTGAGTTCTTATGGTACTTTCTATGTTTATGAAGGTAGGATTGTACAATCAAGCACTATTGATTAAATGTGAGACTAAAAATTTTATGGGCGCCAAAAAAGGTACTTTTTTGAATTTGTATGGTACTTTTGGTATTTCCAACGTTTTCGGAGCTAGAATTTCGAAATTAGTGACTATTGATACAAGATCAGACTGAAAATATTATGGGCGACCAAAAATTTACTTTTTTGGTTTTTTATGGTACTTTTTGTATTTTCTACGATTATGAAGATAGGATTATACAATCAAGGACTATTGATTTCAGGTGAGACTAAAAATGTTATGGGCGACCAAAAAGTTACTTTTTTGAATTTTTAATTCCAGGTGAGACTAAAAATGTTATGGGTGACCAAAAAGGTACTTTTTTGAATTTTTATGGTACTTTTTGTATATTCTACGTTTATGAAGGTAAGATTGTACAATCAAGGACTATTGATTCCAGGTGAGACTAAAAATGTTATGGACGACCAAGAGGGTACTTTTCTGAATTTTTATGGTACTTTTGGTATTTTCTACGTTTATGAAGGTAGGATTGTACAACCCAGGACTTTTGATTCCAGGGGACACTGAAAATGTTATGGGCAACCACAAATGTACTTTTTTGAATTTCTATGGTACTTTTTGTATTTTCAACATTTGCAAAGCAAAAATTTCGAAATAAGTGACTATTTGTATTTTTTTTACTTTTTGTATTTTCTACGTCTATGAAGGTAGGATTGTACAACCAAGGACTTTGATTCCTGGTGAGACTAAAAATGTTATGGGCGACCACAAAGGTACTTCTCTGAATTTTAATGGGACTTTTTGTTTTTTCTACGTTTGTAAAGTTAAAATTATGAAATAAAGGACTATTTATTCAAGTTGAGAATTAAAATGATATTGGAGACACAAAAAATCCGTTTTGTATTTATATTGTACTCTTTGTATTTTTACGTTTGTAAACATAGATTCTTAAAATTAGTGCTTTTTGATCCGAGGTCTAACTCCTTATGGATGACCAAAATGACTTTTTCGCTTTTTTTATATATTGTATACATAGAATTCTGAATGTAGGTAATAATAAACCAGGTGAAAATTTTTAGTGAAGGAAAAAATGTTACTCTTATTATTTTTAGGGTAATTTTTGCAAATTATGAATCCTAATTTTTGAAACTCAGTTGCATTGATCTTGCTTTTAGTTAGGAAATATATGCCCGATATATCCTTACTCTATTTTTTATTATTCTAAGTAAATTGAATCAGAGATACAAATTTTCATAAATTGAACCAAAAATATTTAATAATTAAAAACAGAACTTGAGTATTCAATAAATAGTAAGAAATGCGCTATAGAAGTAGCGGGTTAAATGCTAGTTGGATTATAAAGAAGACATGTTTTGATTGATTATTGAATAAAATATCAGTCAATGGTCCCACGGCTCTAATGACAGGCCAATACTCTTTTTATAAATTTTCCACGACTTTTTCACAGGGATGTGACTATATCTCACCGATATGCGATGGATCTTGAATTTGGACTCAGGAATTGTTTCTGGTTTATTCGCCTTAACATGAGATTTTACAAAAGCCCAAAGAAAAAAATCGCACGATCTCAATGGTCCGTTGGCATCAGAATTTCTTGAGTTAATTTTTTTCTGGAAATCGATGCTGTAATAAATGAATTGTTTTATGTGCAGTATGCCGTACAGATCCATGCTATCCAGTTAAGACCACAAAAACTCCGTTTTCATGTAACGAATGCCGTTCTAACTCACTGTAATTTCGAGCTTACCTTGAAAAAAATAAGATCTAGTCATGCCGCTTGATCATAATTCGCAACAATTAGTTTTGTTTTTCGTGGATTGCATTAGGATTTTTTGAACCTCAAATTTGAAAATTTTGTGTATTCACGAAGCCATTCAGATGGAAATGCGCTTTATCGAAGAAAATTACTTCTCGAAAAATTGTCATTGATTTCGCTTTGTTCGATTACCCACTGAACAAATTGCTTTTTTAATGTTTTCGGGTTTTTTGTAGACACTCTCGTTTAAGACAGCAATGTTTTCAAGATACCGATCGGTACGTTGACGTACAAGAATCTTACTATAAATAACCAATTATATCGCATTGCTTGTTAGTAAATCAGTTCATTTTTAATAATCGGAATAAACTAATATGTGTCAGCCAAGCAGTGGATTGTATTCGCTATCGTAAAATGTTAACAGACTTCTTGTGGCCAAAAATTGAAGATACAGAGCTGGTCGATATGTGGCTCCAACAAGATGGCGCCACTTGTCACACAGCGAACGAAACAGCTATATATGTCTGAAATTGGCAATATACTCACATTTCTTCACTAACCACTCACATATTTTTTTCTTTCCTCTTAGATTTTAACGATATTTACAAGAAAGTAATTTTTTGATGTATTTAGAAAACAAAATGATAATTGGTAAGCATTGTTGCCTATTGTTTGTTTGTGTATATATGTGGGTCTATTTCTTTTATAAAAAAACGGGATGAATTTTCACTCAATATTTTGATGACTATTATGTTGAATCACTCGATTTTGTAGGCTTTTCCTAAATTCTGAACGATCCTTTTTGTTCTGCTGCTACGACAGAATTTTTTCCATTGTCTGAATAGATGAGAGCTGACATCTGCGCCTTCCTATGAAGCGGGAGAATGCTGATAAGGGTCGACAAGTCACTTGCTACTTCCAAATGTACGGCTTTGGTCCTGCATAATATATGCCAGTAGTAGCAAATGGTCTAGATAGTTTTGTACGTTCGGATGGTAATGACGCCATAATTTGTGTTTGCGTATGTTTTTTTTTATAAGATACAAGGTTTGCAATGATGAATTATGCTTTCAAAGAGTGGCTTTAATTTAAATATCCAATATTCTGTGCGGATGAGTCATAAGTTGATTGCCAGCGTGTAGTGTAATTTTATGCGTAAACTCAACTATTTAACGTAACAATTGTAACTATGAGGTAGCAATATTGGGTGACGTTCGTTGGAGGTCAATGCTGGTGATTTAACTAGTCGACCATTAGCTCGAAGAATACCTTTTTAATCTAGAATATGATTTAAAGACTAATGACTGCTTTTAGAGTTTGGATTTCATTTCCGGAAAATGACATTGTTGAGTCAATATAATAAGACGATTCTTAACTGATTCTATATCATCTTTTGTAATTTCCGGCGGCAATATTCAAGGATGGGTTCTACTACTGCCTGTGTTTCTCCAAAATTGCAACGCATATGCGAGTACTCTATATGCGCGTTATAGGTTTGAAAAACGATTTAAAGGATCTTCATATGTTGTGGTTGTAAATGTATTTAATATTTTTGCTTCTATTTTTGTTTCTTAGGGTTTAATGGGTGTCGGCCATTGATTTTTTGGTAATTCTAGCCAGGATGGTCAAACCCCCATAAGTTGTGAGTTTCTAACTCTTGGAGAGTGCATCCTTGAAAATTATAATAAATTTAGTAATTAATTGTATTCTTAAGGTATTTCATTTTTCCCCGGCGAATGAAAATTAAGGTCCGATGGTAACCCTTTTCTATTTTCTGCAATTCTGTTTGTTGTTTGCGGCAGAATCTTTGGAAGTATTTTCTTTTGTTGTGTATTAAATTATAATTTCGTACTTACTGTTGTTGTTATACCCTTCACACAGTGAAAAAGGGTATATATAGGTTTGTCATTCCGTGTAAAATTTCTACAATTTTCATTTCCGACCCCATAATGTATATATTTTCTGAATGCTTATGATTAGGGGAGTCGATTGAAGCCCCCCGACATCGACATCGGTATTGAAAATCAGAAAAATCGGTACATAAACAACTGAGATATGAGGAAAAAACACGACACCCCGATTTTTCATAATAACAACAAACATACAAACGTGGTATACTGGTTAAAGTAAACGTGGCATCGAATCCCAGCTGAGCCATATTTATATTTTTATTATTTTTTTTTTAATATTCTTTTTTTTAATTTTTTTTTAACGTACATACATACGTAAACTCAATTTATAATTTTACAATGGGATGTTTTTATATATGTATGTACGTATTTCATATGAGATGACTGGTGATACAAACAATTGTTATTGCATGACTACACCTGGCCTGTCCCTTTACTATTCTGTAACAAAATCTTTGAAATTTAACACATTACTAATTCACTAAACATCTAATCGTTATTTATTATATAAAGTAGTATAAATAACAATGATAGTTTACAAATTGCGGTCAACTTTTAGAGCTGAACCGATGAGAAAAAATCTGAACGTTATTTGAGGCGCTGAATTCGAATCCGGTTTTTTGTTTCCAAGATTGATTCTAGTTTTCGTGTTCTTGCATGTTGGCTGCACTGCACTTTTATAACGGCATACAGCTGTTGGCATCGGTAGAAACGCCATTTCAGTTGTAAACTTAGTTATTTTTTGTTCCAAAACGTGTGAAAATGGACAGAAAGAAAAAGGTTGAAAAAATATATCAAAAGCGCTGAAAGATGCATATTCTTATTCTTTTGGTTTCTGTGTGGAAAACACTCACAAGCCGTGGGTACCGAAATTATTTTGTAAAGCACAAACTGTACAAGTGGTCACTTGGTCAAGAAGTATACTTTTAATTTTTAATGCCAATGTTATGGAGGGAGCCGAAAAATCGTGTAGATGATTGTTATTTTTGCTTGATAAATGTGGTCGGTCTTAGTGCAAAAAAAAAAAAAAAAATATCAAAGTATAAATATGCTGAGGTGTCATCAGTGTCCAAGCCAGTTCCCCGTACGAACAATGAACCTTTGCAAATTTGCCCAGAGGTGAGTGTAAATTCTAAGGGAACTTTCAGTTCGTCACCGACCGAAGATTTTAACATGGAAGAAACACATATAATATCGCAAAGTATGCTGAATGACTTGGTTCGTGATTTTGATTGATCGAAACAAAGAGCAGAATTGCTCGCATCAAGGTTGCAGGAGTGAAACTGTCCTCATACTGAAACAAAAGTCTTGTTTTTGTTTAAAGAACAAGAACCAGAAATCAGGCGCTTTTACCGTTTTTCAAAAAAGAATACAACATATGTTTCTGCGATGACATTAACGGTAGATTTTAAGCGGTGAATACACCATACGATGTAATTGAATGGCGTTTGTTTATAGATGGTTCAAAACACAGCCTGAAGGCTGGTCTGATACACAATGGAAATTTAAAACCATCCATTTCGATTGACCTAAATCAAATACAATAAGCATCAATAGAAAATTTGTGGCGATTTAAAGGTTTGAAAATAAATGCATATGCAATGTTAAAGAATAAATTATTTACATACCTTATTCCAACAGGTCATTGGTCTCTTAATGGAGTGCAATCTGGTTTTACGAAATTTTGCTGCTTTTTGTGTCTGTGGAATAGCCGTGCAACTGACCAACATTAAGTAAAATATGATTGGCTAAGTCGAACTAGTTATTAACCAGGAAAATAAAACGTCTCTTTTACATCACTTGTGTACCCACAGCACATTTTCCTTCCACCTCTCCACATAAAATATATATATATATATATATATATATATCCAATATAATATTGGAGCTCGAATGTCCCTCAAAATGCATTTCCTCCATTCCCATCTCGACTTTTTCCCTGAAAACTTAGGTGATACGAGCGACGAGCAAGGAGAGCGACTACACCAAGATTTGGCGAAAATAGAAAGACGCTATCAATGATTTTGGGACGAGGGCATGATGAGCGACTACTGTTGGACTACAATGCGTGAAACTGATCCCAAACAATACAACGACTAAGTTCGAAGACTCTTCATTTCTAAATAATCACTTTTTATTGAATAACCTCATACGATTCTTTAACGTTAACTGCTTTTCATAAACTTTGTGCAACAAAACAGCTTTCAAGCTTAACCTGCTGCTGTCGATATATAACCGCCGATCATTTGGAAGCAAAAAGTGGGTTAATTTACTAAATCTTCTGTAGCTTTGTCATTTTTGCACCGGTCTGGGTCTTGTTCGGTGCAAAAAGTTCGTATTGAAATAAACTAATGTCCTATGTAATAAAACACAATTTTTAATTGTTTGGTGTAAAACAAATTAGTTAAAAAAGCAAAATTTCAAAATATAATCAAATTTTTCATGAATTTTGAAATTGTGTCCACTGTAACACCGTCATTTCTTGACTAATCTTCACAAACGACCCATGGTTATTTTAGCAATTTTATTATATTTCAATAACGACTCATGCGCTCCATCGGCATCTGAGCCTCCCTAACCTCTTTATCCACGAGGTCCAGGATTCTCCTATACCCCAAAACCGATCCAAAGCGATACCACTTGCCATCGCTTCGCATTCGAATCGCCGATCTTGCCGCCGCACAGTGGCGCCTTTTGACTTTTTTCGTTGCAAAAATCATAACTTTTGAAATAATTAAGATGTTTTAAAGATTTAAAAAGACATTGACAGAGGACACCCTAGGCTTCAAAATACTGCTAGAGGTACAGGGTGCTCCAAAAATTGCGGTTAAAATATGATAATTTTTCCAGTTAAATGTTAACATGTTTTTTTAAATATAAGTTTTTTATTTGTATCGCAAATACACATTTTTATATACTTTTAATATTTAAATCTAAGTAAATTTATATTAAGTAAGTAGTTTAACCCGGTGCGCTTTACAATGCACATTGTTCAAATCCGAAAGTTTAGAAAAAAAACACTAATAAAACATGTTAAACCAACATTAAATTTCTTTATTTCTATTACAGAAACACATTTTTAAATTATTTTTAATATTAAATATTTATGCTATAGATATAATGTTATTTAGTATATATTTTATTTAGCTAGAATAATTGGTTTTAATTAGTTAGTTCTCTTTGAAATAGTCATCAACATTGGGAGCGTTATCTAATAGATTTAACATATCGGGGCTATAATTATATTTTTCCAAATCCTTTCGAGATCTTATTTTATGTCTTCGTGATGAAATTAGTGGGTCTGAAGAGGCCGCCAACATATTGAAAAGGTCCGCATTCTGTCTAATCCGTGAAATTTTGCAAGTATTCGTGTATCTAAATTTTTTGTAGTCTTTGTTTTTGCATTCCTGGGCTTCTTCTGACAACTCTCCAATCGGTAAGCATTGATATTCAATTAAACTTTTACCATGAGCCAAAATCTTATGAACCGTAGGAGTACATTTCTTCTCAGGGTACATTTGAGCTAAAAGTTGGGCAGTTTTTGATGCATAATCATCAAACTTTGGGCCATTTACCATTTCTCTAGAGTTTATAACATTTAGGATATCTGCCAACCTTTTTATAATATTATTGTCGACCCCAGTAATTCGGGCTGTTACACGGACCAGATGATCCATAACATCCCCACTTATTTATCAATGTAAGCCTATCTGGAAGTGATACTGCTTCCTCTTCAGGTAAACTTTGAATAAGGCGTTTGGCTGTATGATCCATTAAGTCTTGCAGTTTTACCTCTACCGATACTTCAGTAACCTTTACATTAGGTGGCACTGCTTTTTTTTGTCAGATGTGATCTTTTTGTATCCAGGAAGAATACTCCCTTTAATTCTCTGCAGTCGATCTGGGCTTGCAAGTACCACAGCTTTTGTAATTTCGGACCTTGATTTATCTTTTACAAACTTAAGACATAATGCTTCTGAAAGATGCGATTTAGATATATCTTTTGCGGCATTTTCAAGTTTACGTTTTCTTGTGTACACACTCGTTTATAGTTTTTGCAGGTCTACCTCTTTTGCTGTCAGAGGATGTATGCGGTTCTGTAACTCAAGTTAGCCCATCTGGTTGTTGTTCATAAATGCTTTTTTCGTACTGTGTGAGGTAAGCCATTTTTTTTTTATTGTTAGGAAAACAATGTGAATTTTGCTATGAACATCCATTTCGTGGTATCCTGGTAAATCGTGTAGTTTTTCCACAATAGCCAATTTATATGCATTTTCATTATCTGAGTTTGTGAATAACTCCAACAATTCTAAACTGGTAAATGACATTATCGCACTTTAAAATAAAATTGTACAAGTTCTGTTACTGATCACTAGTTTTAGAAAGTTAAAACCTTACTGGTCGCATTATACAATTGCGGTTTAATTAAAAAAAAGGGTTTCAACTACCTAATTTGAGCAAAAAAAAATTAACTGGAATATATGTATACCTACAGTTTATATTTTATTCAGTATAAAAAAGTTTTAAAACTACCTGCCTAATTTTATAACATGTGTTTTTAAATTTAAATAAATAAAAAAATTGCAATAGTTATGCCTACCTGATTGGCAGAGCAAAATATTGTTTACTATTTAAGAAGATGCAATAAAAATATGCAACAAGTAACTTTGGAAACCCTTTTTTTATTTCTTTTCACATTTTGCACACATCTTTCTTTCATTCTTTAAAAATGAGAAAAAAAATGTTCTCGTTTTCGCTATGAGGTTGTAACAGTTTTCTTCTTATTTTACCTACAGCGGCAACCTTAGGCAGCCAAATTTAGTTAAATTATTTCAAGTATTATGTAGCAAATATGCTCAGAATATATGGGCGAGACCATTTTTAGTTATGCTCTATTTTATTTGTAAAAATGACCTAAATATAGGGTGTCTGAAAAGTGGCTACTGCAGAAAAAGTAGGGCATCTGCTGAACATTTTGCTACTTATTTTAATTAAAAACAAACATACCTTAAAAAAATACCAAAAAAGTGGTAATCAAACGGCAATGTTTCTGACACTTTAATTCTAAAGTGCATTTATTTTTTCAAGATCACCCTTTTTTTGCTTTTTAAAAAATTGTCAACTTAGAGCAGCTCCACAAACTATAATTTTTATGCAAATAAGGAAAACGTTTTTGAATTGTGATCAGTAAGTAGTTCCTTATAAGATGTTTTCATTCATTTCACAAAATGTTTTCATAAAATTTTGTATTTTTGCCACGGGTTTTAGCAAAAGGCGCCACTGTGCGCCGTCTCCCTTACAAATAAGTCCACCAGACAACAGATGCGTAAGTGATCGTCGGTCTCACCACCACTGTGTAAATCAAGTGTGCAGCCTTAAGTGAAATTCCCCAATTCTGACCGCAAACCCGTTTACACTGATGCAGAATCCTCTTTGCCTTCTGTACCCTTGTTTCAACATGATCATTCCAGGTTAGTTTCATATCCAGCGTTACCCCCAGATATTTCACCTTCCTGGACACATTGATATCGGTTCCAAAAAGCATTAAGGATTCAATCTCTATGCCCTTCCTTCTCCGCGTGAAGAGCATAGCATCCGACTTGCCAGCATTTATGGTTAGTCCCTGTTCACAACACCATTCCTCGGTTATTCTGAGCGCCTGTCTCATGCAACCTAAAATGGTCTCCATGAACTTACCACCAACGATAATTGCCAAATCATCTGCATACCCTACCTAGGGTTGTCATTCGTACTGTTTTAAACAGTACATGTACTGTTTTTTGTAAGATGTACCTAAAACAGTACGAAAAAGTACTGTTTTTTTTATATTTGTACTATTTTTGTACTGTTTTTGGATATGAAGTTGGATGAATTTTGTAATTTTTTAAAGAATGAAACAGGAAAAATTTGTATTGTTAAATGTGTACAAAAAAGGGATAAATATTTATAATTTATTTTTGAATTAACTTTTTTTTTAAGCATAAATTATTTTCTTTTATGTAACTATACCACCTATATTTGTGTTGTATAATTATTTATTGAATTTAAAAAATTATCAAATGTATTCATTTTAAAAATTAAATTGATTTTTTTTAGAATTTTTTTTTGTAAACAATATTTATTTAATACTTTTAGATTACTATATATAACTTAAAAAATGTCAATTGTAATTGACAAATTATCAATTTTAAAGTAGACCAGAAACTATCCCATCATCGGCATAGCACACACACCGTGACGCACCAGGATACATGTCCTTAACCTCCCCCCCGTCTGTGAGTAAAACAGACTGGCGGTCTGACGAGACAGGCCCATGATGTTATCCCTAACAATCCATGGTTCCTGTAGCAAAGCTATATCCAACCCATCCTTCACAAAACATCGCATCATCACCGCCGAAGCCGCTCTGCTATGATGCAGATTAAGTTGATATACACTCAGAGTTTCCCGGTATGGGCCCGGGAAAAGTTAAGTTTCACTTAACTTTTTTTGTCTATACTTATTAGACGTATTAGAAGTATGGTTAAAAGTATAACATAAACAATTTCTTATACATAGGAAACAAATGTGTAAAGTCATATTATTTTTTTTGTATGGAAATTACTAACAAATATTTTATGCATGCATAAAATAATATGAAATAGTACAAATATGACTGATATGCAACCACTTTGAATTGGCCCTCGGTCTTAGCATGTCATTGCAACTTAGGCAAGCTGTTGTACGCTGTTGTGTTTAATACCATGTCTTTCTTTACTGTAACGGTACTCAATGCAGCTTTGTTTATACCCTTCACTCAGTGAAAAAGGGTATATATAGGTTTGTCATTCCGTGTGAAATTTCTACAATTTTGATTTCCGACCCCATAAAGTATATATTTTCTGAAAGCTTATGAAAAGGGGAGTCGATTAAGCTCTGTCAGTCTGTCCGTCTGTCCGTGTGTATGTTGAAATCAACTTTTTGAAGCCCCCTGATATCGCTTGTACCCGGGTGAGGTATTAAAATATCAGAAATATTCGACAGTAGAACGGTATTAAAAATCAGAAACATCGGTACATAAACAACTGAGATATGAGCAAAAACCCACGACCACCTCGATTTTTTATTCACAAAAACAACATTACAACAACATACATACATACAAACGTGTATACTGGCTAGAGAAAACGTGGCATCGAATCCCAAAAATGAGCCAAAAAATTTTTTTTTTATATTTTTTTTTTTAATTTTTTTTTTGTTTTTTTTTTATTTAATATATTATTTATATTTTTATTATTATTTTTTTTAATTTTTTTTTGTAATTTTTAAAAATTTTTTTTTTTTTATATTTTTTTTAATTTTTTTTTTATTTTTTTTTAATTTTTTTTTTATTTTTTTTTATTTATTTTTTTTTTTTTTTCACATACATACGTAAATTTATAATTTTACAATGGGATGTTTTTATATATGTATGTTTTTTATATGTATGTACGTATATCATATGGGATGAATGGTGATACGAACTACTGTTATTGCATGACTACACGTTGTGAAGGGTATATAAGATTCGGCATGGCCGAATATAGCGCTTTTACTTGTTTTGGTTTCGTTTTTCGTATTTTTAATACTAGCAATGTTTTTTGTTGAATTGTTAGTTTAGATGCGTTCCTTGGAGTGTCAATTTACAAAAATTCAAATGAGTCCGCGTACTACTTTAGAGCAAAGAGAATTGGTTTTAAACCATTTCAAAAATAACCACTCACAGCGAAAAATAGCTAAAATGGTTAACATGAATTCTTTTACGGTCCAAAAAATCATTGAGCGTTTCATACATGAAAATCGGGTTCATAACAAAGGCAGGAAGGCACCGAAAAAAATATTTAATGAGCAGGGCGAACGTTATATTTTGCGGAAAATAAAGGCAAACCCAAAACACCCCAAAAAAAAACCGCCAAGTCCGACACAAAACAAATTGACTTTATTTAAATATTTCCTAAATAAATCCTTAAAAGAAATTTCCTTAAAGTATGTAATTACAATTATATTAAATAAATTTCTGATTTTATTGCATATAATGTTCTATTGTAATGATTAAAATGCACTATAAAAAACATGTGCTGCATATGTCACACGTGTCGCATGTGTTGACTTTCTCATTTTCTATGCTCATGTATGCAATATCACTGTTAGAACTATGTACAGATTTAATTAAACAAATTATACACTGTCTTTATATGTCTTTGTCCAACATGCATTTTCGGCATTGCATGAATTAGCAGTTGCATTATGTGACACATGTTGCTATGTTGCAGGCCTTTAACCCTGCAACGTCATCCTTATTTTTTGTACACTAACGTCATCCTTCGTCATTTTGACTACGATCTATTTCAAGAGGCAACAAGATACACCTTGAGCAAAAATATTTACTAACAAAGGTGAATTAAATATATTTAGTTAGTTTTTTATTAAAATTTAATTAAAATTCATAAATATTTTTTATTATTTAACATAAAATTAACATTACATAGCCTTTCTTCAATTGGCATGGTTTTTTAAATAAAGAATTTTAAAAAATAAAAAGTATAATATATAACACAGTTTTTTCCATTAGGTCTTGTAGTTTCTTATAATACATATATTAAAATATATAAAACATTTAGTTAAGGAGTTAGTTAATTTATTTACAGCACAAGGCACAAACTTCAATTTTGTGCTCGCCACACAGCCTTTTTTGACACTTTGCACAAATTACATTTGTCATTCTTCGTTTTGCAGATGGACAAACTGCACATATCTTCCTTTTTCCTGTTTCATTTTTTTAAATTATATTTTCGGAATAATTCCTCCACAGATAAATGCTGATCTTTTTTTACAGCGGTCAATGCCAATATACCTATAACTGCATATACTTCATTTACATTAGTGTTTCGTCGTTGTGTCTGATCCGTATTTGAAAGTAAGATTGATTGACGTTGAGCTATCTCGACATTTGTCCACTTTACAGCTTCGTCCACGATATATCCTGTTATAAATTGTTTAAAACATTCGAGAGGATCAACTATGTGTTTGCATTGACGTGTTGGTCCTCGACTTTTATGTACGGTATTAAGTCCATAATGATGTGTTTTACCTTTAACTGATGACCATTTATGACCGTTTTTTACTCAAAGTATAATTTTATCGCACGTAATTACGTTTGATTTAGCTCTCAAAATATTTAACGGAATCTCATCTTCATCCACTTTAGTTGCATCGTCTGAAGAGCTGGAATTTTCAATAGCTTCATCCTGCTCGACTATTGTGTCACAACTTATTTCATTAATATCGCTTTCGATTTCATCGTTGTCACTCCAGGAGAGGAATTGCTTAATTTGTGTATCTGTTGGTGATCGTTGATAAGCCATCTGAGATATGCGGTAAAAATATTCGTACAAGAAAAAATAACGGAAAAACCTAAAAGTTACACAAACGTCATCCTTCGTCATTTTGACTACGGCAAAAAACTAGAAGCAGAAAATAGTATACTTACAATGTGCGCAGTTCACTACACGTCTTCGACCACCAAAAGCTCAAAAGCTATACAAAAAATGAGACCAAACCAAATTGAAGAAACCATTTTTAATTCGAAAATAAGAAAGCACGTCGTCATTCTGACGAAGGATGACGTTGCAGGGTTAATACTTATATAATTTTACAATGGATTTTTGGTTTACAATTTAGTTTCTTATTATTTTTCTTATTCACTTTTTATGTTTTTTGTATGTAATAATTTTTGTCATAAAAATTGTTTATAAAAATTAAAAAAAAAGTTATAAAATTTAAACAGTGAGGAACAAAATTTAGATGACTTCTCTGAACACTTTCTAATTCACTTATACAAAAAAAATAAGAATTTTGTTAAGAACAAGGTAAACCTAAAGAAGGTGCTTTTATTCAGGTATGTCTGAAATGCCCCACATATCACTTAAAAGATTTTTAATACAAGTAGGTAATTTTAATAAATTTCTACCTCCTGTACGCCGCTACTGAGAAATAACTTAATATACGCGTTTCAGTTTTATAATCTACTCTTTAATTACTTAATTATTATACCCTTCACACAGTGAAAAAGGGTATATAGGTTTGTCATTCCGTGTGAAATTTCTACAATTTTGATTTCCGACCCCATAAAGTATATATTTTCTGAAAGCTTATGAATAGGGGAGTCGATTAAGCTCTGTCAGTCTGTCCGTCTGTCCGTGTGTATGTTGAAATCAACTTTTTGAAGCCCCCCGACATCGCTTGGACTCGGGTGAGGTATTAAAATATCAGAAATATTCGGGAGTAGATCGCTATTGAAAATCAGAAACATCGGTACATAAACAACTGAGCTATGAGCAAAAACCCCATAAAGTATATATTTTCTGAAAGCTTATGAAAAGGGGAGTCGATTAAGCTCTGTCAGTCTGTCCGTCTGTCCGTGTGTATGTTGAAATCAACTTTTTGAAGCCCCCTGATATCGCTTGTACCCGGGTGAGGTATTAAAATATCAGAAATATTCGACAGTAGAACGGTATTAAAAATCAGAAACATCACAAAAACAACATTACAACAACATACATACATACAAACGTGTATACTGGCTAGAGAAAACGTGGCATCGAATCCCAAAAATGAGCCAAAAAATTTTTTTTTTTATATTTTTTTTTTTAATTTTTTTTTTGTTTTTTTTTTATTTAATATATTATTTATATTTTAATTATTATTTTTTTTAATTTTTTTTTGTAATTTTAAAAAATTTTTTTTTTTTATATTTTTTTTAATTTTTCTTTTATTTTTTTTTATTTTTTTTTTTTTTTTTTTTCACATACATACGTAAATTTATAATTTTACAATGGGATGTTTTTATATATGTATGTTTTTTATATGTATGTACGTATATCATATGGGATGAATGGTGATACGAACTACTGTTATTGCATGACTACACGTTGTGAAGGGTATATAAGATTCGGCATGGCCGAATATAGCGCTTTTACTTGTTTTGGTTTCGTTTTTCGTATTTTTAATACTAGCAATGTTTTTTGTTGAATTGTTAGTTTAGATGCGTTCCTTGGAGTGTCAATTTACAAAAATTCAAATGAGTCCGCGTACTACTTTAGAGCAAAGAGAATTGGTTTTAAACCATTTCAAAAATAACCACTCACAGCGAAAAATAGCTAAAATGGTTAACATGAATTCTTTTACGGTCCAAAAAATCATTGAGCGTTTCATACATGAAAATCGGGTTCATAACAAAGGCAGGAAGGCACCGAAAAAAATATTTAATGAGCAGGGCGAACGTTATATTTT
Source organism: Phyto melanocephala (assembly GCA_941918925.1). Taxonomy (NCBI): domain Eukaryota; kingdom Metazoa; phylum Arthropoda; class Insecta; order Diptera; family Rhinophoridae; genus Phyto; species Phyto melanocephala. The sequence goes on from OW799236.1 coordinate 48,400,669, forward strand.
GCGGAAAATAAAGGCAAACCCAAAACACCCCAAAAAAAAACCGCCAAGTCCGACACAAAACAAATTGACTTTATTTAAATATTTCCTAAATAAATCCTTAAAAGAAATTTCCTTAAAGTATGTAATTACAATTATATTAAATAAATTTCTGATTTTATTGCATATAATGTTCTATTGTAATGATTAAAATGCACTATAAAAAACATGTGCTGCATATGTCACACGTGTCGCATGTGTTGACTTTCTCATTTTCTATGCTCATGTATGCAATATCACTGTTAGAACTATGTACAGATTTAATTAAACAAATTATACACTGTCTTTATATGTCTTTGTCCAACATGCATTTTCGGCATTGCATGAATTAGCAGTTGCATTATGTGACACATGTTGCTATGTTGCAGGCCTTTAACCCTGCAACGTCATCCTTATTTTTTGTACACTAACGTCATCCTTCGTCATTTTGACTACGATCTATTTCAAGAGGCAACAAGATACACCTTGAGCAAAAATATTTACTAACAAAGGTGAATTAAATATATTTAGTTAGTTTTTTATTAAAATTTAATTAAAATTCATAAATATTTTTTATTATTTAACATAAAATTAACATTACATAGCCTTTCTTCAATTGGCATGGTTTTTTAAATAAAGAATTTTAAAAAATAAAAAGTATAATATATAACACAGTTTTTTCCATTAGGTCTTGTAGTTTCTTATAATACATATATTAAAATATATAAAACATTTAGTTAAGGAGTTAGTTAATTTATTTACAGCACAAGGCACAAACTTCAATTTTGTGCTCGCCACACAGCCTTTTTTGACACTTTGCACAAATTACATTTGTCATTCTTCGTTTTGCAGATGGACAAACTGCACATATCTTCCTTTTTCCTGTTTCATTTTTTTAAATTATATTTTCGGAATAATTCCTCCACAGATAAATGCTGATCTTTTTTTACAGCGGTCAATGCCAATATACCTATAACTGCATATACTTCATTTACATTAGTGTTTCGTCGTTGTGTCTGATCCGTATTTGAAAGTAAGATTGATTGACGTTGAGCTATCTCGACATTTGTCCACTTTACAGCTTCGTCCACGATATATCCTGTTATAAATTGTTTAAAACATTCGAGAGGATCAACTATGTGTTTGCATTGACGTGTTGGTCCTCGACTTTTATGTACGGTATTAAGTCCATAATGATGTGTTTTACCTTTAACTGATGACCATTTATGACCGTTTTTTCCTCAAAGTATAATTTTATCGCACGTAATTACGTTTGATTTAGCTCTCAAAATATTTAACGGAATCTCATCTTCATCCACTTTAGTTGCATCGTCTGAAGAGCTGGAATTTTCAATAGCTTCATCCTGCTCGACTATTGTGTCACAACTTATTTCATTAATATCGCTTTCGATTTCATCGTTGTCACTCCAGGAGAGGAATTGCTTAATTTGTGTATCTGTTGGTGATCGTTGATAAGCCATCTGAGATATGCGGTAAAAATATTCGTACAAGAAAAAATAACGGAAAAACCTAAAAGTTACACAAACGTCATCCTTCGTCATTTTGACTACGGCAAAAAACTAGAAGCAGAAAATAGTATACTTACAATGTGCGCAGTTCACTACACGTCTTCGACCACCAAAAGCTCAAAAGCTATACAAAAAATGAGACCAAACCAAATTGAAGAAACCATTTTTAATTCGAAAATAAGAAAGCACGTCGTCATTCTGACGAAGGATGACGTTGCAGGGTTAATACTTATATAATTTTACAATGGATTTTTGGTTTACAATTTAGTTTCTTATTATTTTTCTTATTCACTTTTTATGTTTTTTGTATGTAATAATTTTTGTCATAAAAATTGTTTATAAAAATTAAAAAAAAAGTTATAAAATTTAAACAGTGAGGAACAAAATTTAGATGACTTCTCTGAACACTTTCTAATTCACTTATACAAAAAAAATAAGAATTTTGTTAAGAACAAGGTAAACCTAAAGAAGGTGCTTTTATTCAGGTATGTCTGAAATGCCCCACATATCACTTAAAAGATTTTTAATACAAGTAGGTAATTTTAATAAATTTCTACCTCCTGTACGCCGCTACTGAGAAATAACTTAATATACGCGTTTCAGTTTTATAATCTACTCTTTAATTACTTAATTATTATACCCTTCACACAGTGAAAAAGGGTATATATAGGTTTGTCATTCCGTGTGAAATTTCTACAATTTTGATTTCCGACCCCATAAAGTATATATTTTCTGAAAGCTTATGAATAGGGGAGTCGATTAAGCTATGTCAGTCTGTCCGTCTGTATGTTGAAATCAACTTTTTGAAGCCCCCCGACATCGCTTGGACTCGGGTGAGGTATTAAAATATCAGAAATATTCGGGAGTAGATCGCTATTGAAAATCAGAAACATCGGTACATAAACAACTGAGCTATGAGCAAAAACCCACGACCACCTCGATTTTTTTTTTCACAAAAACAACATTACAACAACAACATACATACATACAAACATGTATACTGGTTAGAGAAAACGTGGCATCGAATCCCAGCTGAGCCAAAAAAAAATTTTTTTTACATTTTTTTTTAAATTATTTTTTTTATATTTTTTTTTTTATTTTTTATTTACTATATTATTTATATTTTTATTATTATTTTTTTTTTAATTATTTTTTATTTATTTTTTTTTTTGTTTTATATTTTTATATATATTTTAATTATTTTTTTTAAATTATTTTTTTTTAAATTTTTTTTAAATTTTTTTTTAATTTTTTTTTTATTTTATTTTTGTAACATACATACGTAAATTTATAATTTTACAATGGGATGTTTTTATATATGTATGTTTTTTATATGTATATTTTATATGGGATGAATGGTGATACAAACTACTGTTATTGCAAGACTACACGTTGTGAAGGGTATATAAGATTCGGCGCGGCCGAATTTAGCGCTCTTACTTGTTTATTCACACATAGAAATTTCCGAACTTGTGAGTAATTGGTTTCATGAATAAATTACTTGTGAAAATTTAGGAATTTAAAAACTTTTAAATTTTAAATTATCCGCAAAAATTACTTGTGAATTTGTCTGCTTAAAAAATCTACACTATTTTGAATAGCTTATACATATGTGAAATATTTTGACATTTGTGAAGAAAAGTATGTATTATTCTCATTAAATTCAAAATTAAAACCTATTTAAAAAAAAAATTTTATTATAAAATTTTTATATTGGGAAATTCATTATTACCATAAAAAACGAAAGTTTCCATAAAGTTTTTAATTTCGCCCTTAAGAACACAATAGAAACTTTGTTCTTTACTTAGTTAAGTGATAGAAAATTAGTAGATAAACCTCGACAGCTAACCCACAGTCTAATAAGAAGTTTTCTTGATTAGGTTGCAATGTAGTTCTTTGACGTCGAATGTGTTACTTTCCCTGTTGTTGCAAGGATAAGCAAAATTGTTTACGCTTTTTATCTATTATAAAAGTGAAACTCTGTGTGTTAGCTATAGACTCTGAAACTGTAAAACCGATCGGACTCAAACTTTGGCAAGTTGTTGTACACATTCCGGGGAGTGTTTATAGATGGCAAAAAAGGGCGGGATCACGCCCATAAAAAATTATAATTTTGAGGTACTTGCAGTGAACCGATTTTTCTGAAACTTTGCACACATATTGAGCTGTCATGAGTATATAGTTTCGTGATAAGGAAAGTGGGCAGGGCCACGCCCATAAAAAAAAGTTATAATTTTGAACTTCACCGATTTTCCTGAAACTTTTCACACATATTGAGCTGTCATTAATATATAATTTCGTGATTAAAAAAGTGGGCGGGGTCACGCCCATAATAAATTAATAATTTTGACATACTTGCCATGGACCGATTTTTCTGAAACTTTGTAACATATTGAGCTGTCAGGACTATATTTTCATGGTTGGAAAAGTGGGCAGAGCCACGCCCATAAAAAAAGTTATAATTTTCAGGTACTTGCACTAGACCGATTTTTCTGATACTTTGCACACATATTGAGCTGTCATGACTTTACAATTCTGTGATTAGAAAAGTGGGCATTGCCACGCCTATAAAAAAAAGTTATAATTTTCAGCTACTTGAACTTCACCGATTTTTCTGAAACTTTACACACACATATTGAGCTATCATGACTTTATAATTTCGTGATTAGAAAAGTGGACAGTGCCACGCCCATTAAAAAAAGTTATAATTTTAAGCTTTTTGCACTTGATATTTAATTTAAATTTAGAATGCATTTTTATTCATTAAGGGGCGTATCAACGAGCGCCGGGCTTTTCTAGTATATATATATATATATATATATATTTATATATATATATATGTATGCATATTGCAAGGTTTTGGGTCAGTTTTTCGTTCTGATGCATGGTTTAAAATCAGGTCCCGAATTTTATATATATCTTACGCATTGTTTTAGGTCATGTTTGTTTGGGGTCGTTTTTTTAGTTTTTACTCTAAATTGATACATCCATATAATTAAAATAATTTTTTAATATTCTTTAAACTATATATACAGCTTAAATAGCTTAATTTTTGGTTACCATATTTTCATCAATAACGTGATGGTTTCCCTACTTATTGGATAATTTGTATTAATGCAAATGTAAGTAGATTTGATGTTTGTTGTAACACATTAAGATCAAGTCTTTAACAGTAGATGTGTGGTGTGGTGGTTGTGTTGCCTGCTTGCAGTTGTTAGGTTCGTGGTTCGAATTCTCGTTAAAGAAAACTTTTTAATACGAAAATTACGTAATAATTTATAGTATGTAATATATTTTTTTAATTTTAAAAGAACAAATAAACTTTTTAACTATTTTTTCCTAACTTTAATAACAATTTCAAATAATTAATATTAAAAGATTTTTACTAATATGCATTAAATATGAACTTACGTACATATTTACATATCTAGTAGGTACCTACTAAGAAAATACTACGTACCTACATAGGTACATAGGCACATAATAATATGAATTTTTTATGTTTTAGGACATTTACAAAAAAATATTTTTAATAAAATTGTACATATTTTGTTGTATAAATACATACTTATACGCAAACAAAATTTTATACTGCATATTATTATATAAATACATAATTAATAATATCTATAAAAAAAAAATTTCGGACAGGAATTGAACTCGAGAACAACTCTATAACGTAGCATAACACTAGCACCATGCCTTCGGGTGGTCTGTTAATGGCTTATTAAAATTAAACTATGTAAAAGCCTTAGTTTGAAAATGTGCAACACCGCGTATATATTAAGACGTTAAAGCTACAGGGATGTAAAAGCTTATACCAATATACATGCGATAATACATTTTCAAGATTATACTAAAAATACTAAAATAATAATTTAATTTAAATTTAGAATTTAAAATCAATAATGGCAAAATAAAAATTTAATTTTAAAATAAAATACAAAATCAATATTAAAATAAAAATTAAATTTTAAAATAAAAATTATTAATAAAAAATCCTTAAAAAATGCAATCGATGTTAGGAAACATAAGAATAACCCGACAGGTGCCTGACTTATTTTGGAATTTTCAACCACTAAAGGGGAAAAAGGGTAAAAACTTTAATTTGATACTTTTTGGTACCCTATGTAACGTTGAAACACATAAAGGAAGAAAAAAATTTAAATTGCATTGGAAAAAACGCGAAAAAAAATTAATAAGATTTTCGGCACAATTTAACATGTGTTTATAAGGGGTGAAAATTTCTTTCTGTTTTAGTACTTTTATCTTAAATTATTTGATAGGATATAATTTGATAACAATTATATAGGTGAAATTATTGAAAACAAAAATTTTACCAAAACGAAAGAGTATATGTATGGGGAAATATGAATAATTCCTAATTATAGGACCAATTTGGTATAAATATGTAATAAAGAGTTCATCAGACATAAAAAATAATGTAATTTAATAAAAATGTAAGCACATTGATTAAGAGAAATTTTCTGGAAAGAAGTTTTGTACATTTTAGAATATAACTTTTATACAAATATGAGTAAATTTATGAGCTGTTTTTAGAATCCTAACATTCACTTTGAGCTAAAATTATGCATGTGTTTTGTTATTGTAGCAAAAACAAGTTACACGCAAAACGTCAATTCAAAGCGAGCGCTTGGATTCTAAAAACAGCACATTGCTCATTTTAAATCATGTCTATTAAAAAATTTTATTGTTAAATATATACTTTATGGGGTCGGAAATGAAAATTGTAGAAATTACAAACGGAATGGCAAAGCTATATATACTCTTGTACACCACAGGTGAAGGGTATAAAAAGGGTATATACACTGGTGGCCAAAACTAAAGCAACTCATATTACACTTCAAAATAATTGGAAATTAGTGCTCTTAAAAATACTTAGACGAAAGGTTTTTCTTTTAAATTATTGATAATTTATTCCTTAAAACATAGGTATAAAGAAATTATAATTCATTGTTTTAAAATATTTTTTTTTTTCAAAATAACAAAAAAACTATAAAATATGACTGGTCAAAACTAAAGCAACTTCTGTATTTTTGTCACAAAACTTAAAAATAAAATCACTAATCGATGGCGTAACCTTTGTTTTTGATGATGGCGGCACATCTGCGGGGCATTGAATCAATAAGCCGTTCAATTTGACCTCTAGAAATGCTGAACCACGCCTCCTGAATGCGGTCAAAAATGGAGTGTTTGTTTGTGTTAGAATCCCTTTTTATCTTGCGATCTACGATGCTCCATAGGTTTTCTATAGGGTTTAGGTCAGGCGATTGAGCTGGCCACCCGAGAACTCTCACTTTTGATTCACCCAACCATTCTCTGACAAATTTTGAAGCATGTTTGGGATCATTATAACGTTGAAAACCCCAAATCAAAGGCATATTTTCTTCACCATAAGGCAACATTACGTTTTATAATACATTTTTATAAACAAATCGATCCATTTTTTCTGATATTTGATGAATCGGTCCAACTCCAGCGTATGAAAAGCAGCCCCACACCATTATTGAGCCTCCACCATGTTTTCCGGTGCCTTTACAATATTGAGGTTTCAGCCGTTCGTTTTTTGGTCTTCTTACCGTACAATTTTTCATCTCGGAGCCTTTTATATTAAATTTAGACTCATCTGAGAACAATATGTTTTACGGTAAGACACATGCTTCAACATGCTTCAAAATTTGTCAGAGAATGATTGGGTGAATCAAAAGTGAGAGTTCTCGGGTGGCCAGCTCAATCGCCTGACCTAAACCCTATAGAAAACCTATGGAGCATCGTAGATCGCAAGATAAAAAGGGATTCTAACACAAACAAACACTCCATTTTTTACCGCATTCAGGAGGCATGGTTCAGCATTCCTAGAGGTCAAATTAAACGGCTTATTGATTCAATGCCCCGCTGATGTGCCGCCATCATCAAAAACAAAGGTTACGCCATCGGTTACTGATTTTATTTTGAAGTTTTGTGACAAGAATACAGAAGAAAAAAAAAATATTTTAAAACAATGAATTATAATTTCTTTATACCTATGTTTTAAGGAATAAATTATCAATAATTTAAAAGAAAAACTTTTCGTCTAAGTATTTTTAAGAGCACTAATTTCCAATTATTTTGAAGTGTAATATGAGTTGCTTTAGTTTTGGCCACCAGTGTATATGTAGGTTTTTCATTCCGTGTGAAATTTCTACAATTTTCATTTCCGACCCCATAAAGTATATATTTTCTGAAAGCTTATGAATAGGATAAAATAAAAGAAGACATGTCAGTCTGTCCATGTGTATGTTGAAATCAACTTTCTGAAGCCCTTGACATAAACAACTGAGATATAAATAAGCAAAAAAAAATTGAGATATGAGCAGAAAACCACGATCACCTCGTTTTTTTACAACAACAACACACACTTCCATACATACATATATACATACAAACGTGGTATACTGGTTAGAGTGAACATAGCATCGAATCCCAGCTAAGACAAAATTTTTTTTTATTTTATATAAATATTTTATAGTTTTTATTTTTTCTTCATTTTTTTTTTTATATTTTTAGATATCGTTTATATATTTTTTTTACAATATTTTTAGTTTTTTCATTAAGGAATTATATTTTATTGTTCGACCGGTTAACCGGTTTTTTCTTACATTCAAAAAAGCAACCGGTTTTTTTGAAACTCTAAATTTCGAACTATTTGGAAACCGACTTTTTAAAAAAGTCAAATAATCGATCACCCTATATCTACGTATGTATTTCATATAAGATGAATTGTGATACAAACAATTGTTATTGCATGAGTACATGTTGTGAAGGGTATATAAGATTCGGCAAGACCGAATATAGCACTCTTACTTGTTTTACAATGGGATATATCTATATATATAAAAGTAAAACTCTGTGTATGTGTGTGTTAGCTATAGACTCCGAAACTGTACTACCGATCGGACTTGTACTTTGGTAAGTTGTTGTACACATACCAGGGAGTGTTTATGGGTGGAAAAAAGTGGGCGGGGCCACGCCCATTAAAAATTAGTTATAATTTTTAGCTACTTGCACTTGACCGATTTTTCTGAAACTTTGCACACATATCGAGCTGTCATGACTAAATAATTTCGTGATAAGAAAAGTGGGCGGGGCCACGCCCCTAAAAAGGTTTTAATTTTGAGGTACTTGCACTGGACCGATTTTTCTGAAACTTTGCACACATATTGAGCTGTCATGACTTTATAATTTCGTGATTAAAAAAGTGGGCAGGGCCACGCCCATAAAAAAAGTTATAATTTTAAAGTACTTGTACTTCACCGATTTTCCTAAACTTTTCACACATATTGAGCTGCCATGAATATAAAATTTCGTGATTAAAAAAGTGGACGGGGCCAAGCCCATTTTAAATTTATAATTTTGACGTACTTGCCATGGACCGATTTTTCTGAAACTTTGTAGCATATTGAGCTGTCAGGACTATATAATTTCATGGTTGGAAAAGTGGGCAGAGCCACGCCCATAAAAAAAGTTATAATTTTCGGGTACTTGCACTAGACCGATTTTTCTGATACTTTGCACACATATTGAGCTGTCATGACTTTACAATTCTGTGATTAGAAAAGTAGGCATTGCCACGTCTATAAAAAAAGTCATGACTTTATAATTTCGTGATTAGAAAAGTGGACAGTGCCACGCCCATTAAAAAAAGTAATAATTTTTAGCTTTTTGCAATTGATATTTAATTTAAATTCAGAATGCATTTAATTCATTAAGGGGCGTAGCAACGCCCGCCGGGCTTTTCTAGTATATATGTATATATATATATATGTGACGCGAAAAATAGAAAGGGACCTAAGGGTAAAAACAGGTTTTGTTCAGGAGAACCATTTTAAAGATTGAAATACGTGTATATTTGGTGTACCATCACTGAGCGTGTTGGTATTGGTCTCATTTGAAGGCGACACATCTCATGACGTCAGGAACGTGTTGGTCAACCTTGAAAACGCGCGTAGGTCGTCCCTAACTCTCGTTTTGTGTAGTTGGTTTTTACTGTTTTCTATCAGCGCGCTGTTTCCATGAGTTTGATATCAATTTTGATCGCGTTTTTTCGAATCCAGCTTTATTTACTAAAATTATTAATTGTGAATTATAATAAATACTCATTTATAATTCTTCTAAATCGTATGAATTGTGTCGAAACCTTGCAAAAGATGCTGTTAATACAGTTGAAAAAGAAGCAGCATTGAAGGTGTATTCTGAACATTTGCAATCTGCCAGGACTCAGCGAGAGTACTATTACGACTTGAGAACATTAGTCAAGCCTGATCTAAATGCCATGTATCCAGGTATTCCAGAGGAGGATTATCTAGTAATATCTATGGATTATGCTCAAAATGTTAGCTTTCCCTCGGGTCCACAGTTAATAGCAACTGCATACTTTAAATCAGGTCGCAAAACAGCAATTTTCGGAATTACAAACGAACTTAAAAATGTTCAACAAATCTTCTGTATTGACGAAAGCGATTCCATTGGAAAATGTCCGAATTCAGTAATATCAATGCTTGATTACTACCGACGAGAAGTGCAATCAAAATATGCCCAAACTAATGTCGACTGCTTCATGGATGTAGTTGATTGTCTTAGAAAACCATCTCGTAATGGATTTAATGTTCCTGTACCTATTCGACTTTCAAACTCCAGTGAGCCGGTTGTTGAGTGGTGAAAATGGGACGAATACTTCTCCACTAAATATAAAAATTTAGTTGGAACATCGAAGTATAATCACTTTGTATTTATTGCTCAGTCACCAGTGCAATGTAAACTGTTTGCGAATTCAGCCAACATAAATGAAAACATACATCTGAGTAACAATACCAGTTTCGATGACAAACCAATTATAATTCCTTCACCAGGGTTATCGATGAAGCGTCAATGGTACTTGTATAAAGAGATTCAAGGTTTATGTTTTGACGATTCAAAAAAAGATTCGGTTGCTGCTCTTCCTTTGGTCTCTGGAAATGGAAACGATTCGGTCTCATTCGATGCTCAGATGTTGTCCACATCAAAAACAAAAGAAAAAGTGAAAATTTTTTTTTTTAACCCTTAGGTCCCTTTCTCTATGCGCTGTCACATATGGGCTAATCCGAAAATTTTTAAACCAAAGGCAGAAATTTAAAGTTGCCCAAAATCCAAATGTTTGTTAATGGAATAATAGGACACATATTCAAGCTTCAAAATATATAAGCAATAAGGTTTTACGGTGGTTTGTTTGTCCTTGGCAGAGGCTAACCTAAACGTATCTCTTGCTTTCATTTATTTTTGTAAAAAAGGATATTTTTCATGTTCAAAAAATTGGGCAAAACAGTCGGTTCGGTATTTAGCGTTTAGCGAAACTTTAGTTTGTTTAATTTTCTTTTATTTAGGATAAAAATCATATTTGTTAGTTATCTAATATATATTAATAATTTGAACTTAAAATGGGTACACTGTGTGTAACGTCCGTAACGGAAAATAGGGTTTTTTAAGTTGAACAGAATGAATTTTAATAATTTTGTTTTCCAAACTAGCTTTATAAATAGAGTTTTCTATGCACTTCAATCTGATGAATAAAAAAGAAATACCTTTATTACACTTTTTTTTTTAAATATAAATGACAAAGTGTGTAACGTCCGTAACGGCATGAAAATACCCAAAAATTTTTTTTTAATATTATGATGTGGAAGTAAGTGTTTATAATGGATTTTCATCTGCTGAATCTGAACCTGGGCTTAAAAGTAACAAAAAGTGAGTTTAATTAGTTGAAGGTTACACACGACGATTTTAATTGCCCAACTTTTTCCATATTTTCTTTTGAACATGCTTTTATGTTCACACACGACGATTCCTTTGACGATATTTCTGTTTTGTTTAGCTGTTATTTTCCTACAAATTGCCATTTGTGCCCAGCGTTGCCATAATCATGAGTTTGTTTTTTTTGGTGAAATATGATTTATGATTTTTTCCCCCAATATAATGATTTTTATTTTTAGAAGCTATATTTTTTTGTTTTAAGTTGTAGATACGAAACATAATTTTTCTACAATTCTTATCAACAATCAATTTTAAACCAATAAAGTTTTATTTTAGCTTGTCACAGGTCTATTAAAAACAGGTCGAACTTTGTCTGTGTTTTTAAAGTATATTCTCAACATAATAAACAAAGTTAACATAATTTTTGAAACCACATCCTCTCAAATACAAAGAATTTATGATGAAATGCGATGTCTTTATCTTTAAATTTTAGATAATTTTATAAAACCAAATTACGTTAACATCAACGTAATTAATGAACTTGATTTTTGAATTTTTTTCGTTTACAAAACGAAGATATTTATTTGGTCGTGCTTGTAAAACAAAAAAAATTTCCAATCTTAAACATGGAGATAATGAAAAAAAAAATTGTTGAAAATTGTACTTACATTGAGTTGTGTAAACAAATACTGAAAAGATTTTAGTTTAACCATAATTATTTTAAAGAACTTTTTTTTCAATATTTTGTCTTGACCCTTTAAAAATACTTAATAGACAAGTAGCTTCTTTAACAGGTTTAATACAAAACTTTTTAAATTTATTCAATTGATAAGAATGATGTTCAAAACTTAGAAAACGAGTTTATAGAACTACGTCTTCTCCACTTTGACGAACACTTTACAACTTTAGGTGATCTAAGTTGTGAAGAATTCTGGTCAGAAGTTTTTAAAATAACTCGAGATGACAAAATCTTAGCTTTTCCGACTCTGTCAGAATTTGTTCTATTTCTTCTGCAAATGTTGAACGAATATTTTAAGTTTTAAATTTAAATAAAACAAAATATAGAAATAACATTTTTTTTTTATATTAAAACATTCAAATTTTTTATGTTTCTACATTTCGAATGATAGATATTCAATTTGAATATATCAATGTACTACAGAGTATCTGTCAATTTGATTTTTTTCACAAGATGCTATATGAATATGTTTATTTATTTTAATATCAATTTAATATATTTTTTATTGTTTTTTTTGCGACTGTAATAAAATGTTTGAACTAAAATAATTTGATGATTTTCTTCTTCAAAATATGATTTTTTTGCCCTAAGTGATGATTTTCTCTCCAAATCTTCTGGCAACGCTGCTTTTGCCGTAAATAGCAATAAGAAAAATAAAAACATACATCAAATAATATAATTGATTTTTATTAACGCTTTTAATTAAAATATTTTTACTAAAATATTTTCTTTATGATTTTTAATTTTTAAATATTTTAAATGTTTAATTTGTGACGTTTTTAATTCAAATTTTAAAGTACGTACACACCAAGAAGCGAAACACCGAATGAAAAGAAATGTCAAATATTAAAAAAATGTCAAAAATAAAAAATTGCTTCAAATAGCCGAGTACCGGCGATTATTTTTCCCTTCGTTTTCTCCTCACCTAAAACGGTAAAAACATCTATAAACTCAAGAATTGCCCAACTATAATCGTCGTGTGTGACCATCGACTTAATATGCGATCCCCCAATCTGCAACTTAAATTGAGATGAATTTCAAATTCTTCTGAAACATAAAATAATTCCTAAAAATCAATAATTAGTAATTAATAACCATGTTGTAAACCGCAACCCCATGTCCCCCTTCAAATATTTGGTGGTACGCCCATGCATGCAATGTTTACGTACTGGATTTTCCGTTAGAAATTAGGAATTTTGTTACTACCTCGCATGGAAAAGGAGCGGTAGACGGTGTTAGTGCTGTTGTTAAGCGAAAAGTTTGGCAACTAGTAAAAGCCCAAAATCTCATCTTAAAAAACGCTCGAGATTTTCACAAATTGGCAAAAAATATATATAAATGGCGTTTTATTAATTTACGTTGGTAAAAATAATGTCAAAACTATATCTGACAAAATATCAAAAACATGGATAAACGTAAAAAATAGTCCAGCTCTTAAATCATAGCATTATTTTTCGGGCTTTTCCAATGACAATATTATAAAAGTAGCTCAAACAGCTGGGTCTATTAAGCATAAGGTTCAATGTTAAACAGTTAAATACACGAATAAATAAATAAATATAAGCTAATATAAGAGTAATGAAATATCCTATAATTTTTTTTGTAACTAATAAATTAATAATTACAAAGTTAAAAAGATTTTTAAATACATGAATGTTTTTTATATACACAATTTGGTTTAATGGAAAAGTGTAACGTCCGCAACGTAACGCCGTAACAGACAAAAATTAAGATTTTTGTTTAACGGGACTACTTAGACTTCTTTTCTAAGCAGGATTGATATGGTCATATATTCCACTTAATTTCTTGTATATGGACTTTTTTTGTTTATTATGCAAAATTAGCTAAAAAATGTACAAATACACATCAGCCTCAAAATCGACTTCCATTTTTTGTAACGTCCGTAACGGAACTTTAAGCTGGCGTAACTTTTTTTCAAAAACAGTTTACCTTTAAGTTTAAAACAAGTTTTAAAGTACTCCTAAAGAAATGCATTTTGCAAAAAATTTCATGAAAATATTCCAATATGAACGCCAGCTGTGTCAATCTTAACAAGCAAATTTGCGTGCGAATGTAACGTCCGTAACGCAGGATTAGCCCATATATACATATTGTTATAAAAACATCCCATATGTATGTATGTATGTTTTTTATATGTATGTTTATTTTATTTTAATGAGATGATTATTAAAATCGGCCAACCCGTTTCCGCAGTTAGTGGTGACATTAAAGTGTCCACTTCTTTTTATTACATATTTTAGCAGCCTTCACACAGTGACACATAATTCCCCTCTATTCTATGTGTACACAGTTGAACCTGTCTGTAGTACCTTTTTAATTTTTTTATACGTTGCCTGGGTAGGTATAATGAATATATATTTTCCAAAATCTCACGGAAGTTATTTATAAAACTTGTAGAGAAATTTAAAAATAAAACTTTTTTATAATAATTAAAATAATAATATATACCTGTCGACGAAACGTTTGTTTTTCTCTTTCCAAAAACTTATCAATTTCTTTAGATTTGTATCGTTGGTCTAATTCTTCGGGAGTATTTCTTAAGCGTATTATATAGCTAAGTAAATTGCCGCAACATCTTAGGCATGCAAATCTTGATGATTGCAACCTTATAGATGTGTTGCGGTTAAAAATTTCATTTGTAGCAGCTGGAGAGCTGCGATGATCTTCCATTAATTGTATTGTTCCAGAATCACTGCAGGTTACACCCAAAACTTCACCATGAACAATGCTGCTAGTGGCACTTGTCATCCTTCGAAGTCGAATAGGGAAAAAGTCATTAACTGCATCAGCCACGTTTGCTTTACAAAAAAAAATATTTTTTTCAATTTAGCACTATTTTATTAAATTTTTGTTTATTAGCATGCGTATTCGATTTAACACAAAATATTTAATCCAACTTCAAAAATTTTTTTGTATCTTTAAAAATAATTATTATTATTGTCGTTTCTTTAAATTTATTTAACTATAGGCAATAAACACATATCACTAAACCTAAATTTTATCATAATATCCAAATCAAAACATTTACTTTAGTATTTTTAAGTTTTACTTTTATTCTCACCACGATTACAAAAATAAAGCCGTTCGGCGAAAGGCCGATTACGCGCCGCCGCCGATTTCTTCGTCAACATTCACACCACAGTTAGTGCCATTTACATTTGCGAAACTGCAGGTCAGGCAGACGAAATTTGTATGAGTTAGAAAGAGAAGGATAAATGTGCATACACGACTGTCTGTACTGGACATTTTTCGTTTAACTTTTCTGCTTTTTGCTTTTTTTTCTTGTTGCTTCATATTATTTTCTGAACAAATCGGAGTCAGAATCGTACAACGTCAATTTTGACAATATGTATTTAAACTCCTTTTTTACAAAAATCCACATTTTATTTTACTTGTTCTTGTTTTATCAAAAAAAAAAAAAAATATTCATAAGGTTTGAATAAGACACCACAAAAATTAAAGAAAAATGAACTTAAAAATTTCTGCCTGTCTATTAATTTCTCATATGTAAAAGATTTACCAAGGCGAATTTATTTATCAGGTGGTGGTAATTCTACAACAAATACAACTTTCGACTTTCGATGTGTCAAAAACTACATGGTTTTTGTTTGTGTTTTTTTGCGCGGGAAGGAGTAATCTATGTAAACATAAATAATATTTGACAATCCAATCATCATTTTTACAAATAAAAAAGTATATCAGCTGCGTTGTCAACACCACCTGATAATGAATTCGCCTTGAGATTTACCCTGCATTTCATGAATTTCTGTATACGTATTATAAATAAAAATTTCTATGATATATACTACTTTCAAGTAAATTTATTGTGCGTTTACACTGCAATTTTATTTTATATTAGACGTCAAAGCGTAAAAACGCAATAGCTGCTACACTCATTGAATTAAAAAAAAACAGAAATTGAAAGCCAAAATGAAACATGTCAGATTAAAGGAAAAAAAAGTAGAAAGAAGACACTGGGTAAAACCTTTATTAATTAAAAGATTTTTTAATGATGGGATGTAATTTTGCTCTGCCCCTGATCCAGATTTTTTGTTCATTTTTTTCTTTTTTTTGCTTGTACGTAACGAGCGAATTTGCTTTTTCACAACTTCTGTAGCCATTTCCCATTTTCTTTGCAGTTTCTTCGTACAACTTATTTTTAATATCATTACGTCTATATAATTTGTGGCTTATGACCCATAAAAAATGGTACGAACGATATAAATTTATTAAGTTTATCGTACTCTGTTTAAATTTTACTATATTATATTGGTTTATTTCCTATCTAATTAGAGTTACCAAGAATATCGCATATACAAATTTAAAGGGATATATACGAAACAAATACTTTTTGTTAATTTTTAATAAAATTATTGTTTAAAAATTACATCAATATTATTCTTAATGTATACTTTAAGAATAAATATTATAAATCTTTTATAAATATTATTTTATGTATTTATAAATATTGTATTACAACATTCCTGTAAATTTGTATAAGTTTTATTAGTAGGCAACAGTGTTTACCTATTTGTCAAATAACTTTCTTGAAAACTATAAAACATACTTTCTTGAAAAAATCGCACGTCCGAGAATATAACAAACTCACAGGCAAACTTTTTATTTTACACTCAATTTAATGAGTGCAATTTCAAATTATTCTCTTTTTATATGAGAGAATACCAAGGCGAATTCATTATCAGGTGGTGTTGACAACGCAGCTGATCTACTTTTTTATTTGCAAAAATGATGATTGAATTTTTTTTTTTTTTTTTTTTTTTTTTGTAGTAGTAAGTAGTATTTTAGTATATCATTTAAAAAAAAAAAACTTAAACAGAAAATTTAGCTCTGCTATATATTAAAATTTTTAATAAAAGATGATACTTTTTTTCTAAATATATTGTTATTAGTTTCGTTTTTCACATCAGTTGGCATCTTGTTGTAAATGCTTAGTCCTTTATAAAATAGCGATCTTTGCATCACGCTGGAGTCTGCTCGTTGTAACCTGAAATCTATAGCATTCCTCAGGTTATATGGTTGAACCTCCCCAACATATCTTATTTGCTCGATCAAATATTTAGGAGCATCTCCAATTTTTATTTTTTGAATAAAGTTTATTGTATTTAGTGCTAGTCTTTTGTGTATTTTAAGCCATTTTAAATCACTCAGCATAAATGTTACTGAAGCAAATCTGTTTAGTTTTAATATTGTACGCATTGCCTTATTTTGTAAATTCTGTAGTCTGGTTATTTGTGTATTTGTACAGCATGTGTATAAAACTGTTGATCCATACTCGAAATGTGGTTTAATAATTGTATTATATATGTTTATTGCCGTGATTTTAGATAAGCTGTTTCTTATTCGTTTAAAAAAACCGATTTTTTTCCCGATTTTTTTACATATGTATTCAATGTGTTCTTTAAATTTTAAGTCATTGTCAATATTAAAACCCAGATATTTAATAGTGTTAACTTTTTCTATTGTTATATTATTTATTTTTACTGTTATATCTGAATTCATATTTATCTCCATTAATTTGGTTTTACTTTCGTTTAATTTTAACTTGTTCATTTTTAGCCATTTATTTATATTGTTCATATCACTTGAAAGATTTTCGTAGCATATATTTTCTGTTTCTCCTTCCATAAAAATTAATGTATCATCTGCATACAAAATAATTTCACACTTCTCCAATACTTTTTCCATATCATTTATGTATATAATAAATAAGAGTGCTCCTAATATTGAGCCTTGTGGTACTCCATAGTCATTTTCTATTGCACTTGATTCCACGTTATTAACTCTAGTAATTTGCATTCTATTGGTTAAATATGACTGAAACCATTTCAATTCCTTGTCCTTAATTCCATATCTGTATATTTTTTTTATTAAAATGTCTCTATCTATTGTTTCGAAAGCCCTTTTGAAATCCAGAAAAATCGCCAGTATTTTATTGTTCCTCTTCATATATTTCCACCTGTTTATTGTGTAATTCAATGCTGTTTCACATGAATAATTTTTTCTGAAACCAGATTGGTATTTCGATAAAAGTTTATTCTGTTCTAGATAGTTTTCAAGTTGATTTTTTACTACTTTTTCCATAACTTTTTCAAATGTTTTTAGAATGTTTATTGGGCGATATTCTTCGCAAATATTAGTATTCTTCACTTTTTCAATTGGAGTAATTAAAGATTCCTTCCAATTTTCTGGGAAAACCCCTGTTTCTAGGGATTTATTTATAATGTTGAGTAAAATATTGCCAGTTATGTCCCAGTTATCTAATATTATATTGCTTGATATTTTCTTATAGTCAGGTTTTTTCTTAATACTTTTACATATAATTTGTAATTCTAATAAGGATATTGCACGAAATTCAAATTTAACATCTATCACAGGTATTTTATTTTCATATTGCACGTTTTCAATGGAGTTTCTTATTTCAGCAATGCTATTTACGAAATAATTATTAAAATTATTGGCTATATCTAAGTTGTCCTTATATTCTATTTTGTTAAATATCACAGATTTTATCACATTTCTGGGTTTCTTTATCACTAACTCTTTTATTTGATTCCACATTTCTTTTTGATTGCTTGCGTTATTTATTTTATTATTTATATATTTATGCTTTTCATTTTCAATTTTAACTTTGTATGCGTTTCTTATTGATTTATAATTATTCCATGCTGCCCTAGTGTTTTCTATGGTAGCTTTTTGGTACTTGTTTATTTTGTCTTGTTTGAGAAGCCTGAGTTCGCTGTTGAACCATTTATTGTTAATTTTCTCATTTACTGTCTTTTTTATTGTAAATTTTTGTATAGTATTTTCAAAACATCTATCAATATTATGGACATATTCATTAAGATTATTAATTTCATTACATTGTAATATTGAATTTATTTCATTTTTAAAACTATTTTTTTCGTATTTAAAAATTACTATTTCCTTATTTTGTTTCTCGTGATAATTTCTCTCATAATCAATAAAAATGTCTATGCATTCATGGTCTGCAATTTTATTGCTTATATTATTTTTTGCCGAGATTATTTCATTGTTCGTTATTATATAGTCTATTAATGTTCTCGAGGTTTGCGTTATTCTAGTTGATTCACTTATAATTTGTTTAAGCCCATTGTCATTTAACACACTTTCAAATTTATCTTTATAAAAATCTTTATACCAGTCTATATTAAAATCTCCTGCTATTAAAATATCACAGCTTTTTTCACAAATTTCATCTAGGAACTCTTGAAATGTATCACAAAATTCGGATTTCGAACAGCTTGGTGATCTATAAACAATCACTATAATAAATGATATATGTTCTCGTTTAGCCATATAGGCACTAATCCAATGCTTTGAGTCTACTATATGTTCCTTTATTTTATTTATATACCAATTCTTTTTAATATATAATATTACACCTCCAGTCTTCGAAGAATTCGAAATTGTTGGATAGTTATCATATTCCTTTATTTCATATTCTTTTTCATCAATGTTATTTGTGATATGAGTTTCAGAGAGCAATATAAACTCAGGTTTACCGGTTTCGACTATAATTTCCAACTGGGCGAAGTTATTTAAAAGTCCTTGAATGTTTGTGTATATTCCATATATTTTCTGTGGTTGTTAAGTTGTCAGACCTATTCTTTTCATTTTCAATGTTAGTTTATTTTGATAAACTGGGCATGACCTGTTGTTTGTACAATGATTTTCATCAAGTCCTAAGTTCAGCCTTTTATTTTCTTTTATGCAATTTACACATTTGTTTACTGTTTCATTATTGCAATCTTTGCTTTTGTGGTTACCGTGACATTTGTGGCATATTTCCTCATTTCTGCACTCTGATGATTTGTGATTGTATCCTTGGCATTTAAAACATTGTGTTACACTTGTACCGTCAAAAACTCTACATCTATCCCAACCTACATTAAGCTTTTGACCTGATAATATTTTCGGATACGAATCGCTATCGATTTTTATTTTTGCATTAAATACTGCTTTATTATATCTCTTTGTTTCAAAAATTTTTATTATCTCAATTTTGCTATTTCCTAGTATTTCATTTTGTTTTCTTAATTTTTCCAACAAATCATTTTCTTGCAATTTAAAATTCATGTCCGTTATTAACAATTGCATTTCGGGTTGTTTCGGCACTTTGACTTCATAATTTTCACTTATTTCCTTTTGTATAGCTTCTTTTATTTTCTGTCTTCTTTATTATTTAAGCTTTGAATAACAATAGTACCATTTCTTCTGTTTTCAACATTAGTAATCTTAAAGTTTATTGGGTTCACTTTTTCGTTCAAATCAGATTTCGTTTTCTCTATACTCTGCTTTTCCTTAGGTTCTATTATTAAGGGGACATTTTTTGCTGAATCTGGCATCACCAATTTATTTGCCACTGTTTGTGCATAAGTCATTCTTGGTTTGACATTCGTTTCTTTTACAATTTTCTTTATTTCATTACACATATTTATATTATTCTTTTCAATTGTGCTAAACATATCTTTATTTTTGTTTTCTATTTCATTTACATTTCCATAAATTTTTTTTACTTCTTGAACATTTTTTTCGCATAATTTTTGAACATTATCAATTTTTTTAAACCTCTCATCGTATCTCTTTTCTATAGCTTCAAGTAATTCTTTAATTTCTATTTCATTTTGTTTCAGTGAGCTTTCAAATTCATGTTTATATTCTTTTAATGTTACTTTGTTTTTGTCAACACCATCTTGTATTTCCTTTAAGATAAGATCAACATTATGGATATATTGCAAACAATCGTCGCACATAAAACGGACGAAATTATTTTCATCAAGTATTTTTGCCGAATATTGATCAATACCAGTACATTTTTTCGTAAAATGATAAACTTTGTCACACACGCCATTGCAACGAATACCACTTTCACCTCTTATTGCTGATCTGCATTTACTGCATTCAGCCATATTCATGTTTTTTTCAAATTAATTCTTTAATATTTTTCTTTATTCAGTTGGTATATATTGTTTTATGTTTTATAATAGTCACTATCTATTTTTTAAAAAACGTTTTATTAATATTTTTATAATTTTTTCAAGAGCTTTGATAATTTGCTTGTTTTCTCTAATAGAGTTGTCAAATATTATTTATGTTTACATAGATTACTCCTTCCCGCGCAAAAAAACACAAACAAAAACCATGTAGTTTTTGACACATCGACAGTCGAAAGCAACAATAAAAAACCATGTTGTTTTTTTAATGTTGTATTTGTTGTAGACTTCCCACCACCTGTTAAATAAATTCGCCTTGAGAGAATACTCTGAGAAAGTGTTTCAAGTGCTACCAAGTTTATATATATGACTTTAGTTCTTATTCTGTGATGCCACTTTGTCCCGATAAGAAAAAAATGGGTAGATTTTAATAATATGTGCGTATCTTGAGTGTATGTGGTTTATTTAAATTTTTTTCGTTTTTGGTAAGATATAAGGTTTTTTGTTTTAAAGGTGAAAGGAAATTGATAATTGAAAATTTTATTGAAAAATATGTATATCTTTTTTTATAACTGATAAAAAATTAATTTATTTAAAATAAATTTTAAAGAGCTTTTAGATAAATAATATTTAAATAACATAATAAAGAAAACAAATGCTGTAAAGAAGGATGCGAAAATCCTTTAAATTTCATCATTATCCCTAAGTTTTTAGAGAACAATTGTCTCTGTATATTAACATAATGCAATCATAAACTAATATTTAATTGAACATTTTATCCCAAAATGTATTGCAAAACATTTATTCTGGCCTAAATTCATTTTCGCTTATTAATCATCCTAATTAAATAGTAATAATTTTAAGAATATTAAAAAAAACTTAGGCCAGAGTAAATGAATTACAATAAATTTATACATAAATACATTTTGAAAACACGATCAAAATACTTAACACAAATTTATCTAATAACTATTAATAATAGATAAGGTATATTTTGTACTATTTTAATAATTGAATTTTTACTTTAAAAGGTATTTTTTTTTTGCACATATTTGCCTGATTTTTCGAAAAGTTATATAAGAAAATTATTTTTGTAGTGGCATCCCTGATAGATATACATAAGTAAAGTATATTTAAAATTTAAATATACTTAAATTTAAATTTTAAATGGCAATGCCAAATATTTGCATGGGAGAGGATTTTCGGTCTTCAACAAACTTTTATATGTATTTTCAACAAACTTTTCAGTTTATTATAATAATGTAAAATTTATTTTAAAACTTTATGTCAACAAAATTGTATCAATTATTGTTATATTTTTTTTTTTATTATTAATATATTATTGTACAAAAATGACCCAAATAATAACTGCTACATTTCCTCATATTCCATTTCTTTCAATATACTTTTTTCTAAAACAACTTTTCCAAAAAACTAATTGTATGTCACTCAAATCACTTTATGGTCAATTGGGTCAATATAAAGAGATGTGCCAAAATTTGGAAAATGAGGTATGATAGAGGACGGTACTGGCTACATTTTCTCATACCATGATTCTTTCAATATCCTTTTTTCTAGAACAACTTTTTCAAAAAACTAATTGTATGAAAGTCACTGAAATAACTTTTTGGTCAATTATGTTAAAATAAAAAGATGTGCCAAAAATTGGAAAATAAGGTATGATAGGGGACGGTACTGGCTACATTTCCTCATACAAAGTTTCTTTCAATATACTTTTTTCTAGAACAACTTTTTGAAAAAAATAGTTGTATGAATGTCACTCAAATCACTTAATGGCCAATTGGGTCAAAATAAAGACATGTGCCAAAATTTGAAAAATGAGGTATGATAGAAGACCGTACTGGCTACATTTCCTCATACCACGATTCTTTCAATATCCTTTTTTCTAGAACAACTTTTTCAAAAAACTAATTGTATGAAAGTCACTGAAATAACTTTTTGGTCAATTGGGTCAAAATAAAGAGATGTACCAAAATTTGGAAAATGAGGTATGATAGGGGACGGTACTGGCTACATTCCTCATACCACGTTTCTTTCAATATACTTTTTTCTAGAACTTTTTAAAAAAACTAATTGTATGAAAGTCACTCAAATCACTTTAAAGTCAATTGGGTCAAAATAAAGAGATGTGCTAAAATTTGGAAAATGAGGTATGATAGAAGACGGTATGTACATGATGGTGAAGGGTATTATCAGATTCAGCATGGCCGAATATAGCACTCTTACTTGTTTTCTCTAAAATGATAAATTAATTTACTAAATTTTTTGGGATATTCTCCCATAATTTTTCAATTATATTTATTTGGTTGTTGGGTTTAAGCTGGTTTATATGCATTTCACTGGTGCTTATGCCAGATCATCAGTAAACCTTTACCCAAATTCTTGAAAAAGTTTAAAATTTTTATAAGTTATATTTTTAAATTCTCATTAACAAAATGAGAATTCAAAAATAAAACAAAAAACCATAAAAAACTTTTTCAAAAACCCAACCAACAATTTTTTTAATTTTGAATTTATTTTATTTTTCTAATCCCTTGAACATTTGGCTAACCGTTGGTTAACACGAAATGCTTATAAGGGCAACCGAAAAATAAAATCTTCTATAAGTTAATTTACTAAGTTTTTTGGGATATTCTCCCATAATTTTTCAATTATATTTATTTGGTTGTTGGGTTTAAGCTGGTTTATATGCATTTCACTGGTGCTTATGCCAGATCATCAGTAAACCTTTACCCAAATTCTTGAAAAAGTTTAAAATTTTTATAAGTTATATTTTTAAATTCTCATTAACAAAATGAGAATTCAAAAATAAAACAAAAAACCATAAAAAACTTTTTCAAAAACCCAACCAACAATTTTTTTAATTTTGAATTTATTTTATTTTTCTAATCCCTTGAACATTTGGCTAACCGTTGGTTAACACGAAATGCTTATAAGGGCAACCGAAAAATAAAATCTTCTATAAGTTAATTTACTAAATTTTTTGGGATATTCTCCCATAATTTTTCAATTATATTTATTTGGTTGTTGGGTTTAAGCTGGTTTATATGCATTTCACTGGTGCTTATGCCAGATCATCAGTAAACCTTTACCCAAATTCTTGAAAAAGTTTAAAATTTTTATAAGTTATATTTTTAAATTCTCATTAACAAAATGAGAATTCAAAAATAAAACAAAAAACCATAAAAAACTTTTTCAAAAACCCAACCAACAATTTTTTTAATTTTGAATTTATTTTATTTTTCTAATACTGATGATCTGGCATAAGCACCAGTGAAATGCATATAAACCAGCTTAAACCCAACAACCAAATAAATATAATTGAAAAATTATGGGAGAATATCCCAAAAAATTTAGTAAATTAACTTATAGAAGATTTTATTTTTCGGTTGCCCTTATAAGCATTTCGTGTTAACCAACGGTTAGCCAAATGTTCAAGGGATTAGAAAAATAAAATAAATTCAAAATTAAAAAAATTGTTGGTTGGGTTTTTGAAAAAGTTTTTTATGGTTTTTTGTTTTATTTTTGAATTCTCATTTTGTTAATGAGAATTTAAAAATATAACTTATAAAAATTTTAAACTTTTTCAAGAATTTGGGTAAAGGTTTACTGATGATCTGGCATAAGCACCAGTGAAATGCATATAAACCAGCTTAAACCCAACAACCAAATAAATATAATTGAAAAATTATGGGAGAATATCCCAAAAAATTTAGTAAATTAACTTATAGAAGATTTTATTTTTCGGTTGCCCTTATAAGCATTTCGTGTTAACCAACGGTTAGCCAAATGTTCAAGGGATTAGAAAAATAAAATAAAATAAATTCAAAATTAAAAAAATTGTTGGTTGGGTTTTTGAAAAAGTTTTTTATGGTTTTTTGTTTTATTTTTGAATTCTCATTTTGTTAATGAGAATTTAAAAATATAACTTATAAAAATTTTAAACTTTTTCAAGAATTTGGGTAAAGGTTTACTGATGATCTGGCATAAGCACCAGTGAAATGCATATAAACCAGCTTAAACCCAACAACCAAATAAATATAATTGAAAAATTATGGGAGAATATCCCAAAAAATTTAGTAAATTAACTTATAGAAGATTTTATTTTTCGGTTGCCCTAATAAGCATTTCGTGTTAACCAACGGTTAGCCAAATGTTCAAGGGATTAGAAAAATAAAATAAATTCAAAATTAAAAAAATTGTTGGTTGGGTTTTTGAAAAAGTTTTTTATGGTTTTTTGTTTTATTTTTGAATTCTCATTTTGTTAATGAGAATTTAAAAATATAACTTATAAAAATTTTAAACTTTTTCAAGAATTTGGGTAAAGGTTTACTGATGATCTGGCATAAGCACCAGTGAAATGCATATAAACCAGCTTAAACCCAACAACCAAATAAATATAATTGAAAAATTATGGGAGAATATCCCAAAAAATTTAGTAAATTAACTTATAGAAGATTTTATTTTTCGGTTGCCCTTATAAGCATTTCGTGTTAACCAACGGTTAGCCAAATGTTCAAGGGATTAGAAAAATAAAATAAATTCAAAATTAAAAAAATTGTTGGTTGGGTTTTTGAAAAAGTTTTTTATGGTTTTTTGTTTTATTTTTGAATTCTCATTTTGTTAATGAGAATTTAAAAATATAACTTATAAAAATTTTAAACTTTTTCAAGAATTTGGGTAAAGGTTTACTGATGATCTGGCATAAGCACCAGTGAAATGCATATAAACCAGCTTAAACCCAACAACCAAATAAATATAATTGAAAAATTATGGGAGAATATCCCAAAAAATTTAGTAAATTAACTTATAGAAGATTTTATTTTTCGGTTGCCCTTATAAGCATTTCGTGTTAACCAACGGTTAGCCAAATGTTCAAGGGATTAGAAAAATAAAATAAATTCAAAATTAAAAAAATTGTTGGTTGGGTTTTTGAAAAAGTTTTTTATGGTTTTTTGTTTTATTTTTGAATTCTCATTTTGTTAATGAGAATTTAAAAATATAACTTATAAAAATTTTAAACTTTTTCAAGAATTTGGGTAAAGGTTTACTGATGATCTGGCATAAGCACCAGTGAAATGCATATAAACCAGCTTAAACCCAACAACCAAATAAATATAAAATGATAAATTTTAATGGAAAAATTAATTGGAAAAACAAATTTTCATATATTAAACGAAAAGTTATTTTGTAATTAAAAAAGAACTTGAATATTCAATAAATAGTAAGAACTGCGCTATCTAAGTAGCGGGTACTAGATAATAATATAATACATAGTTTCCCACACAACCCAAGAGGTACTATGTGATGTACGTTGCCAATTATTTTTTATGGCTGGCATCCCTAATAGGCCTACATACCATTTTGTTTCTTTGTTTTAGAAATAACGAAAGAAATATTGGTAATATACCAAAGTTTAAATAAACATGTATATATGTATGTATATTCATGAATTCATTTTTGATACAATTTTTTTTGTATGTACATAGTATGTCTTGTTCAATTATTTTACAAACATTTGAATTAGTACGACAATGTTTATATGTGCAGTTTCGACATACATAGAAATTACAATCCTTACATATGTATAAAAACATCATATTTAATATTTTTAATACATCCACAATGACAACAATATCTTGTTTTGTCACCCTGATGTTTTAATAACAAAGTTTTCATTTGCTTTCTAAAATTATTTGCTTTAGGCAAATTTGTTAATTTGTTGATGTTTTAATAACAAAGTTTTCATTTGCTTTCTAAAATTATTTGCTTTAGGCAAATTTGTTAATGGTTCATTCTGCAATATTTTTAGAGCATACATTAAAACAAAATTTCCACAATTTGAGCCATCATTTTAAATTTCTCGTTCTGTTATTTCTTTATACTTCCACAAGTTTTTTTTATTTTTCAACTTGGCTATGAAATGATTATACATATGCAGTTTTTCCCATACTTTGACCCGAGAAAGAATTAACGTGAATAAACTCATGGGCAGAAAACACATAACGCAAAGGGATTTTTATATAAAATTGGAACAAATAACATTGCAGGCTGATTTTGAATAAATACATTGATTTGTTCAAAATTTATTTCTATGTGTGGCATGGCATACAATAACAATCACTTGATCTATCAATTAGTTTTTTTAAAAAGTTGTTCTAGAAAAAAGTATAATGAATGAAACGGGATATGAGGAAATTTAGCCAGTACCGTCTTCTATCATACCTCATTTTCCAAATTTTGTCAAATCTTTTTATTTTAACCCAATTGACCATAAAATGATTTCAATGACTTTCATACAATTAGTTTTTTTTTAAAGTTATTCTAGAAAAAAGTATATTGAAAGAAACGTGGTATGAGGAAATGTAGCCAGTACGGTCTTCTATCATATCTCATTTTCCAAATTTTGGCACATGTCTTTATTTTGACCCAATTGGCTGTAAAGTGATTTATGTGACATACATACAACTAGTTTTTTTAAAAAGTGACCATTAAGTGATTTGAGTGACTTTCATACAATTAGTTTTTCGAAAAAGTTGTCCTAGAAAAAAGTATATTGAAAAAAACGGAATATGAGGAAATGTAGCTGTTATTATTTGGGTTATTTTTGTACAATAATATATTAATAATTAAAATACAAAATATAACAATAATTGATACAATTTTGTTGACATAAAGTTTTAAAATAAATTTTACATTATTATAATAAACTGAAAAGTTTGTTGACCGAAAATTTTTTAAATATACTTTACTTATGTATATCTATCCGGGATGCCATTTTAAAAATAATTTTCCTATAAAACTTTTCGAAAAATCGGGCAAATATGTGCAAAAAATAATTACCTTTTAAAGTAAAAATTCAATTATTAAAATAATATAAAAAATGCCTAATCTATTATTAATAGTTTTTAGATAAATTTGTGTTAAGTTTTTTAATCGTGTTTTCAAAATGTATTTATGTATAAATTTATTGTAATTCATTTACTCTGTCCTAAGTTTTTTTTTAATATTCTTAAAATTATTACTATTTCATTTAATTAAAAAAAAATTTTTAGGATGATTAATAAGAGAAAATGAATTTAGCCCACAATAAATGTTTTGCAATACATTTTGGGATAAAATGTTCAATGAAATATTAGTTTATGATTGCTTTATGTTAATATACAGAGAAAATTGTTCTCTAAAAACTAGGGGATAATGATGAAATTTAAAGGATTTTTGCATCCTCCTTTACAGCATTTGGTTTCTTTATTATGTTATTTAAATATTATTTATCTAAAAGCTCCTTAAAATTTATTTTAAATAAGTTAATTTTTTATCAGTTATAAAAAAAGATATTCCTATTTTTCAATAAAAATTTCAATTATCAATTTCCTTTCACCTTTAAAACAAAAAACCTGATATCTTACCAAAAACGTAAAAAAATTTAAATAAACCACATACACTCAAGATACGCACATATTATTAAAATCTACCCATTTTTTTCTTATCGGGACAAAGTGGCATCACTGAATAAGAACTAAAGTCATATATATAAACTTAGTAGCACTTTAAACACTTTCTCGGATTATTCTCACATATTAAAAGAGAATAATTTTAAATCGCACTCATTAAATTGAGTGTAAAATAAAAAGTTTGCCAACGTGTTTGATATCAAGGTCTATTAAATAAGGTCTGTGCAACTCTACAAAAACAAAAAGCAAAAAAAATATACGGGCATTTTGTTAGTGTAAAATTACTCTAAGGTAGTCAAAAACAGCTGACTAAAATACCAAAAAATTCATCCAGGTGAAATCAGTCCATCTGATGGGAAACGTTACTGTCAAACTCTATGTACAAAAAATTATTTTTTATGAGGTATTTGACAGAGAGCAGCACAGCAAATTCGCCGTTGCATATACCTGTATGAATATGCCCAACGCCTATTAAATTTTGTGTTTTCATTTTGTTTAACAATTTTTTCAAGACAACAAAAATAAATTGTGTTAATAGTAAATATTTGCTAAAAATATGGCTGATAAAGATAAAATAGAAGTCTAGACGATGTCTTGAAGAAGCGTGCTGTTTCACAAGGTATGTTGGGCCAGAAAGATGCTCGTTTCGCTGCTGGTGTTGTACAAATGGTGCGTGAAGGCAAAATAGCTAATCGTTGTATTTTCTTGGCCTGTGAGTCAAGTAATGGCAAGGCTGCTATAGCTGTTGGTGTGGCTCAGTCCTTGGGTACAGAAAAATTACAAAATTTATGGCACTTTTTCACTGCACTTTTGAATATAAATCATAAGTTGAAAAATTATCAATCATAAAATTGAAAAATTGAAAAACATAAATGTCGCCCTAAAAAGGTAAACAAATTTTGACAACTTCGAGTAGTAAACATAGGGGAGCAAAAAATGATCAGACGATTAGTTGAACAGACCTTATTTAATAGACATTGGCAACCTGTAGTTGTCAACTGTTTAAAAATCCAACACTACTGCATATTAGCCGCAAACAAACAAAAAATTCTAGTCACAAAAATGGCTGATGGAACGAATGAGTAAATATAAAGAATGTAATTTTTTATTATTTGTTTTTGATTATTTTACTTTTTAAAAATTTTTAGCGTCGAAGGTGAAATATTTGTCAGATGTTGTATCATTAAATTCACAAATTAAGTTTATAATTATTATTTTTCCATTTTTGCGCAGTGTTGTTCGATCGTTCGTAAATGCAAACAATAAAATAAGCAAAAAGAAGCATGCGCAACATATTATTTGCAGTGACAGCGCAAAGTAATAATATTGTGCAGCGCAGTGATGCATTTACGAACAGGCCCCATATGATTTGGGCATTTTTTAAGTGTCAAAGTTGACCACTCTTGTTATATAATGATCTCCAATAACACGCTAATGTTAAAATCATTAGTGTTTTCACCTAAATTTAATCACTTCGTCACCAGTTAAAGCTCTGCAAATTCACTTCTTTGTCATATCGATGCCTTACTTCCACAACCTCGTAACTTAAAAAATACGGTTTTGACTTTTTCATATCAAACGATGGTTTCGTGCTTTAACTAAAAAAGATTAGTATATTATTACTACTAATATACATAAATACAATCAATTTCTTAATAATTGCATTAAAACTTTTAACCAAATACCGAGGTATAAAAAGATGAACCGTTTTTTTTTCTCTCCTTAAAAATTTACTATTTATAGTTACGATATGCCCCTAGAAATATTTTTAAGATTCTTTGGATAAATCTATTTCTAACCGGCAAAGTTTAGCAAAAATAATTTAGATATATATATATATATATATATATTTTTTTTTTTTTTTTTATTATGTTTATTTAATAAAGTTTAAAATTAATTTTTGAAAATGTTAGAGACACCAGAATTCAGACTATAGTCTGATATGTACTACTGAGTAAAACTGACAAATCGGTTTAAAACTAACTGAGATATAAGCAAAAAAATACAAAAGCTTCGATGTTTTCCCTAAAATTTACAATTACTCAGCTTGTGGACAAGGAACGACATGGATAACAAAAGAAAAATAAATTTAAAAAAAAAAATTAAAAACAGTACGGAAACAAGCTATTTTTTTAATAGTTCATGCAAAAAATTGGTTGTAAGTATTTAAATAATGTTATGTAATTTTTATTATTAAATTTAATTGTTGGCTTATTACTTTATTGAATTTTTTAGTAAATAAATACTGTTTAAATTATTTATAAATAATTTTTTCATATAACTAAAATATTGTATATTTTATTTTAGTTTAATATAGGATAATTATTACAACTTGGCGTTTATAAAGGTAAAATTTTTTTTGGAAACATAAACAGTTTGTGAATATCACAAACCTTACTTTAACCCACATCTTACCCAGCATTTACACATTAAAGAAATCATGAAATTCGCAATACACTCACTTTTCTTCACTAACACACTCACATTAATTTTTCTTTCCACTCAGATTTCAACGATTTTTTCCATAAAGTAAATTTTGACGTTTTCAAGAAAGTAAAGTGACAAATGGTAAACACTGTTGCCTTCTAATAAAACTTGTACAAATTTACATGATTGTGGTAAAATAATAATTGTAAATATAACTTATTTATGTATAAATGAAATATTTATAATATTTATTCTTCAAATACACATCAAGCATAATAAAAATGTAATTTTAAAGCAATAACTTTATAAAAAATTAACAAAAATAATTCTTTTAACTATTGCCTTTAAAAATTGTGTATAAATTATTCTTGGTAACTCTAAAGGTAGTTAAAAATGAAGGGAGTCGTGATTCAGCTCTGGGTATCAATTCTTGTTCTATGAAATTATGAAATGAAAAGTTTTTGTGTGTAATATCATATGGTGCTACCATACCCTTTGCTATGCAAAAACTTTTTAATTTCACAGTTACACAGAACGAGAACTGTGCCCCTGGTTGGGTCAAGAGCTCGCGCGTCATTGCCATTATCTCTTAAGAGCAATCAAGCCGTCCTTTTTATTTGGCTTCAAGAGTTTTGCTTCTCACTCCCGCATTGGTCGAATGCGTGGCGCCGGTTAACTGTACAAAGGTACAGTTACTCGGACTATCAACTGACCACATGAAGATATTATATAAGAAGTCGAATTTGGAAATTCCAGTTCCTATACGAAGGTATAGATCGATTGGTTGTTACTGAAGGAGGATCTGGAAAGGATTTGGAAATTAAATAAAAAAAATAATTGGTGATGGTAGTATTGTATTTTGACAAGTCAAATAATTGTCTAGTGCTAGTACACTACAACCTCTGTTGAAGTAATCTAAAATTAAAAAAAAAAAATGGAGGCAAATTAAGCTCATCAATGTACAATGTATAGTTATTATTGCGACTATACGCTTCAACGACATTTTAAAAATGAAATTTCTCTTTCCTGTGAAACGTACAAGAAAATTAGATGAAAATTGTCTATTTAGCCCTTCACATATTAGACTAATTGTCCCAGAACAAAATGACTGTTTGATGGCAAAAGAGGTGAAGAGTATGGTTATTGGTTGGCGTAAAGTTTCAACCAGCCTTAACCCCGCTCTATCAGCACAAAACCAATACATATACATTTAAAAAACCTCTGGTTTGTTTATTTTATACCCTTCACACAGTGAAAAAGGGTATATATAGGTTTGTTGTTCCGTGTGAAATTTCTAAAATTTTCATTTCCGACCCCATAAAGTATATATATTTTTAAAAGCTTATGATTAGGGGAGTCGATTAAACTCTGTAAGTCTGTCCGTTTGTATGTTGAAATCAATTCTTTGAGGACCTCCGACATCGCCTGGACCCGGGTGAGGTGTTAAAATATCAGATATATTCGGGAGTAGATCGATATTGAAAATGAGAAATATCGGTACATAAACAACTGAGATATGAGCAAAAACCCACGTCAACCTCGTTTTTTAACACAAAAAAAAACATACAACAACAACATACATATATACAGACGTGGTATACTGGTTAGAGTAAACGTGGCATCGAACCCCAGCTGAGCCCAAAAAAATTTTTATATATTATATATATTTTTGTTTTTTTTTATATATATTTTTTAATTTTTTTAAATAATTTTGTTATAGCGTTTTTTAAGTTTCTTTTTAATATATATAAAAATTTTTTATTTATTTAGTTTTACATTTTTTTTTATATATTTTTTTAACACACGTAAATTTATGATAATGTATGTTTTCTACATTTATGTATATAGTGCTTCAAGTGAAAAGTGATTTTAAATAAAAAGGAAGAAGAAAATCTGCTACAAAAAATTCAATTTTTAAAAATTTTGTGAAAAAATATTTGGCTCTACAAATATTTGTATTTAAATTCAAAATTGTTATACATTTCTAAATACGAGCGATCAAGTAAAGAAGATATACCGATTATACAAAAAAAAAACATCGTATATATAAGAAGATATTTTTGTAGATTCAATAAAATTTAATTAAAAAAACATCCATTGGATTATCTGTCATGGTGATTGTGTGATAATTATGCTTCTTTCCGGTCAAGTTTTTTACAAAAACCATTCTTAAGCCGGGGTCTCCACGTAACAATATTTATTACCGCAATTGTCAAATTTGATTGCGTCCATAGAAATTGCGATGTGTAGACCGCAAATTGATATATGTAGCAATGCATTGCGCAATCATTGCTCTGCTGATTGCTTGAGCAATTATTGCTGCAATTAGCTGTCAAAATCCTCTTAATTTTCTTTGAAGTTTTTGTTTTTCTTTGAAGAAACAAAGGAAAATTAAAATAATTTTACCTGATAATAATTTAGAGTGAGGTATTTCAAAAAAAACCCATAAAAATTAAAACAAAAATATTTATAAATAAATTACTTGAGTCGTGTTCTCCACCCAATGAAAATAAACACACTTTAGCAATAAAGTGCCGATATTCTGCCGACGTTTTTGCTTATGCTTAACAATGAAAATTGCTACGTGGAGACTCAGCGTAATCAACAATGTTGTTTTTTTAATGATGTATATGATGTAGAATTAGCACAAACTGACTATTGAAAGCCTTCTTTAAATATTGAACGTGTGGATGCAGTAAATCATATTCACACTTATATCAAAAATAAGTTGGCAACGCTGTTGAAAAAAGGTTTATTATAAGGAACCAGTTTGTAAAATAGGCAAAGAAATATTATTTTGAACAAAAATTTTTAAACTATCGATTCAACGGTAAGAAATTACTGCTAAGGTTATTTATTTGTTGTTTAATTCATTATTGGTTACAGAAAATGGCCGAGGACTTGGATGTTGAAGCCATGCTGGAAGCACCATATATAAAAAGTGTAAGTATGAGCAAACCTTATGAATGGTACGAATGTACGCAGTTAAATATTAGAGAACCGACGTGAATAGATATATATATAAGTACAGCTTACTGTGAATAAGACCTCTGAATAAAAAATTCTTTATGTGAAATGTTTGCAAGTATTTTTGTGTAAAGTTCATAAAACAAAAGCCACATATCCCGTTGTCCACGTCTTCATGTTAAATAAAGGGTAAACACCATAGTAAATTTTGTAAGATATTGTGGATAGCTCATGAGCTCATGGATAGCACTAATCAGTTTAATCGTTACAGTATTTTTAGATAGCCGGAAAATCTTTTTTTAATGCACATAGGTATATCTACATACTCTGTTAACCAACGAACCTCTTAATGAAAAATATTACAAAGGATTATAGCAAATTGAATTGAATTTAAAATGGTCAAAGCTTTTGAAGTTTTAATATATGTGATTTTTTACTAAATTTCTGAACATGTATGCAATATTTGCATCATTTTATAGCTTTAGAACTATATATACTTACATATATGTATATTTCTAAATATGTAAAAAAAAAATTTAATTTAGTTAATAAATTTTTTACAAAAAATTTAGTGTAATAGATAAATGTGTATGTTCAAATAAAAAGGTAATAAAAAATATAAACGATGGCTTCGCTAACTAAAGTGGTTCTGAATATCCGGCCTTCTAGCGGGCTCATGGCCGCCCTTCGGCCATGCTTTATGATTTTCTCTATAATAAACAGGCTTCGCCAACTGAAGTATCTGCATAGCCTGCCATCGGACGTGCTCAAAGGCTTTTTTCTTTACAGTATAACGGATAGTGACTTCTCTAACTATAGTTGCATAGTCAGCCTACGGCTGATCTCAAGATTTTCCTTTACGACCTTTAATTGGTAACACGACACCAACTAACGTTTCCTAGCATAACTCAAGGATTTCTTCCTTTCTAATATATCAAACATAAATAATAAAACAAATAAATTAATTTCTTTTTATGGCTACTAAAAACCTTTAATATTTTCGAAAACTTATCCGCACTTCAGAAATTAATAGAAACATTTTGTATATCTAGAAAAATCTATTTAAAAGCTTTCAAGTAACACCAATGTTGTCCATATACGATTAGAGATGTAGTAAAAAATCGGATGTACAGTACAGGCCAAAATAATAGCAACAATTACAAATTACAAATTACGAATTAACATTAAAAGACGAACTTTTTTAATAAATGTCTAAAATATTATTTGCTTTCTCACAACGTGGTTAGTTTTTGTAAAAATTGCATAAGCATCTGCCAGTTGTGATCTATTATTTCGCAACATGTTAAATATTGAGCGTTCAGTATAAAAGCACGAGCAAACTTATCTTTAATTTATTCTCTTGAATTTTTCAAAAAGAAATCAAGAACGCAAAGTATTAAAATTTCGGTTAAAATATATAGCAATGGGACGCAAAAAACACTGCATGATAAAACAAGTAAGAATACTATATTCGACCGTGCCGAATCTGATAACCTTCACCATCTTGTATACATATACATATAAGTAGGTTTAATGACCACATCGTAGCTTAGTCCCTAGATTTTAGATTTAATATTATACGCATTTTTGCGTTATAATTTCAGATGCCATCTTATATTTTGAAGAAGTCAAAGTCGTAATTACAGTATTTGGCCCATATGTCCTTCATTTTATTTTAGATGCCATATTGGATTTTAAGTTTTTCAGTTTTCTGTATTTTTTTAATCAAGCCTTTTCGATCGATACCAATATTGAGGGTGTTAAAGTGGGCACATTTTCAATTACTTGATTTAATCCATACATAACTTAATTACACGCAATAGGTTCGTTCGAAAACCCACAAATTTGTACGAATTTGTACAAATTTTTACCGCATTTTACGAAATTGTGTTCGTTTACACAAATTTGTAGTAAATGAGAGCACAAATAGAGAGCGAAAAGTGACAGTTCTTGACTGAGTATTTGCAAATTTTTAAGATTTAGCAAAACCAAAAAACATGATTCAAATGGTTAACAAACAAAAGTAAGCAAACAAAAAGTATACAATTTGTAAAAAAAAATATTAAAAAAAAGGAAAATCCAAACAAAAGTGCAAAATATTATTAAATATAAATTGTTTGTGAAATAAAGATGGTTAACAAGTCTACAGATGAAAGAATGGAACTGCCTGAATCTGGCGCAGGTATAAATACTTAAATACATATTTGCATATAAGTATGCATGTACATAGTTCCCATAAACAACACAATACTTATTTGCCATCAGCTGTTGCTTCAATCTTAAGAATTTTTACAAATGTCTGTTCGAGTACTTTTTTGGACAAATTCTCTTTTTGAGAGTAAAATTTTCAATTTACTAAATAATTACTCATTTACTACAAAGTGCAGTAAAAGTACTCGAACGAACCAAGGTACATTTATAGCAGGTAACCGCGAGATTACAACAATTTAACAATAAAACAAACAACTGGCCTTTTTATTGTTGTAATGTGATAAGAACTGTCAAACAGCAAAGGGGTTGATAAACGACAAATGAAAAACAAACAAGAAAAACGCCATTAAATGAAAATAGATTCATTTTGTTTATCATTAAATAAACTTATTTTTAAAGTTCGTAAGAAAAATTTGTGATGTGTGTTAATTTTGTAACAAAATATGTTTTGTATTTAATATTTATATGAACATCAAACATAAAACACATTGTGGAACAGAGAAAAAAGTTCCATTTCCATTTTTTTGTTTTTTTTTTTGGCATACACTACACTTTCTCATTTTTTTTTTCTTTAAATTAGTCTTTTTTCTAATTATATATATAAGTCTATCCAAAATTGTTATTTATTATAAATCATTTTGATTTTATTTTGAAATTTATCACTTTTTACTTTGATTAAAAAAACTTGTTTACTTTTAAGCTAGAAATTTAACACGTATTGAAAAAAAACATAAACAACATTTGACAGTTCGTATCGCAAAATAAGCAAATAAAAAAACAAGTAAGCGCTATATTCGGCCGTGCCGAATCTTATATACCCTTCACAACGTGTAGTCATGCAATAACAGTAGTTTGTATCACCATTCCATATGATAAACGACATACATATAAAAAACATACATATATAAAAACATCCCATTGTAAAATTATAAATTTACGTATGTATGTTAAAAAAAAAAAAAAAATTAAAAAAAAAAAATTTAAAAAAAATTTAAAAAAACAAATTTAAAAAAAAATTAAAAAAAAATTTTTTTAAAATAATTAAAATATATATAATAAATATAAAACAAAAAAAAAATAAAAAAAAAATAAATGTCTTAAGCAAATTGTTGAGCTCGAGGTCTTTTGATCTTAAAATAATTTATCTAAACTTTGCCAATATTTCGATATTCTTTGAATATCATCTTCGGGGCCATATATTATTTAAAAAACGAAACGTACAACTTTCAAAACATTATGAACATATAAAACTAAATATATTCACAATATATAGGTACTACTAAAAATAGACTGAAAACACGTTTATCGGCACACAAATCTGATCAAAAGTTAGGAAATAATAATACGCAAAAAACGGCACTCACGTCCCACTGTGCAAAAAAATAAACACTCTCCCGATTTTGATAGAGTAAGAGTACTGCAATCAGAGACAAATTACAAGCGCCGTTACATGTTGGAGATGCTGCACATTTTAAACGTGCCTACAGAAAAGAATGAATTTTAAAATTGACACTGAGAACTGCGCTCAAAGCTATAGACATTTGATTAAAAAACAAAACGCAAAGTTTAATACTTTTAATAATATTTAAGAAGGATTAGTACATTAATTGATGTCAAAGAGGAATGACCTATAATATTTATGGTTTATGTTGTATTTGATAAATGTTTATTGCGAATTATCCGTAATAGGTTTTTGTTTAATGCAGTATCATATTTGTTTTATGTTTTTCATTTGTTGTCTTTAATGTATTGTGAATATATTTAGTTTTATATGTTCATAATGTTTTGAAAGTTGTACGTTTCGTTTTTTAAATAATATATGGCCCCGAAGATGATATTCAAAGAATATCGAAATATTGGCAAACTTTAGATAAATTATTTTAAGATCAAAAGACCTCGAGCTCAACAATTTGTTTAAGACATTTAATATCAAAAGGTCGAAAAATAATATAAAATATATTTTGTAAAAAAAAATATTTAAAAAAAATTAAAAAAAAGTAATAAAAATATAAATAAAAAATAAAAAAAAAATAAAAGTGCCATTCTCTCAATTTGTGTTCCTGAAATATTTAATTTTTTTAATTAAAAATTTAATGATACGTTTGAAAGAATTTCCTTTGCTCACGCAAAACTTATAGGGCTTTTACATGATGAGTGTCGAAATCATATATGTTTCCAATTTTCGTGTTGTCAAGATGAGGATTTTTATTTTCGCAAATACCACAACTTTTCATTTTCCTTAGTAATATTATTTCACTTTTTTTTTTTGTTAATTTGCAGTCTTAGGGCCGTATTCATAAAAAATTATTTTAGGTTTATTAAAGGCTTATTTGACAAATTTCTCTACAATATCTGTCAAATAAGCCTTTAATAAACCTTAAATATTTTTTATGAATATGACCCTTAATATTTAAAGTTATTTATTTATTTTAAATATATTTACACAATTACAAAATTTTATATAAAAACATAAACAAACAAGGCGAATTGATCTGATAAAAAAAAATTAATCAGCTGATTTTATGCGGCCACCTTTTCAATCCACCTTGCCCAGTTAGTTTCAAACTGATTTGTCAGTTTTTATCAACAATAATTTTTGAGACTACGGCTTGTATTTTTGTGTCTTTAGCGTGTCCAAAATGTTATTTGGAATTTTAATAACTACCCAGCAAAAAATTCTATGACAAAGAAGTGATTTTGCAGGGGTTCAACTGATGATGAAGTACTTTAAATTAGGTGAAAACACTAGTGATTTTAACATTAGCGTGTCATTGGCGATCATGTGTTTACATGAATATTTTAATGAACTGCACTCCATTCTAATAAGTGCATGAAACTCATGCATATTTGGTGACAAGTATCGGATATTTCATGTGTTAAATTTGTTTGTTTACATAAATTCTTTAAGATATTTTGCATGATGTTACATTCATTTTTAAGCACATCATTTATGACAAATTATTTTGCAGTTAAGAAGCCATTTAGAACTAATGCTTTTACACAATTGATTTAGAAGTCTTGTAAATGTAATTCGCTTTGCACTACTTCCAATTTTTTTTGCTGGGTAGATATATGAAAAAATATAAACTTATTTAAATTATTTTTGTATATAACTTTGCCTAGAGGCATTTTGTACCTGTAAATAGTAACAATCGTGTCCTAAGGCTGAAATATTTAGATTTTTGTAGTAAAAATACTTGAAAAAATAGAGACAGTAGTGTTTATTTGCTCATTCTTGAAAAGTTATGGGGCGATTGTACTGGAT
The DNA here is from genome assembly GCA_941918925.1 of Phyto melanocephala. NCBI lineage: Eukaryota > Metazoa > Arthropoda > Insecta > Diptera > Rhinophoridae > Phyto > Phyto melanocephala. The sequence continues at coordinate 48,440,079 of OW799236.1, forward strand.
TTTATTAGCAATTCATATCTAGATATCGGCGAAATAATCCGCCTTATTGTCATTGGCGTTTTCGTGTCGTTTTTGTGTTGAAAACGACAGAAATACGACAAGGTCTCATTCATTTTACATTGTCGTAAATATTACTCGGTACCAAAAAATACGACAACGCCAATGACAATAAGGCTGATTGATAACACATACAAATCTGGGTAACATCCCAGCAAAAAAAATTGGAAGTAGTTCAAAGCGAATTACATTTACAAGACTTCTAAATCAATTGTGTAAAAGCATTAATTCTAAATGACTTCTTAACTGCAAAATAATTTGTCATAAATGATGTGCTTAAAAATGAATGCAACATCATGCAAAATATCTTAAAGAATTCATGTAAACAAACAAATTTAACACATGAAATATCCGATACTTGTCACCAAATATGCATGAGTTCCATGCACTTATTAGAATGAAGTGCAGTTCATTAAAATATTCATGTAAACACATGATCGCCAATGACACGCTAATGTTAAAATCACTAGTGTTTTCACCTAAATTAAAGTACTTCATCATCAGTTGAATCCCTGAAAAATCACTTCTTTGTCATAGATTTTTTTGCTGGGATGTGGTATTTCTAAAAGTTGATTTCAACCAACAAACCGACATTGCTTAAGATATACTTTTATGAATATTGTAATAATGGAAATTTATTTATTTATTTATTCTGTTATTACAATACAACAAGAACTAGTCTTATATTAATGTATTGTTTAGTTATTTGGCATATTAATATATGTATATGTTTATATTATCGTAAATTTAAACAATAATAATAATAATTAAAAAAAAATAACTAACAATTTTAATTTAATTTATTTATAATTAACATAAGGCAAAAGTGCTTAATTATAAGGTAAAATAATTACGCAAAGTGCCTAAATATGATAGATTTGAAATGGCTTGCATTGCTAATTATTTGTATTTGAGGGAGTAGTTGGCTCCAAAGACGAATAAAATAAATGAAAAAGTGTTGCACAGATATCGCTTTTGTAAACTTAATGCTATTAATCTTGCTACCTCTATTCGACCTTGAGAATGTTATTTTTTCATAAAGATATGGTGGTTGTCGGTTGTATAATATTTTATGCAAGAATTATCTTTTTCTTCTTGTTTTAATAAATTATCAAAGGTGACATTATAAATTTTATATGCAAATCGAGAAATGCTTTCGTATCTTCTAACACCAAAAATATATCTTGCAATATTGTTATATGTTACATTCAGCATTGCAACTAGCAAATAGCTCGCAGTCATACATTAGAATTGACAGTAAATACGTTTTCGCAAGTAACATTCGGATGTATGTCGGTGTAAAATGTTGCGACATCCATAGTTTTCTTAACATAGAACAAGTTTTTCCACAGTTTATTTTAATATGATCTGACCAATTAAGTTCATTATTAAAAGTTACACCAAGATTTTTTGCAGTGTCTATATAGTTTATAGTTGTGTTATTAATCTGTGTTGGCGGAAGATACGTTGTTAGGTGTCTTGATGATTTAATCACTAAAGCAACAGAATTCCGTAAGTTTAAACTCAAGCCATTTGCAGATGCCCATAGATAAATTTGATGTAGATCTTGGTTTATTAGTTGTACATAATTAGATGCGTCTGAAACATACAACTTATATACAGTTGTACATCATCAGCATACATTTGTGTTTGACAATGTTTAATTTGCAAAGGCAGATCATTAGCGTATATAGAGTATGACAGTGGCCCAAGTATCGATCCTTGGGGTACTCCTTTTGGCATAATACAACTTCTGGAGACAGTTTTTTGCAGTATACGCTTTGATTTCTATCACTTACCCACCGTTGCCACATGCAAGTGCAAGTGAAAAAAAACCAAGTAAAGCAAGCAAGTAAAATTTTTACAGTTACGGCAAGTAAAGTGATAAGCCGGAAAACAGTGTTGTCTAATACTGAGTTTTTTGTTAACTCACTAATATATCATACAATTGTGGTAAATAATTCAGCTAATTTTTTGAATAAATATATATGTATGTATATGAAGAATATTAAGAAAAATTATAAATATTCATTCAAAATATAAGTTTTCATATAAATATCAATTTTTAATAAAAAAATATTATATTAAAAGTTATATGTCTAAATGTAACGTTCAATAGTGGCTATTGACAACACTTTATTAACAATTGAAGCAGCGCTATTTGTTTTAAATTTGTTTGAAGTATATTTGTTGACGACATTTTAAAAATGAACTTGCATTGTGCTCTGTAGCCATTAAAAAAATTTTCGTGTTTTTTTTGGCATTTCTCCTGATTTTCGTTAGTAATACGTATGTATATACTACTTGCAAGTAAATACTTGCTTGTGGCAACGTGGTATTAGGTATGATGATATGTTTTACCTTAAGGCAAAGAATGGAATGGTGCACAGTAGGTTAGGTTAGGTTAGGTTGAAAAGGAGGGGCACTAAAAGCCCAAACCCATGACAGGTTTACACTTATGCCCAGTTGGCATGTTGTGCGCTCCATATGGGAACCGAATTTCCCAATTTAAAACCATAATCATAATTTCCCATAAATAAATATCGGATTAGTTCAAGAACTCAGTCCCCTCAGTGTAATTCCTTATGGATCTCCAGTTTGAGTTCCCCAGGTACTCCAAATTCGGCATAGTATCCATTGTAAAATTCTCGCGTCTAATATGCCCAAACGCAGGACAATGAAAGAGATAGTGTATCAAAGTCTCATCCTCTTCCTCGCATGCTCTGCATGTTGTCTCTTCAGACAGTTTCATGCGAGCTAGATGAGTTCTCAACTACGTATGACCTGTAATCACACTGGTTAGTCTCATAAGTGTTGGTCTATTCAGCCTCAGAATTTCCTTTGATTTCTCAAGATTTGGGTCACCCCATAGTATTCTTGTCACCTTACCGACATAAGTGCTTTGCCATTTTTTGACATGTTCCTCCATCGCCCAACGTTTAAGTTCATCCTTAAACCGTTTAAGGGGTTTGGCGTTCTCCAAAGTAATAGTACTCAGAAGAGCTCCCATTTTGGATAATTTATTGGCTTTCTCGTTTCCGATCAGCCCGTGATGGCTTGGTATCCATATTATCTCGAGATGTTCACAATTTGCATATGATTTTATCTCGCTCTTGCATTGCAAAACGTTCCGGGATTCAACTTTCTCCTTTCTCAATGTCTTAATCACTGACTGGCTATCCGTAAAGATACGAATCGGGGTTTCGCTATTCGTTTCCTTTATCCATTTAATTCCTTCCGTAATCGCCATGATCTCAGCCTGGAAAAAAGTGTTGTTATCTGGTAGACGGAAGTATTTGCTTCTGTTTCGGCTTATGTCGTATAAGCCCACTCCAGTTTGGTCACCAATCTTTGAACCGTCTGTATAAAGATCGATTCCATGGGTGTTTCCTATCCTGATTATTTCATCCCATTCTCCCTCTTCCGGTATTATGGTGATGCAATTTGTATTTTCATGTCTCATCGGGATTTTATCACATATTACTTCCGTAATATTTCCCATCGGTATGATATCCATTATTTTTTGGTATCTGGTCTTATGTTCTCTTATAAGCCATTCATCTATTGCCATTAATCTCGTAGCAGCTAAAGCCGCTTCATATTTTACCTGTATCTCTATTGGCCAAATTAATGGTATATTTTCAATGGCCATTGTCGATGTAGTCCTCATGGCACCGCAAATACTAATGCAGCACTTTCTCTGAATCTTTTGAAGAGGTTTTACATTCACCTTCTTCTCTAAGGATGTCCACCACACTAACGAGGCATACGTCATAATCGGCCGCAGTACACTCGTATATAGCCAATGTGTCATCCTTGGGCTTATGTCCCACTTTAAGCCTATCGCTCTTCTGCAGAGGGCCCATATTCTCAGCCTTTTCCACTTTACATTCAATGTGGTCCTTCCAGGATAGTCTCCAATCAAGTACTATTGCTAGGTATTTGACCTTCCTATCAATCTTAATTGTCTTATTCCGAAATATGGGATTTCTATGCACTGGTATCTTCCTCTTTCTCGTAAACAAACAGATTTCAGTCTTGTCCGGGTTGACATTGAGCCCTCGCTCTTTTGCCTAGTTATAGGATATATCAAAGCCTCCGTTGCTCTCATACATAAATAATTTGGATTCGTCCCCCTGATCAGTATCGCAACATCATCTGCGTAACAGATAGGCTTGAATCCCTCATTTGATAGAATCCTCAGTAGACTATGAATGGTAGTTACCCATAATAGTGGAGTTCCTCGACATACTTTGGTGCACAGTATCAAATGCTTTCGAATGGTCAAGCAAAACAAGAAATGACATCATTTGGCGTTTATCAATATGTCACCTTATTTCTTAGGACACGTCAATTAGCGTGGTAAGACTGCTGTTTTGGCCTAAATCCAGATTGCCTTGCATTTAGTAACGAGTTAGAATATAAGTAATTGTTTATTTGTGAGTGTATTAATTTTTCAAATACTTTTGACAGATAAGGCATAATTGCATTAGGTCGATAACTTTTATCTGGTTTCTGTATTGGTACAATTTTGGCACGATTTCAAACACTTGGTAATGTAGATGTAGTTAAAATCGTTATAAAAAAAAATGGGTGAAATAAACTAGAGGGAGTGTGAATACCATCACAACCAACGGCATTAGATTTTATGTGAAGAAATGAGTCAAGTACATTTTCCTGCGTAAAGTGTGCGAAATTAAATTTAGGTATCTGACGTTAATTAGAGTAGACGTTGTTGTAAAAATTAATATTTATATTGGGGGTCGATATACCTGCGAACTCCTGGTTTAACTGTTTTACATTAATGCAGTGTTTAAAATGCTGTCAGCAAAAAAGCAAAAGTTCAAATCAAAACGCTTTTGCTTTGAATCAACAGTTTTCAGTTAAAAAATAAACTCTTGCTTTCGCTTCTGCTTTGCAAATAAATAGCAACTGTTGAAAAGTCTTTTGTGTTTTTTGCTTTTGTTCAGTTTTACTTTAACTTAACTTTTTAATATTGCAAAGAGAAAGCAAAGCAACAGTTCACATTTTTTAAAAAACTGACAACAAAAAAGCAACAGTTTTAATAATACGCAGTTGCTTTGAAGAAACAGTTTTCTTTAAAAAAATAAACTTTTGCTTTCGCTTCTGCTTTTTAAATAAATAGCAACTGTTGAAAAGTCTTTTGTGTTTTTTGCATTCGTAAAGTTTTGTTTTGATGTTATAATAATACGCAGTTGCTTTGAAGAAACAGTTTTCTTTAAAAAAATAAACTCTTGCTTTCGCTTCTGCTTTTTAAATAAATAGCAACTGTTGAAAAGTCTTTTGTGTTTTTTGCATTCGTAAAGTTTTGTTTTGATGTTACTTCGTACTATAGACGAGTAAAATCAATGCAACAGTTCGTAAACAAAATTAATCGTTTTGCTTTGAGGAAACTGCGCAGTCGTCAACAGCAAAAGCAAAAAGCTAAGCTGAAAGCACACATACATAAATTTATAATTTTACAATGGGATGTTTTTATATACATATTTATGTTTTTTATATGTATTTCATATGAGATGAATGGTGATACAAACTATTGTTATTGCATGACATCACGTTATAAAGGGTATATTGGTTTCGGCACGGCCGAATATAGCACTCTTACTTGTTTTTATTACTTAGGTAGGTAGGTAGGAAAGGGGGAGGCAGAAAGCAGTATCTGCCTACTACACCCACACTCGGAGACCAATAAGGTCCATTGCGTTACCCTTTCATATATTAAAGATAGAAAAGAGAGAGAGAGTTTCCAAAGATATAGTACATGAGAAAATAATAAAAATAGTTAGTAGGAAATAAAATAGAAGAAAGAAAAACATATTTCCTACGAGCCCCATTGCATGTTCACTAGCCACCCGATCCCCATGATGAATCCGATAATATTCCCCAGCTTGCACTTTGAAACATCACCCAACTTATCGTGGAATCGTTTCATTGCCGACGATTCCATTGTGCCCTGGTACCCAACACAGTCTGACATCGAAGGGGTTCATGATCCTATCGAGTGCCCTCCTACACTTCTCAACCAACCTAGATTTGACCTTATGTCCCTTCAAGGCTTTGAGCGCTGCCTGACTGCCAACGTATAGAGTAACCTCCCTACCCCTTGGAACATGTTCCAATATAATATCCGTCGCCTTATAGATAGCCAGTATCTCCGCTTGGAACACACTACAGTTATCAGAAAGTTAGTAAGACCTCCTGATGTTCTCTCCCATAATATAGACACCTGCCCCGGTGCCTATATCCATCTTCGATCCATCTGTGAAGACTGCACACCCCTCAAACAGTCTGTCGGATCCTGCCCAACAATCCCTATCCGGAATTATCAGCGGGGGTGTCCTAACAAAACTGATCTCTGTGACCTTGTAGTCTGTCAAATTACCCTGACATCGCACACAATCCTTGAGACCAGTTTCCCATTAAATTCTAGTGTGGCCTATGTTAACCTTTAATTAGGCGCATTAAGAAAATCACACAATTAATCGCATGGGGTCTCACGTGACCCCATGCGATTATTGCAAATGTTGGATTAAAAAAAATAAAAATCAGTATGTTTTGTTAAATTTTCAGAGATATTTATTTTAATAATGTATAAAAAAACAAAAACATAACATTTTTTCATTTAAAAATATAAATTAAATTCAGTACTGGTTTCTTACAACTATTTTAACAATTATTTATAAAAAAAATCAGTCAGACTGATCAGCAGGTTGTGATGTTCTGCATCCAGCGCAGAACATGAAAACATGTTGCGGACAAATAAATTTACCACATTTATTACATTTGGTTGAAACTTTTTTGTCGATTTTTCTTGGGCACAAAGAACAGCGCCCACGCTTTGATGCTGAATGATATACCTCGTCCTGTATATCTTGAACATCGCGAATACGTTTTTTTGCTTTGCTTGATACAGCGCGCTGCTGAATTCTGCGTTTCTGGTGCTCTTGAACAAGCTCTGTTGCCAATTTTTTCAAAAAAATTCGTCTTACGTATGTGTCACTCTTTTCATTATTTGAACGGTGAATGACTAAAGCATTGATACCGGATACATTAACAAGATGAAAAAATAAAGCTAGCGGCCATCGTTTTGTTCTTCTTCCAACATTATAAGTCGCGCAAAGTTTGTCATTACAGTCAACACCGCCTTTTGTGGCATTGTAAAATGTCACAATTTCAGGTTTTTTAGAACTACCTGTTGTTTCATCAATAGCATTATCATTGTGCATTGTTGAAAGTAGAACTACCGCTTTTTTTTGCTTAGGAACGTAAGAAACCATCACCATACCTTTATAAAATCCAAAAAGTGAGGAAAATTGCTCTCTAGTTTTATTTGGTAAGAATTCAAGGGGGATCTCAGGTTTCCTTTTATTTAATGTACCAATCAGACTGAGTTTGTATTCACCTGTAAGTAGATCTTGCGCAAGTTTTGCGCTGGTATACCAATTGTCAGTAGTAATATTACGGCCACTATGGGTTTATGGGTTCAACTAAACGTTTTACTATTTCATCTGGGGAATTGGATACTTGATACTCTCCATCTGGTTGCTTTCCAGAGTAAACCTCAAACTTACATAAGTAGTTCGTCTTGGAGTCAACCATGGCCTGAACTTTTATTCCGTATTTGTTCGGTTTATTGGACATGTATACTCTCCCTTTGAAACGACCACGAAATCCTACCAACTGCTCGTCAATAGTCAAATTCTCACCTGGAGAATAAGCTGCCAAAAATTTGGTTTCCAAAATTTGACACAAGTTTCTAATTGGAGCTAAATTATCAAACTGTTTTCTCTCCTCTCGGTCGGAGATATTATCAAACCGCAAACATCTTAACAAAAATAGAAAACGTTTGTAAGTCATTGTCAACCAAAATATTTCAACTCCGGATCCATCTGAGGCCCACAAATCAATAAAATTTAAGTGGGAAGCTCTTAGTACGCCAGCCATTATCAACAAGCCCAGGAATGCGTTAATCTCTATAATATCAGTCGAAAGAGCATCTCTATCTCGTTGAAACTTATTCCTTATTTTTTCGATGTAGAGGTTGGTGTTCATGACCAAAAGCTCGGTTGCATCTTTATCAAAAAATAATTGGAAACATTCGGTGCAAGATTTTGCATATTTTGCAAACCGTTTGACTCCTGGTAAATGAATCACAATATTATGCGCACGTGTTCTTACAGATGTTGATGATGGAAGTTTAGACCACTTAAATTTTTGGCTATTTTTTTGCGTATGTCTGGATAAAAAATAGTTGTTATCTGATAATTCAGGAACAATGACATGTCCTTCTGTAATATCTTCTATTTCACTCTCCGAATCTTGTGACATAACCTCCTCTATGTCACTAACAACCTCGTTTTCTGAATCAGAACCAGCAACATCCAACTCATCATCGCACACTTCTTCTATCCATTGTAGTATCTGTTTTTCTGAAGCCATATTCAAAACTGAACACAAAATGGACAAAATATAATTATTGTTACGGAAATACTTGAAGAAACAAATAAAAAGGGTAAATAAAATCACAAAAATAAATAGTTACCACGGTTAAAAAAAGTTACACTATTAGTCGCATGGGGTCAACACGTATTAGTAAAGCAACACGTGTGTACGCGTTAACGATCTAATTGCAACTAATTTATGTTCTCTTTTTAAATGTATGAAGCTATAGAAAAAACAAGTTCGCTCCGAACATTTTAACGTATAAATTTTTCAATTTTAATTTCTCTTGACCCCATGCGCCTAATTAAAGGTTAAGTATCCTACCCAACCCTGACTCACCTAAACAAGCTCCTTGCCTCCATTCTCTTCACCCACAACTCTATAGGCATAGTGCCGAGAATGGTGTCCAAAGACCCCTGAGGTGTGCTTCTCATAGCATCAGTGATGCCAAGTGAAGCACACCTCTGGACCTTTCTGAGGAGCTACTAACTACATCATCCGCATGTACCGTTAGTAACCACAACAGGGGCGATAAAACAATGTGGTGTCACTCTGTGGTGTCCCTCTGGTCACTGTCCTTCTGATGCTGAAGTCTCCTAAGTTAAAATTTATAACCCTACTCTCTAACATCGAGGTTATCCAACTAACTAGAAAATCCCTGACTCCCAGCCCATACAGAGCCGCTCTAATTGCCTCTATGCTAACATTGTTAAAGGCACCCTCCACATCCAAAAAAAAAATAAAAAAATAACCCTAACCTCTCTCCACCTCCTAGGTATGTATCTCCTTAGAAGACACGCTATAAACGCTCGTCAACAGTAAAAGAAAAATGATCCGAGACGTTTTGCAGCATGGCAGGGATAATTCCATCCGGACCCAGGGATTTATAGGCCTCAAACGTATTAACCGCCCATTCTACTTTATCCGTCGTTATCCTCAACTATCTCCCGTTCCCTATCGATCGATCCCTGGTCGACCTCTGTCGAATGAGCGTCCCTCACATTCACATAGCCGGGAAAGTGTGTCTCCATAAGTAGATCTAGGGTCTCCGAACAAGACTGTCCACGAGCCATCCGTTCTTTGAATATAACCAGCTACCATAGGGTCTTTGGAAACCTCGTCCACGATGCCCTTTTGGCCCTCTTGAGTTCCCCTTTATACCTATTGAAACACACTTTATAGCTCTCCCAATTGTCGGCCTTCCTACTGGCTTTCGCCCTATTAAATTTCTTTCTAACCATAGACGTTTGAACACCCAGTTCCCTGGTCCACCAGTTCGACTGTTCCCTTTTCCCTGGAAAGACTAATGGACATGCCGCCCCGTAACTCTGCATAAGAGTGTCAGTCTCCCCACCACTGAATCTATATCAGAGTGCTTACACTCACCCCTTGATATATCCCCTATACCATATATAGTAGTCTCCCTAAAAGACGCTCAATTCGTTCTGCGTGGGTTCCTATAGGGTTCCCTACTAGATCTGGTATAGTCCAATTCAAAATTGATCCTGCTGTGGTCCGAAAACGAGTATTAACTCGCAACCTTCCATCCCCTTACAAAATCATTACCCCTATTCGTCAAAGTAATATCTATAACTGCCTCTCTATCGCTAGTTCTGAATGTCAGCATACTGCCCTTATTGCAAATATAGAGATTGTTATTAGTTATGAAATCAAAAGTTTTCTCACCTCTTTCATTTATGTCACTACTTCCCCACTGGCTGTGATGTGCGTTGGCGTCACATCCAAGTACGACATCAAACTTCTTTCTCCTCGCGTACTCGACTAGCCTTCGTACGTCCATGCCTGGTAAATCTGCAGTCTCATAAAGCATATATACTGAGGCCAGTGTCAAAGCTGGTTGACCTTTGACGTGACGAACAGCATCTAGTCCTTTATCCCTAATCCGCGAACCTTATTATTGTTGATCCAAGGCTCTTGGATTAGGTCCTTTTGGAATTTGATAAGGTGAGTTATCAGTTCTGCCGAAGCTGCTTCTTTGGACCTGTCAGATCTAGGGAACCTAAACCGTACAGTTCCAAGACTAAATCTTGCCGAACTATGTTGGCCACCCGATCTCCTGATCCTGGGGGATACCCTTTAAGTCAGCCCTCTCAGACTTTGGAGGATCCACCACTGAGCTCGAGGTAGGATCAGATATCATAGTGATATCTAAATCCTCTTCCGAACTCAATGTTAAATCACCCAATTTCTGAGTGTTGCTATCCTCAAAAGAATCTCTTGATAGTCCCAGGAGTTCGTCCAATTGGATCTGTGTCCGTATCTGCCCTTCCTGGTCCATAATTACCTTATGGATGTCTGTAAGGGCAGCGTCAAGACCCTGATCCGATTCAATATTATGTACATTTTCCGTTTTTTCTATATTTTCCTCAATTTTGTTCCCACGAGTAGGCACGTAAAGGGTCGACGATCGCGCGCAGTGACGGCATACGCGGTCTAGGCAACTATCATTACAACCGGCCCGTGCCCTAGCGCCGGAGAGGAGCTGTTAGCGATTAGTTTATTTACCCACTAACTAGCCATACAGGTCCACGGCACTGCTACCAACCACCTTGACCTTAAAAGTGCCCCCAGTGTATTTGGTTTACGAGAACCCAGAGAATTCTAGGGCTAGGTATATTGTACGGGATCGGAGCGATCCAGTTTTGGGGCCCTCACCTTAGTGCCTGGCACCGTCTGACCCGCTCTGACCCGCTCAGACCCCACACCCTATACTAAGCCCCCCTATCCGCCACCTGGGGACGCGTTCGATGGGAGTAAACTGAGAAAAAGGCTCCACAAGGAAAGCATTTGAGTGACCACCCTATTCGCCAGATCTAAACATCGAAAATGTCGGGTTGGTTATCTCGTAAGGTCTATGAAGGAGGTAGACAACTTGATGACAAGCAGTCACTAATTCAGGCCATTAAGGATGCTTGAAGTCAAATTGGTAGGGATGATTACGCTCTTTCATTAATTATATTTAATTTTTTAAAAATGTTTAAAAAAGGTTTCTAAACTTTCAAGCAAACTTAAATTTTCTATAACTGCTTGTCGACTTATTATGTCCTATAAATTGTGGAAAAACTAAAAAAGCAAAGTGATATGCTCCACGAAAGCGAACTTGAAGTTATAAAAATAATCGAAAACGGAAAGAACGGTCGTACAATATACAATGCAATAATTAAAATAGATAAGGACTCGTATATTAAAGTAATGAATGCTCTAAAAGTTAATATTGGATGAGAAAGGTGCAAAGTGTATGAAGGTACTGGTATCATACAATGTTTTAAGTGTAGGGGTTATAATCATAAATCAACAGATTGTAAATTTGAAGAAGTATGCTATAAATGCCACGGCATTCATAAATCGAAGTAATGCGCGAAAAATATAAATAAATGTATAAACTATTTGAGAGAGAACAAAAGGTTGAACCTTGGACTTGATGAGAATCATGCAACAACGAATAGGAAATGCCCAGTTTTTCAAAATAAACTAAATGCGAAGAGAAGAAGGATAGGACTGATTGCATAACATCCATGGCAACTATACGGAGTATACACGAATATACAAGATTATACAAGATTTATTAAACAACTTTAACCAAGTGGAAATACTTTTAGAAACACAAAAGCCTGATTATGTTATTTTATCAGAAACTCACCTAACTGTACACGTGGACTAGGCCGAAACACAGTCAACAGGTTACAATCAATTCTCATCTTTATCAAACTAAAAAAGGACAGGCGGAATTACAATATATTTCAAAATTAAATGGAGTTTTAGAAAAATCGTCGAAAAAATTGTTAATTCAAAGATTTGGATTACAGCATATATGGTGCAGAATAAAAGCAAAAAATTTATTGTAGCCGCTGTATACAGGTCCAAAAGCAGTGCCGAATATGAATTTCTGGAAGCATTTGCAGATATTGTAGAGGAAATAAATGAAATAAATTGTGATATAATAGCGGTTGATTTTAATATATTATTGAAGTTTTCATGAGAATTACAAAAACGATGCTTCACGTTCAAATGATTTATTACGACTCAAAATAAAAATGGTTTACAAAATTCAAGAAACAAATTTATCTGTTAAACTTAAAAGTTAAAAAGAATAAAAAATAATATACAGAAGAGAGTAGGCTATACTCGTTTAGATAAATATGAGTGTTGCAAAGCAGAGTTAAATTTCAAATTCAATATTTTAACACTCCTCCTCAACACTTATATATTTCACAAAATATTCATATGTATGTATACATACATATTTATAAATTAATGAAACCTAAAGCTTCTACCTTTCTAGCACGTAATATTATTTTTCCTTTTTTATCTATTATCTTGGCTTCTTTGTTGCTGAATTCCACAACGTCTTTTACCGCTACTCTGCCCACAGAAATAAAATTACATTGTAGCTTTGGTACAAACAACACATCATTAAACACAATATTACATTCGTTAATACGAACTGTACCTCTGTATCAATTTTATTTTGTCCAGCAAGACTGATTATTTCTGCCTGCGACTCAAACGTTGCAAAAAGTTTGCGGTTACAGCATAAATGAGTTGACGCTCCGCTGTCTAAACACCACACATTACTATTCAATATGTTGTTGGTTGTTGCAAATACTGAATATGCGTGTGTTTCCTTTTTTTCATCTTTAGATGTTTTGTTGTCTCTGCATTGAGCTGCGTAGTGACCTCTGCGACCGCATTTAAAACAGTTAAAGTTTTGTTTTTTCTTGCCGACTTGATGATTGTACTTCTCGTTCTTGTTGCTACTTACATTGTTGTTGTTTCTTTTGTTGTTTGACTGTGACATGAATACTTGTGCACCTCCTTCACATATTTGTTCACCAGCTTTTCTTCTCAGACCCTCTTCTGTTAATTTAATTTTAATGCACTGAGCTTTGGCAGATCATCTCTTGTTTCTAGGGCTATGACAAAATTTTCGTAGGATAAAAGTAAACTTGCTAGAAGCATTATAAAAAATAATTCATCCTGGAGTTCTATATCAGTTTCAGCCAGTTTTTCAACAGTTGACGAAAAATTACAAACGTATTGTTGAACACATTTTGTCTGGCCCATTTTCATATTAAGGAGTTGTTTAAAAAGTGTAACTTTTCTTACCGGCCCTTTAGGTCTATGTACCTCACGTAATATGTTCCAAGCAGCACTCGCTGACTTACAATTTTTAAAATATGACATTTGCATAGGCGTTATGCTTAAAATAATTGTTGATGAAGCCTTTTCATCTCTTTTCATCCATGTAGCAATTTCATCTTGTCCTGTTGGTTTATCATCACAAATCGTTGACCACAAATCCTGATGGATTAACACGGCTTTAATTTGTAAGCTCCACGAGTCGTAATTCGTTTCATCAAGCTTTTCAATACTAAACATTGATGCACTCATTTTGATGACCTTTTTTCTACTTATTTTTTTCAAATATTACTGTACTAATATTCAGAAGAGCACTCCTGGGACCATAACCAATTGAAGTTTTCAGGAGAATTACAAAAACGATGCTTCACGTTCAAATGATTTATTACGACTCAAACAAGTTATCTGAAACAAAGTTATCTGTTAAACTTAAAAGTTAAAAAGAATAAAAAACAATATACAGAAGAGAGTAGACTATACTCGTTTAGATAAATATGAGTGTTGCAAAGCAGAGTTAAATTTCAAATTCAGTATTTTAACATATATACTGGTATAAAGAAAGTTTCTATAAAAACAAAATTAACTGCCTGTTCAACGATGTCGAAAGAAAACCCAAGCGAAGTTTCATTCGTACAAATATATTGAAAACAACAACAAAAACTAAATTTTTTTTTGTTTTCAACGTATTTGTACGAATGAAATTTCGCTTGGGCTTTCTTTCGACATCGTTGAACAGGCAGTAAGTGTGTACTCGATGATAATGACCTTAAGCAAATAGTAGAAGAGTTTACAAGAATAACAGAAAACTCTAAAACAATGATAAATTACATAGTGACGAATAATCGAAATATCTGCAAAAATTAACATTTTAAATAAAATTTCGGATCACGAAGCAATAGATTTTATAATAGATAGTGATAATTACAATTCTAATGAAAATACCAATAGAGAAATTAAAATATTTAGATACAATAGACATGATTTTAATATCGAAATACGTAATATACAGAGAATAAATAAAAATAATGATCTGAACTACAACTTTAACATATTCAACGAGTACTTAGAAAATGTAGTGAAAAATTAACTACAAGAAAAACTTATAGGGAAAACTTCAAGTGTAAGTGGTTTAACAATAAAATAAGATGAATAAAAAGAGAAAAAAATGTATAAATATCAAATCGCAAGATATGAGAATACGAACGAAGCATGGGCAAACTACAAAACGATTCGAAATGTTTACAAAGTTAAAAGTCAAAATGAAAAAAGTAAATATGTAAATAATAAAATCACTTTCGCTAAAGATAAAAAAGAAATGTGGAAAGAAATAAGAAACCTAATTAAAAAAAAAAAGAAAAAATACAGTTGAAACTGATATTTAAAAAAGTAGAATGTAAGGATAATTTCAAAATAGCTAATAACTTTAACAAATATTTTATAAATAGCGTTAAATTAATAAGTCCCGAAATAAATAATGTGCAATACACTCCTAGCGCAAATATGAAAATTCCTATTTTAAATTTCGTGCAATAACTTTAGAAGAATTAAAAATAATATGTAAGAACTAAAAAAATTAACCTGACTATTACAAAATAAACACTAAAATGATACTTAACTGCTGGCATATATTAGGAAAAACTCTGCTTGATATTATAAACAAATCTTTAGAAACAAGAGTACATCCCGAAAATTGGAAAACTTTAATGGTAACTCCAATTGAAAAGGTGTCAAAATCCAAAAAGTTTGAAGAGTTTCGTCCAATTAATACGTTGATGACTTGTGAAAAGATATTAGAGAGCAACTAGAACAATATATGGAAACTAGAAGCCTTATTTTTTTTAATATATATAAATGATTTACCAAAAATAGTGGATAAATGCGAGATAATTCTTTATGCATAAATAAATAAATATAAATCGAAATGAAATGAAATGAACAAGCTTTAATTAAATGAGAACAAAACAAAAATATTAGAGATAAATACAAATAGCAATCAGGTTTTAAAAATAAACAATCAAGTTATAGAAAAAGTGAATCATGTTAAATTTTTAGGATTTATTATTGACAAGGAATTAAAATTAAAGACACATATCTATATATATAAAAGTGAAACTCTGTGTGTGTGTGTGTGTTAGCTATAGACTCCGAAACTGTAAAACCGATCGGACTCAAACTTTGGCAAGTTGTTGTACACATTCCAGGGAGTGTTTATGGGTGACAAAAAGTGACAAAAAATTAGTTATCATTTTTAGCTACTTGCACTTGACCGATTTTCCTGAAACTTTGCACACATATTGAACTGTCATGACTATATAATTTCGTGATTAGAAAAGTGGGCGGGGCCACGCCCATAAAAAAGTTTTAATTTTGAGGTACTTGCACTGAACCGATTTTTCTGAAACTTTGCACACATATTGAGTTGTCATGACTATATAATTTCGTGATTAGAAAAGTGGGCAGGGCCACCCCATCAAAAAAGTTATAATTTTTAGGTACTTGCACTGGACCGATTTTTCTGAAACTTTGCACACATATTGAGCAGTCAAGATTATACAATTTCAAGATTAGAAAAGTGGGCAGTGCCACGCCCATAAAAAAGTTATCATTTTTTGCTACTTGAACTTCACCGGTTTTTCTAAAACTTTGCACACACATAATGAGCTCTCATGATTATACAATTTCGTGATTAGAAAAGTGGGCAGTGCCACGCCCATAAAAATTAAGTTATCATTTTTAGCTACTTGCACTAGATCGATTTTTCTGAAACTTTGCACTCATATTGAGTTGTCGTGACTATACATTGAAAAAAAGTAATAATTTTTAGCTTCTTGCACTTGATATTTAATTAAAATTCTGAATGCATTTCTTTTCATTAAGGGGCGTAGCAACGCGCGCCGGGCTTTTCTAGTTGACTATATATGGGCTAATCCGAAAATTTTTAAACCAAAGACAGAAATTTAAAGTTGCCCAAAATCCAAATGTTTGTTAATGGAATAATAGGATACATATTCAAGCTCCAAAATATATAAGCAATAAGGTTTTACGGTGGTTTCTTTGTCCTTGGCAGAGGCTAACCTAAACGTACCTCTTGCTTTCATTTATTTTTGTAAAAAAAGTGTCTTTTTTAATGGTCAAAAAAGTGAGCAAAACAGTAGTTTCAGTATTTAGCGTTTAGCAAAACTTTAATTTGCTTAATTTTCTTTTATTTGCGATACAAATCATATTTGTAAGTTATCTAATATATATTAAAAATTTGAACTAAAAATGGGTACACTGTGTGTAACGTCCGTAACGGAAAATAGGGTTTTTTAAGTTTAACAGAATGAATTTTAATAATTTTGTTTTCCAAACTAGCTTTATAAACAGAGTTTTTTATGTACTTTAATCTGATGAAAAAAAAGAAATACCTTTATTACACTTTTTTCTTTGAAATATAAATGACAAAGTGTGTAACGTCCGTAACGGCATGAAAATACCCAAAATTTGATTTTAATATTATGAGGTTGAAGTAAGTGTTAATAATAGATTTTCATCTGCTGAATCTGAATCTGGGCTTAAAATTGCCCTAGGTTGCCGAGAATCCGAAAAACTTCATCTCAAAGTGTGTTTAAATAACATGCGATCCCCAAATCTGCACCTTAAATTGAGATGAATTTAAAATTCTTCTGAAACCTAAAATAATTCCTAAAAATCAATAATTAGTAATCAATAACCATGTTTTAAACCGCAACCCCCATGTCCCTCTTCAAATATTTGGTGGTACGCCCATGCATGCAATGTTTAAGTACTGGATTTTCCGTTAGAAATTAGGAATTTTTTGCTACTTTGCATGGAAAAGGAGCGGTGGACGGTGTTGGCGCTATTGTTAAGCGAAAAGTTTGGCAACTAGTAAAAGCCCAAAATCTCATCTTAAAAAACGCGCGAGATTTTCACAAATTAGCAAAAAAAAAAATATATAAATGGCGTTTTCCTAATTTACGTTGATAAAAATTATGTCAAAACTATATCTGACGAAATATCAAAAACATGGATAAATGTAAAAAATATCCAGCTCTTAAATCATATCATTATTTTTCGGGCTTTTCCAATGACAATATTATAAAAGTAGCTCGAACAGGGTGTATTCAGCATAAGATACAATGTTAAACAGTTAAATATAGACATAAATATATTAATACAAGCTAATATAAGAGCAATGAATATTCTATAATTTTTTTGTAACTAATAAATTAATAATTACAAGGTTAAAAAGATTTTTAAATGCGTGAATGTTTTTTATATACACAATTTTGTTTAATGGAAAAAGTGTAACGTCCGTAACGTAACGTCCGTAACAGACAAAAATTAAGATTTTTGTTTAACGGGACTACTTAGACTTCTTTTCTAAGCAGGATTGATATATTCATATATTCCACTTAATTTTTTGAATATGGAATTTTTTTGTTTATTATGCAAAATTAGCTAAAAAATGTGCAAATGCACATAAGCCTCAAAATAAACTTCCATTTTTTGTAACGTCCTTAACGGAACTTTAAGCTGGCGTAACTTTTTTCAAAAACAGTTAACCTTAAAGTTTAAAACAAGTTTCAAAATACTCCCAAAGAACTGCATTTTGCAAAAAATTTCATGAAAATATTCCAACGTGAACGCCAGCCGTTGCAATCTTAACAAGCAAATTTGCGTGCGAATGTAACGTCCGTAACGCAGGATTAGCCCATATGCAAAAAAATTGGTAAAAAAAAATTTTTTTTTTCAAAAGAATAAGAAAGCAAATATCTGTTATAACGGCAATCAACATATATAATACCATAATAAAACCACATTTGAATTTGGATCTACAATTTTATATTCATGCTGCAATTTGCAACAAATAGATCGGCTACAAAAACTTCAAAATAGAGCAATGAGAACAATATGAAAATGCAACAGATACACACCAATCAACTTTATGCTTTATGCTTGAATCGCTAAACTTTATAAAAAAAATACTTTATACAAAAAATTAAACGTGGAGAAGCACCATATTATTTGACAGAACAAATAGTATATGTCAGAGAAGCACAACCATACCAATTGAGAAATATGAACAACTTTAGAATTGAAAGAGTACATTCAACTGTAATGCAACGAAATCTTTTTTATAAAGGTAAAAACTTTATAACACATTACCTGATTATATTAAAAATAAAAATAATCAAAATATATTTAAAACACAAATATCTTTATTTGTAAAGTATAATTTTTATTAGAGCCAAAACAAACTAAATAATACCAAAGTTAAAGTATTGCACATATAAAGTATTATTAATACTAATAAAAATTTAAATAAAAAAAAATTATCTGACAGATCTCAATATGAGATTTCAGAATTAGTGGAGGTTAACACTCTGGTCATTTCTACGATAATTACTAACTTCAAATTAAGTTTTATATTACACTGCTCTGCAAAAAATAATTTTTTGTCTTCCCATTTAATAAAACTATGTGGACTATATTGATTTTGATGCGCTGAACTTAAATCCGTTGTCGGTTTTTTTTCATCAGATCGGGATTTTTTTTATGGGCGTGGCAATTTTTCCCCCTAAATTAGTCAGGTACGCAGACATATTTAATCCTAACTCGAGAATTAGTCATCCGATTTTCAAAAATGAAACACTAAAAATGTGTAACGAAATTGTATTGTATTTAAGTGGAAAACAATTTTTCTCTATCTCTTATCGTTTTGGAATTATTCAAAAATTAATGGAGAAAAAAAAATTTGCGTGCAAAATTCGTAATATTTTTTAATTTAAAAATGGAATTAAAAAAAAATATTAAGCAAATATTCAACATTTTAAAATTTTTTTCTGAGAGCTACTTATTTTGGAAATAAAAAAGCCATAAACCATAAAAATCGGTTAAAAAATTTAGATTTTATTGTCAATTTACCGCAGGTACCCAATATTGTAATGCAACCAGCCTTACATATGATATATGTAACATTTCGTAAGCGAGCAGGTAATGGAACTGAAGTACAAAGGTATTTTACATATATATATATATATATATATATATATTTCCTTTTATTTATATAAATTAATTGACAGTATAAATATCTTCAAATTATATAAAAGTTCATGTTGAACATAGGGCGTCTGTAAATTCTCTCCATTTTATACGATCGGCGGCTAAAGACTTGATTTGGTTCCATGATTTGTTGCAGCTTTCGACTTCTCTTTTAATCATTCTTACCCAGGTATTTCGGGGACGACCTGGTAGACGATGACCCTGAGGGTTCCAGTCAAGTGCAACTCGTGTGATTTCGTTACTTGGTCTTCGTAGTATATGACCTATCCAAGACCATTTGCGACGTTTAACCTCAGTCTCGATTGGTACACACTTTGCCATACATAAAAGCTGCTCATTTGTTACCCAGCAGGGCCAGAAGATCCGAAGGATTTGTCTAAGGCAGCGGTTAACAAAAGTTTGCAATTTCCTTTGGGTGGTTTGCGTTGTGCTCCAGGTGGTGCAATCATAGAGAAGGACAGATTTTACGCTGCAGTTAAAGATTCTAAGCCTTGTGGCTTGGGAAATGTTGTTGGCACGCCAGACTTTGTGCAGAGAGTGGAATGCGACTCTAGCTTTGTTGATGCGGTCTACTATATCTACACCGGAGCCACCGTCTTTGGTAATACGGCTTCCTAAATAGCAGAAAGAGTCAACATCTTCAATTACGGATCCATTAATTGAGAGAGGATTTGAGTTGTTGGTACCAACCCGAATAAGTTTCGTTTTATTGACGTTTATCTTGAGACCGACTTTTCTGGAATTTCTATCAAGGCATATGAGCTTTTGTTCTATATCATCGAATCGGTGAGCCATTAAACAAATATCATCAGCATAGTCGATATCGTTTAAACGTTCGTGTAAGTTCCATCGTATACCGTTAGGGGCCTCGGTATTTGTTTGTTCCATTACTCCATCTAGGAGGATAAGGAATAATGTGGGAGACAATACGCAACCCTGTCTTACTCCTGCGTTGTATAAAAACGATTGGCTCTCTTGTCCTTCAAATCTTACTCTACATTCAGCACCATTATATAGCTCGCGAATGAGTTCAATTATCTTATTGGGAACACCTTTGCTCCTCAGCGCTGCCCATATAGCTGGCCTGTATACGGTGTCAAAGGCACGTTCAAAATCAACAAACAGCATATACAAATGGCTGTTGTATTCTTGCGACTGTTCAATAATAATTCTGAGGGTGTTAATATGGTCTGCACATGATCTTCCTGGCCTGAAACCGGCTGACATTCTTTGTAATAGGAGTAGAGCCATTACCTTGCGGTTTCACTGCAGCTATTAGCTATGGTTGTCCATGAATGCATCTCTCTGTTATTTAAACGGAGTGCATCAGAGAGAGTATAACAGTAACGATCGGCCACTTCCGGATTTCGAAGACGAGACGTGTTGTATTTTACCGCACTCTTTTGTGTGTTGATTGCCGCTGGACGAAGTTTAAACGTGCCTACCAAGAGCTTGTGGTCACTGTCTATATCTGCACCCCGTCTTGATTTTACATCTAATAGGCAGCCAAGAAATAGCTTGCTGACCATTATATGATCAATCTGGTTGCGCGTGAAGCCATCAGGGGATTCCCAGGTATACTTGTGTATGTTTTTGTGAATAAATTTCGTACCACCAATAAATAAACGATGGCGAGCGCACAAGTCCACGAGTCTTTCGCCGTTTTCATTACGGGTATCTCCCAGTCCTTGAGATCCCATAACCGCCTGTAGGTTTACGTTATCACATCCTACCTTGGCAATAAAGTCGCCGAGCAAAATTTTTAAGTCACCACCCGGTGTCGCCTGTAGCACAGCTTCAAGTTGGCTATAAAAGTTATCTTTAGCATCATCGTCGGCTGGTTCTGTCGGGGCGTAGCACTGGGTCACGGAGATTTTGCAAAATTTTGAATTAAAACGGGCATAGACGATACGATCTGATACAGCTGCATAGTTTATGAGGGCTTTATTTGCCCTTGGGGAGAGTACTAAGCCAACACCGTTGATATGTTTCTCGGAGTTACCAGAGTAGATAAAGGTATTGCCATTTAACGTACGCGTGGAACCGTTGTTTAACCATCTAACTTCACTTAGGCCGAGAATTTCTATTTTGTAGTTCTTCATTTCATTACAAACTTGTTCAAGTCTTGATGGATCGGAGAGAGTTCGTATGTTCCAAGTTCCAATCATTATCCGTTGTTTAAAGCCAAATTTCGTTATCATGGTGGGGGATCGTGTTGAATTATTTGTAGACGTTTCAGTAATAAGATATTTTTTACGAGAGAGGGTTATTAGCCCGCAGCTCAACCTACTTGAAGGCTAGGCTAGTTTGGCATTGGTTATTAAATGGCGCCAATATTTCGCCATGTCGAATGGAGCCTCTACGGCACTCAGGATTTAAAGATACACATTGCCAGGCGTGTCCACCTGAGACCCTCTTCTCCATTCCGCTGAACTGTCTGCCACTGCTTATTCAATTCACAGTTACCCTACACACTGCATGGTAGGGTTGTCCACTATCCGCAACCTGTGGAGGCGTCCCATAGCACTTCAGCTGTGCTTCCTTTAAAGGGTTTTATATTTACTTATTCATGGAGAAAAACCAAGATTAAAGAAAATATAAATCCCCAGGGGGGAATTTTACATAGTTCTTGGAATTAATATTTATAACAGTATTTTCAATTACCTGTGTTTTCAAATTAAGAACATTAGGGTAGATTCTGGTATTTATTGTATATATAGAAGCTAATGGGCAATAAGTAAGTCACTTTTAATTTGAATATCGTGCGGTTAAAATCGGCAACAGTAAATAGATCTTATAGTGAACTTTGTTATTGCATAAAGAAATAAAGCAATTAAAGAATCCACAAACGCTTTCATATTACAAAATGTCAAGGATTTGTAACAAATCTCCAAATTTATTTTGTTACGTTTGTGGTATTCTAACTTTAAGTTCTCAATGGGAGACAATATCTTCCAAGGTTAAAGATGCTCATCGCCGTTATTTTGGGTTTCCTATCGATGATAGAGATAAAAATTGGCTGCCGAAAATATGTTGTAGTAGCTGTGGTAAGTCTTTAAGAGGTTGGTTAAAAGGAAGTCATAAGTCTTTATGAAGACGTTTATGAAGCCAGCAATTTGGAGTGAACCACAAAATCATCAAAATGATTGCAACTTTTGCCATACTAAAACACCTGGGTTTACGAAAAAAAAAATAAAGTTACATATCCAAATACTTCATGCGTTAAACGACCAGTTTTCCAGTTTACAAGTAAATTTTTACCTCCATTGCCTCCTACATACGATGAAAAAGATGGGCTTTCTGCAGCAACTGAATCCACTTACGCCAGCATGGGTGTTCCAAGTAGTACACCTTATTTTGCGAATTAAACTGATAAATAACTTAGTTAGTAAATTAGGGCTCTCAAAAAATA
Organism: Phyto melanocephala; assembly: GCA_941918925.1. Taxonomy (NCBI): domain Eukaryota; kingdom Metazoa; phylum Arthropoda; class Insecta; order Diptera; family Rhinophoridae; genus Phyto; species Phyto melanocephala. The sequence continues at coordinate 48,463,237 of OW799236.1, forward strand.
AGTCTGAGCCTCTTGCATCCCAATTAAAAGAATGGAATTTGATGCAAAAGGACGTTAACGTCTCGTACTTTCGAAATAGAGAACAACCTTTTTTGATATATTTCAGCAAATAGGAAGGTTTGATATTTTGCGATAATGCTGATGGACTTTTGCGACAACTGTGTTTCAGTCATAAATCTGAGGATTGGCGGCTTTTTATTGATTCATCCAAGACAAGTTTGAAAGCCGTTTTACTTCACAATGGCAACAAATTTCCATCGGTCCCACTCGCGTATGCAAGAAATATGAAGGAAAACTATTGTAGCATGAATATGATACTACAAAAAATTAAATATTCACATTACTCATGGAATCTGCAGATTTTAAAGTCGTAGCAATGTTAAATGGATTGCAAAGTCGATATAGTAAGTTTTATTGCTTCTTATGTGAATGGGATAACCGCGCAAAAGAAAAACATTACAATGTTAAAATTTGACCGAAAAGAGTAAATTTTATTCCAGGAGAAAAAAATGTAGCAGAAGAGCCTTTAAATCAATAGGAACAAACTCTTCTCTTCATATAAAGCTAGGCCTAATGAAAAATTTTGTCAAAGCAATGAACAAGAATGGTGAAGCCTTTCTATACCTTAAGAGCAAATTTCCTAGAATCTAATGGTGTTTTCTTTTCTAACAAACAATGTTGCCCTTTTATAGTTAAACACTTTTCAAAGGTCGCCTGCACCCTAACAAAATGCTACCTTTATAATCAGCAGAATAGAACAGAAATTTTCACCCTTTTTACATGATAGTTGTATTTTTATGTAAAACTGCATTTCTTGCTTCCATTTTAATAATTTGAGACCATAAATTATTTTTAACCACTACAAAAACTTAATTCTCCTTTTTAATATCAACTGTTAAAAGTGCAATATTCTAACCCTTTGATTTAATTCAGGGTACAACATGTAACATTTTTTGTTATTTTTATGGCAACATTATTACAAAAGAATTTGTCACCCGTTTATAATATTGCATATTTTTAAGAAAAGAACACAAAAAAAGGCATAGGGCAGAATTAATGCAACATTAACGTCAGAAAAGAAAACACCATAAGGTAAGGTAAAAGAAGGCATATTTGTAGGTCCACAAATACGACAGCTTATGAAGGACGACGAGGTCTTTAGAACGAAATTGAATGATGTGGAAGAAAGAGCATGAAAATTAATAATTATTAACAAAATTTTTGTGTTATTTTAAATAAAATAGCCTGTAAATATTTTGATTTTTTTATTGTAATTTGAAGTTATCTACGGGTAACGACAGGGTGGGTGCTTTAAGCGAGGCGTTGCTACAAAATTACAATCTGGCAAATTTTTTTGCTTGTATTTGTTTTTGTTGTACGAAAATAGATAGAAGTAAAAAGTTGCCATTCATTGTTGCTACAAGGCGCTTTAGTGCGCCCACTCTGACGTTGTTTGCTGCATTACACATATTTGGTCAATATTGGGTACCTGCGTTAAATTGACAATAAAATCTACATTTTTTAACCGATTTTTATGGTTTATGGCTTTTTTTATTTCCAAGATAAATAGCTCGCAGAAAAAAGTTTAAAATGTTGAATATTTGCCTTAAATTGTTTTTAATTCCATTTTTAAATTAAAAAATATTACGATTTTTGCACGAAAAAATTTTTTTTTCTTCATTAATTTCTAAATAACTCCAAAACGATAAGAGATAGAGAAAAATTTTATTCCACTAAAATAAATACAATTTTTTTACACATTTTACATTTGAAAATCGGAGGACTGGTTCTCGAGTTAGGATTAAATATGTCTCCGTACCTGACTAATTTAGGGGGAAAAATTTGTCACGCTTATAAAAAAAATCCCGATCTGATGGAAAAAAACCGACAACGGATTTGAGTTCAGCGCATCAAAATCCATATAGTCCACATAGTTTTATTTAATAGAGGATTTTGCTGCTGAGCAGTGTTGTTATTTGATGTACCTTGACCAAACTAATGATGCAGAAGTTCTTCTTTTTGGGTCTACTTTCATAAACAATTATCAGACTCGAGTCCTGAATCAATCACCTGAAAAATAAAGGTAGAATTAGTTCCACTTCTCTTATGAAGGATATGAGGTCATATTCTCCGTCTCCTCTAAACTCGCGAATCCTCGCAGCTTTCTTGATAAGTTCACTTGCTGGATTGTTGGGGTTTCTGGTTGTGCCATTTTTATGATTTTATCTTCTGTGACTTCGATATATTCTTTCTCGATTGAATCGTCTAAACTGACGTATGGTTTTGGATTCTTTTCTTTCTGTTTTTGTGCTTTGGGCATTAGGTTTTTAGTTAATGATTTTGTTTATTTTTTGTTTTGTTTTTTTTCAAGGGTTTTATAATTCTTTGGAATTATTTAATTTAGTTTCACTGTTAAGGATCTTCGTGTCCTTCACGGATTTTATTTTAAATCTTTTGATTTAAAAAGTTTATAATTCTTTGGAATTATTTAGTTTAATTTCACTGTTAAGGATCTTCGTGTCCTTCACGGGTTTTATTTTAAATCTTCGGATTTAAAAAGTTTATAATTCTTTGGAATTATTTAGTTTTAATTGTTAAGGATCTTCGTGTCCTTAACGATTTACCGACTGCGCCAGTAATTTCATTCGTGCCAAAACGGGGGAAAAAAAATAATTTTTATTTAAGTTTTTAAAATATGAAATTTTATTCTTTCAATGTCATTATTAACTAACTTAATAATTAATTTTACAGCTTACTATATAATATTGAATGAAAATGTACTTAAGACTAAAATGCTAAGTTGCAGTTTTTTAATTAATTGCACAAAACTAAAATAAAAACAGGAAATGCTTGAATTGCATTTGTTAATCAATTGTACAGGTTTGTGTTAAACAAAACTGGGTTATTGATCTTTTTTATTTTATGAATAATAAGCAAGAAACAAATTTGTTGTGTTATTGACTTTTTATGTTCTATGAATAATTGAGCAAGAAATGCTTGGGTTGCATTTGTCAGTCAATTGCACAAGTTTGTTGTGTTATTGACCTTTTATGTTTCCTAGTTAACTTTAATTGGAGTCGGAGGAGTCTCTGACGTAACTCACGCTAGATATAAAACAGTAAAAACCAACTACACAAAACAAGAGGTAGGGCCGACATACGCGCGCTTTCAAGGTAGACCAACACGTTCCTGACGTCATGAGATGTGTCGCTTTCAAATAAGAGCAATACCAACACGCTCAGTGATGGTACACCAAAGATACACGTATTTAAATCTTTAAAATGGTTCTCCTGACCAAAGCCTGTTTTTACCCTTAGGTCCCTTTCCATTTTTCGCGTCACATATGTGAAAATCATATCGACCCCTTTGTGCGAATTTATCGTATGTTACAAAAACCAAATTTTACAGGACAGCCATTTTTCTACTTTTCTATGCTTTCGCTTGCAATATCAAAATAAAAATATACATGTGCTTAGATAATTAACTAAGATAACTACCCCTATTCTGGTGGAATAGTTCAAGTTTTCCGACAAAAACGTATTTTTGGCACATACGATAATTTCATTCACAACATTTCGTAGATGCGTGTGTAGAATGTGGCACTTACGATATCATTTGTTAGTGTTAGAAATAAATTCAAACAAAGATTTATTTGTAGTTTTATGTATTTGTTCATTATTTTTGAACTTAGAATGGAACAAAGTAATAAAAAATGTAATCAATATTTAACAGAAGCATGAATTCATTAAAAAAAACTTTAAACCCAATAATAATAATAATAAGTGAGTTAATCTTCTTCGTCGCTTTTATTTAGCACGTCTTTTACGCGTGCAGAATATTTTAAATGTAAATACTCATTGTGGTATTTTGACGTATGCTATTTTTTAAACATAGATTTTTCAAATCATTGAATTTTTGCAAAGAGAAACACAAAGGTGAATTGTACAACTTTTGTAACTTAAGGGAAAAATTAAAGTTATTTATATTTTTTTAGTGGAACTGTCGGAATATCCGTTAATGAGTTCAATTGATTTTGATTTTTTGTCTAATAAAGCTATGCGAACTTTATTTATGTTTAGTTTAAATTTGTTTGATAATAAGAAATTTGCAAATGACTTCCAGTTTTCAAACTCTGAGTGGCTGGCCTACTTCAATACGGTTGTACCCCGATGTATTAGTTTGTGCATTGCGAATAATTATGGGCCATTCACTTGGCGCCCAAATGGTACGACTGCGTGCAAATGCTTCAATTGCGCTATGTACAGAATCATCTGGTATCATTGTATGACGGGAAGTAAATATTTTATTTTAATACTTGTACAGGGCTGTGCAATTTCATTGCAGCCTCGCTTACTATCACGCTCACTCCACAAATGACAATAGCCATTCCTAGCGCCGTTTTCATAAACGCTGAAATTGTAGTAGGCGTACTTGCGTGAGTAAAAAAGGGTTATATTATTTTTGAACGGAGTATTCAAAACTTTTTGCAAATCAAAGCTGGCGCAAACAAAACACTTGAGAAACCTGCTTTTAAATATTTTTTTTATTAAATAAAATCCACAATTTAGTAGACATCAAACAACCAAAATACCATAATTACACATAAACAAAATCCACATCAAATTACTTTTAAGTTATATTATTTACTTACGGTTTTGAAAACTGATAGCATTATTAAGGCACTATTTATTAATTTCTCTGTAGACAATGTTTTACTTGTAGTGGTTTACAATAACTGATTACCTCAAACACATTATCCGAAAAAAAATGCATGCTAAATGCTGCTCTTAAACTTTAATATATCCTTTTCTGTACAATTAACGGTAAAACGAATAGAGGCAAAAAACAAAATATAGCGAACAAATCCCTTTACCTTCTAATTCTTCTAACTAAGAAAGAAATATATAGTAAATATTGTAACAACTACAATATGCCAAATATTCTTCATCGGCAGATACGATATCGCTCACAAGAAAAAATGGACTGTAACATACGATAAAGTGTTCAATCAATTTGTGGAGCAACGAAGTGGAATTCGCCTACAATATTAAGTCAGGTGACGTCTCTTTGAATGTAGAATGAGATTACATCAAAAACTTAATTTCCAAAAAATTAGCATATACGATAATTTCGCGCAAAGGGGTCGATATCTTGCAAGGAATACAACACAAAAATGTTTTTTGGCGCCACATAATTGCCGCCGTTTAATTGAAGAAATCACTTAATTAAAATTAAATATTTTTACTATTATTTTAAAGCACATGAGTACGCTTAAGGGAAAATCAGTTTTACAGCTTTTTTGTTTGTAAAGCTACAAACTTCAATAAAATAAACAATGCTTAGTATAAAAAATTACTCAATAACTAGCGACGAAACACAATGCTACAGCTAATTTTTATTTAAATCACTACCAGGCAACATTTTCTTTTGTTCTATTCTAAAACAATATAAAAAGTAGATAATCTATTTAAACGATATGGTTTCAATGTATCCAAATTGTTTTATTAATGAAAATATTGCATAAGCCCAAAAACAAAAAATAAATCCTTCAATTATTAATTTCCCTTACCCGAATCCGACTGTATACATATAATGTTTGTGTACCGCTTAAGGTGGCTTCACACTATTACACTTGAGTATTACGACTTGTCATAAACTGAAATAAAATGAAAAAGTGTAATAGTGTGAATACAAAATGTTATGAAATGTCAAAAAATACGGGCAGAAATTTGACAGTCGTATGCTCTTTTAATTTTTTGAAATTTTTCTAAACACTAACGGCCTTATTCATAACGAAAAGTTAGCCACAGCTTATATACTACGTACAACGAGCTGCTAACTAGAATGCCGATTAAGCTTGGCAGCTCGTTGGCGCCGTGTTTATTCATAAGAAACTTTTATCAGTCTGCCAACTTATCATAAATCAACTCTGAAATAGCATGGTACTCCTCAAAAATGCAAAAATTTTTTGTATATCATCCCTGATTTTGACATTTTTTGTTTATCCATCCATTCTAACAAATTTTAAAATTTAAAAATAAATAAACGAACAATATAATTTTTTATAAAAATTGAAAAGCAAGGCAAACGGTCTGTAAATTGGATTGAACAGGATGAAAAGGTAGGTAAAAAAATATTGGTTATGTAAAACAACAACACAGAACAGCAGTTTTTCACAAGTTGGCAAAGGTTTGGCTGCTCGTTAACAAGAGTTTAGCAAATCGTTAGCCAGAGTTTGGCATGTGTATTATGAATAAACTTTATGTTAATCCAATGCCAACTTTTTGTTATGAATAAGGCCGTAAATATTTAAACACATATTTTATTATATAATAAAAAACTTTTAGTTATTTTTTTTATTAATGTTGGACGTTATAATGTACTGGCAAATCTTTTTTTGTAATGTGAACTTTGTTAACTTTATAATCTTTTCTTACTTCACATTCTTCTTGTAACTTCGTTTATGTCAAGACGTACATAATTAAAATTAATTTCTAATTATTTAAAACTTTTATGTAAATTAAAATTAATTGAATTACAAAATATAAAAATCAGGTTATGGGCCAAGAACAAAGTTCTGGCAATTGTTGAAAAAATTTAGAAGTGTTTTAAGGAAAAGAAAGCAGAACAAATTCAAAGAATTTTAGTTTTTCGTGAAAGAAGAAAAAGTTTACAAAATGGCGTCACTATATCAAATCGAAAAACTCGACGACACAAACTATGATAGCTGGTGCATACACATACGAAGTGTATTAATTCATAGAGGTTGGTGGAAAATATTAAGTGGTGCTGTCAAGAAGCAAGATGCTAAAACTGATCAAGATAGAGCTTTGTAGGACGAATATGACGAAAAAGCCCTTTCTACAATAACTCTTTGTGTAAAATCATCGCAATTAAATACTATTAAAAATTTTTTTAAATCCCGCGATGCTTGGATGCGTTTGGAGGAATTCTACAACAACGAAAAAGCAACAACAAAGACAACATCTTTTACATGCTATGAAAGTAGTAGAAAACGAAAAACATACAGTGGTGCATCGACAGCGGTGCAACTTCACACATGTGTTGTGAAAGTTTAATGTTCTCGAATTTTTTTGAACACGAAGAGGAAATTTGTTTTGAAGCTGGTAGTATATTATGGCCAAAGATAAAGGTGACGTTCCAGTTGATATTAATGGTGAACAGATAATATTCAAAAATGTATTGTATTCTCCAGAGTTAAATATGAATTTTGTTTCTGTTTCCCGAGTTGTTGAAAATGGTTTTTCTGTGGTTTTTAATGCGACATCCGCGGTTATAAAAAATGCTAAAGGCAATGTAATACTCAGAGCTTTTAAGAAAAATAAATTGTTTATATTTGAGCACAAAGTGGAAAAATTATATGCGGCTTATACTGCGAGTCAACTGTGGCACAATAGACTTGGTCATTTAAATTATAGGTCAATGAGTGATATGTCTAAAAGAGAAAAGGTTAAAGGCATGAATTTAAATGATGGCAGTCGAGCAGTCCATTGCAAAACATGTATGTGCAGCAAAATTTGTGTGAGCCCATTCCCACAAGAATCAACTACAAGCACAACTAATTTGTTAGAGGTGGTATATAGTGACGTTTGTGGTGTCTTTTGGGGAAAATCTTTCAGTGGTGCAAGATACTTTGTCACGTTCATTGTTGATTTTTCGAGGCGTATTTTCGTTTATTTTTTAAAGGCTAAAATCGAGGTTTTTAAAACGTTTAAAGTATTTAAGTTACAAGTTGAAAAAAAGACTGGTCAGAAGATAAAGATTCTGGGCAGCGATAATGGTCGCGAATACATAAATACGGATTTCGATAAGACACCTCAACAAAACGGCGTAGCCGAACGGGCTAACCGTACATTAATCGAAATGGCTCGTTCTATGATGGTGCATAGTGGAGTTCAGCAGAAATTGTGGGCAGAGGCCATTAATACTGCCACCTATTTACGTAACAGATGTCCGACAAAAGTACTTGAAGATAAAACGCCATACGAAGTTTGGTTTTAAAGAAAACCTAACCTTCAACATTTGAAAACAATTATATCAAATGCAGTAACATTAAGTAAAGCTAAGTGTGTAGGTAAGTTCGAGGTCAAAGGCGAAAAATATATAATGGTTGGTTACTCTCAAGTTGCAAAAGCATACAGACTTTATTGTGAATGTAATAAAAGCATAGTTAAACGCCGCACAGTGGGTTCGATAGTACCCAAAGTATCGATTAATTCATAGACGCCGTAGTTTTAAAATATTACATTTTTTTATTGATGGGTTATTATAAGCACATAAAAGTACAGTATTTTAGAAAAAAAGTTAAAAAAATAATTTTTTAACCCGTTAAGCGCATTTTTGTTTTTTGGAAAAAAAGACCTTAGTTCACAATTTATGCTGTAACTTTGGAATAAAAAGCAATAAATTAATAAGTAAAACTGAAAATTAAGGCATACTCAATGTTTTATTAAAAATTTAAAATAATAAATATATTTTAGGTAAATTTCAACAAACTCTGTAATTTTACATGAAATTTCTTAAAATTTACTTAGCTGTTAGAAATTATTTAGAATATGTTGAAATTTACCCAATTTATAGTAGGAATCTTTACTTGTTCTATTAAAGTTCAAATGAAAACCGTACTTCTATGTATGTTCACATGCTTGTGCTCAATTTTTTTATATAGGGTACAATGAACTATAACAATTAAAAGAGATGGAAGCGTGACACAATATTTTTAAAATGCAGTTTTCGTATAATTTTACCAAGAAATTTATTTATAATAACGTAAGTTATTGCCGAATTTTTTTTTTTTTTTTAGGTACATATTAGTATTTAAGCTTTAGTTTTGTTCGAACATTAAGTGTTTTCGTGATCATTTCGAGCTTGTGAGTTAATTTTAAATTCAATAAAAGCACGAACGTATGCAAAAATTAGAATTCGGTGTAAATAAAACAGAAATTATTTTTTGTAAGTGAGCGTGAGTCAAAATTAACTCACGCAATCATCTCTGATAGAAACCAGACTCAGTTATAACTTTAATACCGAAAATAAAGACAAAACAGAGTTAACAAGTAAGAGTGCTATATTCGGCCGTGCCGAATCTTATATACCCTTCACAACGTGTAGTCATGCAATAACAGTAGTTTGTATCACCATTCATCTCATATGAAATACGTACTAAAGGCCTGCAACTGTTGCACTATACAACATAGCAACATGTGTCACATAATGCAAGTGCTAATTCATGCAATGCCGAAAATGCATGTTTGACAAAGACATATAAAGACAGTGTATAATTTGTTTAATTAAATCTGTACATAGTTCTAACAGTGATATTGCATACATGAGCATAGAAAATGAGAAAGTCAACACATGCGACACGTGTGACATATGCAGCACATGTTTTTTATAGTGCATTTTAATCATTACAATAGAACATTATATGCAATAAAATCAGAAATTTATTTAATATAATTGTAATTACATACTTTAAGGAAATTTCTTTTAAGGATTTATTTAGGAAATATTTAAATAAAGTCAATTTGTTTTGTGTCGGACTTGGCGGTTTTTTTTTTTGGGGTGTTTTGGGTTTGCCTTTATTTTCCGCAAAATATAACGCTCGTCCTGCTCATTAAATATTTTATTCGGTGCCTTCCTGCCTTTGTTATGAACCCGATTTTCATGTGTGAAACGCTCAATGATTTTTTGGACCGTAGAAGAATTCATGTTAACCATTTCAGCTATTTTTCGCTGTGAGTGGCCATTTTTGAAATGGTTTAAAACCAATTCTCTTTGCGCTAAAGTAGTACGCGGACTCATTTAAATTTTTGTAAATTGACACTCCAAGGAACGAATCTAAAATAACAATTCAACAAAAAACATTGCCAGAATTAAAAATACGAAAAACGAAACCAAAAACAAAGCTGCATTGAAGTACTGTTACAGTAAAGAAAGACATGGTATTAAACACAACAGCGCACAACAGCTTGCCTAAGTTACAATGACATGCTTAGACAGTGGGCCAATTCAAAGCAGACTCTCATATTGTACTATGTCATATAATTCATATTAATATGACTAGTGACTTTGAACACCTTTTGTTAACAAATTATGTATTTAATACAAGAAAGAAGACAAAGAGATGACGCTGTTAAAAATTGTATGTATACAGGAAAGAAGAAAATAGAAAATATTCTCTCTAAGAGGTGAGAAGCGAAGAAATTCTCTCTGCGAGACAGTATGGTTAAAAGTATAAAATACACAATTTCTTATACAAAGGAAACAAATGTGTAAAGTCATATTATTTTTTTTGTATGGAAATTACTAACAAAAATTTTATGCATGCATAAAATAATATGAAATAGTACAAATATGACTGATATGCAACCACTTTGAATTGGCCCAGTATGTTTGAGTTGGCATAACATGTTATAACACCTTGTTTACGTACGGTCTTCACCAGCCATCGATTTGTTTGAACAACGAACAATTTTTTGTGCGCACATGAATTTGCCTGGTGTGGACCGCTGTTGTCGATGTTTTGTTCTTGTTCAAACAGCGTTGTCAGAACATTTGTTCGAACAACGATGTCTGACATTAAAAGGCATTTTGAATATGAAAGAAAGAGACGACACATAAAAATACCAACAAAATACTCTTTATACGTTTTCTCCATATCAAAGAACATGAACAATTTTTTGACAGTTGCTCTGCCGACGTTTTGTTCTAGTCTAAACAAATCGATGGCTCGTCAAGACGTAGAGTTAAATTCGCATGGCATAGCAAAGCATGAAATCTTTGAAAATGACATTTTTACAGAAAATGTGGAATTGTACAGGAGTCTAATACGTACATACATATATAAAACACATACATATATAAAAACATCCCATTGTAAAATTATAAATTAACGTATGTATGTTAAAAAAAAAAATAAAAAAAATAAAAAAAAAAAATTTAAAAAAAAATGAAAAAAAAAATTTAAAAAAAATAATTAAAATATATGTAAATAATAAATATAAAACAAAAAAAAAATTAAAAAAAAATAAAAATAATATCTTCTATCTTCTATATATATAAAAGTGAATCTCTGTGTGTGTGTGTGTGTGTGTGTGTGTGTGTGTGTGTGTGTGTGTGTGTGTGTGTGTGTGTGTGTGTGTGTGTGTGTGTGTGTGTGTGTGTGTGTGTTAGCTATAGACTCCGAAACTGTAAAACCGATCGGACTCAAACTTTGGCAAGTTGTTGGACACATACCAGGGAGTGTTTATGGGTGGAAAAAAGTGGGCGGGGCCACGCCCATAAAAATTAGTTATCAGTTTTAGCTCCTTGCACTTGACGGATTTTTCTGAAACTTTGCACAGATAACGAGCTGTCATGACTAAATAATTTCGTGATAAGAAAAGTGGGCGGGGCCACGCCCCTAAAAAAGTTTTAATATTGAGGTACTTGCACTGGACCGATTTTTCTGAAACTTTGCACACATATTAAGCTATCATGACTTTATAATTTCGTGATTAAAAAAGTGGGCGGGGCCACGCCCATTAAAAATTGGTTATCAGTTTTAGCTACTTGCACTGGACCGAATTTTCTGAAAGTTTGCAAACATACTGAGTTGTCATGACTTTACACTTTCGTCATTAGAAAAGTGGGCAGTGCCACGCCCATTAAAAAAAGGTATCATTTTGAGGTACTTGCACTAGACCGATTTTTCTGAAACTTTGCACACATATTGAGCTGTCATGACCTTCTGATTTCGTGATTAGAAAAGTGGGAAGGGCCACGCCAATAAAAAAAGTTATAATTTTGAGGTACTTGCACTGGACCGATTTTTCTGAAACTTTGCACACATACTGAGCTGTCATGACTTTACAATTTCGTGATTAGAAAAGTGGGCAGTGCCACGCCTATAAAAAAAAGGTATCATTTTGAAGTACTTGCACTGGACCGATTTTTCTGAAACTTTGCACACATATTGACTTTACAATTTCGTGATTAGAAAAGTGGGCAGGGCTACGCCCATTAAAAAATTATAATTTTTAGGTTTTTTTACTTGATATTCAATTAAAATTAAGAATGCATTTTGATTCATTAAGGGGCGTAGCAACGCGCGCCGGGTTTGGCTAGTATTAAATAAAAAAAAAAAAAATAGAAAAAAATTTTTTTGGCTCAGCTGGGATTCGATCCCACGTTTACTCTAACCAATATACAAGTTTGTATGTATGTATGTTGTTGTTGTAATGTTGTTTTTGTGAAAAAAAAAATCGAGGTAGTCGTGGGTTTTTGCTCATATCTTAGTTGTTTATGTACCGATTCCGTACCGTTTCAATACCGATCTACTCCCGAATATTTCTGATATTTTAATACCTCACCCGGGTCCAAGCGATTTCGGGGGGCTTCAAAAAGTTGATTTCAACATACAAACGGACAGACTGACAGAGCTTAATCGACTCCCCTATTCATAAGCTTTCAGAAAATATATACTTTATGGGTTCGAAAATGAAAATTGTAGAAATTTCACACGGAATGACAAACCTATATATACCCTTTTTATACCCTTCACCTGTGGTGCACAAGGGTATATATAGCTTTGTCATTCCGTTTGTAATTTCTACAATTTTCATTTCCGACCCCATAAAGTATATATTTTCTGAAAGCTTATGAATAGAGGAGTCGATTAAGCCCTGACCGTCTGTCCGTCTGTCCGTGTGTTGGTTGAAATCAACTTTTAGAAGCAACTATATGTTCCTCAGATCTGTATATGGTATCAATCTCTTGGAAATATCCAGGAATGAATCGCTATTGAAATTCAGCACAATCGCCCCATAACTTTCTGAGATATGAGCAAAAAACCACGACCACCTCGTTTTTTTTCACAATTACAACAACAACATACATACATAGATACATGTAAAAAACATACCAAACAAAAAAAATTACAAAAAAAAAAAATATTAAAAATAAGAAAAAAATAATAAAAAAAACTACAAAAAAAAAATTTTAAAAAAATTTAAAAAAAAATTTAAAAAAGTTTTTTAAAAATTTTTCTAAAAAAATTTTTTAAAAAAATTTAAAAAAAATATAAAAAAAAATAATAAAATATAAATAATATATTAAATAAAATAAAATAAAATTTTTTTGGCTCAGCTGGGATTCGATGCCACATTTATTCTAACGTGTACGTATGCACGTATTTTATATGGTATGAATGGTGATACAAACAATTGTTATTGCATGGCTACACGTTGTGAAGGGTATATAAGATTCGGCACGGCCGAATATAGCACTGTTACTTGTTCACTGTGTGAAGGGTATAAAAATAACAAGTTGATTTGTTGTTTGTTTTTTTAGATTAAGTATTTAGCAACTAGAGTTCTTTCACAAAAATTTTAATAAGTAAAAAAACGCGGTGCCTGCAAAAGTTTGGTGTGGAATATAAAAGCTAAAATACTATATTAAAATATCACTTAATAAAATTTGCTGGATCGCAACAAGAAATTTGTTGAAACTCTGTGTATATATCGAAAATACCCCAAATATGGAGCACTTTTAAAAAAAAATATTAAAAATATTTGCAAAACATTTATCTAAAAAACATTAAGTTGATGGTTCCATTTTAATAAAATTGCCTTTAGAACGCTTAATAAGAATTATCAGCACCCAAAATATCTCAATTTTCAGTTTTAGGCACGGCACGAAAAATTTTGAAAAATTATTTGACTTTGACAGCTCACAGTCGATAGAGTAATTTACTCAAAACAAAAGTTTTTGGCAAATAGTGATGTAGAATTTACTATTCACCCAGTACCACACACGAATGTGTAGGATAAAGTTCAGCTTTTGAATTAATCCTCACTTTTGGTACATTTCAACCCTCTGTGCGCCGTGACGTACTGTTTGAGGAAAATAACTATGACTATAATCAACCATATGAGCCGACGAAAAGGGCCGAAGATTACCTAACAATTTTCGTTGACAATAGCAAACAGAAAGGCGCAAATAAGTTTTTAGACAATGAATATTTATCAGGTGTGGTGAAAAGTGATGAGGAATCAGATGATGATCCTGAAGATTTTTTAGGATTTGAAACCGTAGAAGATAATGACAAATCATTGAGATCGGATAACCAGGAGGAGATCACTGGAATTTCTCGCGGTAGGTCAAAAATAATGAGAACGGGTAATCGCGGTAGACCACGTAAAGAGCATTTAAAAACCATGGTAAATGACTATATTCCGGATACAGTTGAACAAGCCATAAGTGGAACTGATAGTGAAAAATGGTACGATGCAATGAAAACCGAAATGTCATCATTGAAGAAGAACCAAACATGGTCGTTAGTGGATCTTCCAGCGGGAGCCAAAGTTTTAAATTCTAAATGGATTTTTGCTTTAAAAAAGGATGATAATGGAAACAGAGCGTTTTAAAGCACGCCTGGTTGCTAAAGATTGCAGTCAAAGATTTGGCATGGACTACGACGAAACATTTTCACCGGCATTAGCAGTACAATGGAAGATGCATATGCATCAAATAGATATTAGCTCTGCATGTTTAAATAGTAAAATCCAACACGAAATTTATTTTCGACAACCAGAAGGATTCGTTGACAAGAATAATCTTCATACATTTTTTAAACTCAATAAGGCAATATATGGCCTGAACAGTCAGGGAAGGAATGGAACGAGAAATTGGATTTCGTGCTTAAGGAAATTGGTTTCCAACAGTGCGCAAATGAACCTTGCCTTTATAAAGCCACAATAGAAGGAGAGCTTATACTACTTGTCGTTTACGTAGATGATCTCTTAATATCGTCAAAAAATAAGAATCAAGTATTGTTGTTGAAGAATTTATTATCAAGAGAGTTTCCAATTACTGATAAGGGTCAATTACACCATTATCTGGGTGAGAGAATTCTTCGTTATCTTCATGGTACTGAAAATTTAAAAATTATGTACAAATCTGGTGAAAAATCCGTTGAAGGTTTTGTGGATGCAGACTGGGGCGGAAATACTATCGGAAGTCCTACACAGGTTTCATATTTTTTGTTGGAAATTGTCCTGTAACATGGCAGTCAACAAAACAATCGTGTGTGGCTCTTAGCAGTACTGAGGTCGAGTATGTGGCTTTGTCAGAAGCGACAAAGGAGGATATATTTTTAAAGCGCCTTCTAAAGTAAATTGGTTACATATCAGGTGAAGCCGTTGTTCTCAATGTTGATAACCAGGGTGCTGTTAAATTGGCATCCAATCCAATTTATCATAAAAGGACCAAACATATCGACATCAGATTTCATCATGTCCGTGAAGTTGTGAAGAACAAAGATGTCATTCTAAAAAATTGTCCATCCCAGGAGATGATTGCTGACATCCTGACAAAAATTTTGGTGAAGACAAAACATACTTATTTTTCTAAATTTATGAAATTTAAATAATTTTTTTTATTTATGTAAAACGTCATTCACATTGAGGAGGAGTGTTGGAAATTATAATGTACTGGCAACTCTTTTTTTGCAATGTGAACTTCGTTAACTTTAAAATTATTTCCTACTTCACATTCTTCTTGTAACTACGTTTATGTCAAGACGTACATAATTAAAATTCATTTCTAATTATTTAAAACTTTTAAGTAAATTAAAATTAATTTAATTACAAAATATAAAAAACAATTAAATACTTTTTTTTATGTGACAAAATATTTAAATTCATACACTTGTTAAATTTTTTGAAAAGTTAGTTATTTAAAATTAATTTTTCACACAAAATACATAAAAAATCAAAACAAATATTAGTTTTCCGATGATGCTTCACAGCAGATTAGCGAAATATTGAGACAACTAATAAATATTAAAAACATTATTTTTAGTATAAAAGGTATTTAAATTTAAATAATTTTTGTTAATATTTAAATAAAAAAGTTGAAAAAACTAAATATGTACATAGAATTCCCGGTATAACGAACGATATTATGTCAGGCATATTCCTTATATCGATATATTCGTTATATCGCGTACGATATACGATAATATAAGAAACGGTTACAGCTATGTTATATAATACGATTTAAACTTTCTTTTTTTTTAATCCTTTTTTTTAGTTCAATAAAATTTAGTTCAATTTGCTTTAAGAAAATATGTATGTAAATTAGAAATTTAAAAATAATAAGAAATTAGACTTGTGTCCGACTCGTTACTTTTGCTCGCTTTTGCCAACAACCTAGTTCATTCAATCCCCAAATCCCATTAAATTTACATTAAAGTTCGTAGAAAAAATTAATAGGTTTTTGGTAAAAATGAACTGAAGTAACCGATTGACCCAACTCTGTGTTGTTTAAAAGATACAAGTAAGTAAGACGCAAGTGAATTAGAGCGAAATTAAACCTCATTCAATTAAACTAGGTCGTTTATGACCGATATAACTCTAGCTTTTATACATATTTAGTAAATTCCGAGTACAATTTTATTTATACAAAAGCTTGATTTTTGTTAAGAAACAATAAATTTTCAATTACGTTATAAATTATATAGAATAATTTTCAAGGGTGAAATGTCTTTGCAGAAAATCTTTAATCCCAATTTGTTGCTAGAGATTGATTCTTTTTGGTCATTCTAAAAAATGTAAAGCTGGAGACCATTTGGTAAGTTTTGAATGTGCCAGAAAAATCGCCTTAAACTATATAAAAATACTTTGTACCAAAGCATTTCTATATAAGCTATTTTATTGATTTTTTTTATTTATCTGATATTTGATTCGTTAAAAAATACAATATTTAAATACATTCAAACTGAACCTGAACTAAATTTCAGATAAATTCACAAATATGCGTCTGGGCAGCTCTAATGTCTAATGCAGGATAAAAAAAGGCAAAAAACAATTCACAATATCTACTACTACCCCAAAACGAAATTACAAATCGCCTACCTCTTCATCAACTGTTTTAATTGACAAAGAAAAAGGCAAAAGCAAGCAAACTATCAAATATAATACAATATAATACATATATATTTAATACATAAATTCGCCACAACTCGAACGAGAGAAGGCGAAAATTTTACATAATTGCATATTAATAACTGATCAAGTATATAACAGAATATGTGTTAAGTAAATACGCGTATACAAATAAAGTAGTATAATTCATCAAAACAGATCGCCAATAATGATGTTGGTGTTGTGATGTCTGACTTGATTAATATTGGGCTATCACGCACTACCATTGTTGTAATTAAGACTTGATGATTGATTAATTAATAGCATACTTTCGAAGAAATAACTAATTACTTTGATTTACTTTCTCTTGTTTAATTAACTTTTTTACTACTACAACCAACAATATCCAATGCCAAAAATCATTCAATCAAATATTTATGAATATTTACAATGTGTGCTGTCGTGATGTCTGGCGACGTTATAATTTTGCGTTTATATTGTTCTTACGGCCTCCCCATAGAATACTTCTGGTGGCTCAAGTGGCGGTGATGACCTAACTCAAAAATATAAAAAATCTGAAAGTCGAAACTTAGCAATGGAGAGCAATGGGCGACGTAGAAGATCTAGGTAATTTGTTAAAGATCTTTTGTAACAGTTAATGATTAAAATATTTATTTCAGGAGTAGATCGGAATCACTGGGAGATAATGAACGCAAGAGCATTAAATCTTTTAATTCGGAACGAGACAGGGGCAAACAAAAGGATGATATTCGTTCAAAAGATCGAGATCGTGAAAAAGATCGTCAGATATCTTCACGTAATAAAGACCGTGATCGTGACCGTGGTCACGAACATCGCTCGAAGGATCGACGTATAAGAAGCCGCTCACGTGAAAATCGCCGTAGCAGATCAAGGGAGCGAAATAGAAGTAGTTCTCGATCTTTACGTAAGAGCAGTCGTACACGTGATTATAGACGTAGTCGTTCTAAAGAACGTCGTTCTAGAGATCGCCTGAGCCCTATACCAGAGCGAGGCAGTAGTCGTTCATATAGACAGTCGCATTCCCGCGAAAGAAGGTAAGTAAAAGAAAAAAGTGTTTACGATATATTCTTTTCATAAAAAGTTAAAAAGCATGTTACCCAAGGCATATTTATCCATAAGGTACTATTAAAAAAATGTTTATTTTTTATAACACAGTTGAAATAGTTTCTAGAAAAATCTGAAGTAGTGTAAAGTAAATTACATTTTCAGGACTTTTAAATCAATAAAGCAAAAGTATTCATATTAAATAACTCCCAAAATGCGAAATAATTTATTATAAATGATGTTCTTCAAAAGGTGTGGTGGCCAAAGTCACCAATTCGTTTTGGGCCCACAGTTTTAATGAATTACGGCTGTATGCAAAATAAAAATTTAATAGCTACTTATACATCGCACACAACGAGCTATTAACTAGAATGATTTTTTGGCCTAATAGCTTGTCAGCAGGAACCTTATTCATAATGAATTCATATCTGTCAAATAAGATGTATAAAGTCAACTCTGAATTTTAATGATGCCATTTGAAATAATTGTTTTATTCCGTAGATGGCATCACTTTTTTGTAAAAAATTAATTTTGAAAGCTATTATTTTTGTATTTTCCCTATCAAATAAAAATAAATGAAATAAACAAATTTGGAAATGAATAATACAAAGTTAAACAAAAGATTACCAAATTGGGAGCAGGATGATAAGGTAATAAGTATATTTTGTTTTGTTTTATACTAACATACAGACATACATATGTATGTATATATATATATATATATATTCCCTTCGATCCTATAAGGAGCATAGGGCCTCAACAAACTTCCTCCACTCAGATCTATCAATCGCTATGTTTTTTACTTCGCTCCAGCTTTTACGCATTTTTCTTATCTCGGAGTCGATTTGTCTTCGCCACGTATGAGCTGGTCGCCCTGTTCTACGACTTCCCTGAGGGTTCCATTCAATAGCATTTCGGGCAATATCGGATGGTTGTTTGCGGAGTGTATGTCCGATCCAATTCCACTTTCTTCTCTGCATTTCTACGCACAGCGGTGCTTGCATTGTTTCGCGCCACAGGTTGATGTTCGATATAGTTCGTGGCCAGAAGATTCGTAGAATTCTTCGAAGACATTTGTTAACGAAAACTTGCAAGGATTTAATGTCTCGGGAGGCAGCGTTCCAAGTTTCGCATCCATATAACAACGTTGAGTTTACGTTGGAGTTGAATATATTAATTTTAATACGACGTGATATTGTGGACGATTTCCACACTTTATTGAGCAGACCAAAGGATTGTGTGCCTTTTTTTATTCGACTAGCAATATCTTCGCTAGATCCTCCAGTTCGATTGATAATGGCTCCGAGATAGCAGAATGTATCGACTTGTTCTAAAGTTTCATCATTTACCAGGAAGGAATTTACGTTTTCGGCGTTAATACGCATCACTTTTGTCTTTTTTATATTTATCTTGAGCCCCGCCTTCTCTGATATGTCTATAAGTCGTTTCAATTTTGTGGACATATCAGTGTGGCTGTGAGAAAGGAGGCATATGTCATCTGCGTATTCGAGGTCTTCTAATCGCTCGTTTAAACCCCATACGATTCCTCGGTTGCCCACCATTGCGTGCTGCATCACAATATCTAGCACGATATTAAAGAGCAGTGGTGACATTACACACCCTTGACGAACGCCTGTACCAACCTCAATCTTACGGCTAAGCATGCCATCGTGTAGAATTCGGCAACTTGCTCTTGTGTATAGGCATTTTATAAGTTGGATAAGTTTACGTGGGACGCCTTTACACTCAAGAGCATTCCAAATCACATCATGTGCCAGGTGTCAAATGCCTTTTCAAAATCGATAAATATAAGGTAAAGGGGAGATCGCCATTCAACTGACTGCTCTATTATTACTCTTAGTGAGTTAATGTGATCAACGCATGACTTTTTGGGGCAAAAACCAGCCTGTTGTCTTTTTAAATCTGGCATTAAAGAGTCCGATAACCTCTTAGTTATAACGTGGGCTAAAACTTTATTGATCATACTTAATAGTGTGATGCCCCGCCAGTTGTTACGATTTGTTAAGTCGCCCTTCTTGGGGATCTTCACTATAATACCTTCTTTTAGCTCGTCTGGAATTATCTCTGATAACCAGATTTCCTCAATAATGGGAAAAATAAGTTCTGCGCTCGTTCTGGAGTTTAACTTAAGGAGCTCTGGAGATATGTTGTCGTTGCCCGGACTTTTGTTGTTTTTAAGCGCTTTTACGGCTTGTACAATCTCAGACATTACTGGAGGGGTAATACTGATATTTGATCGTGTGTTGTGATTGATGCAGCTACATATAGGTGCAGTTTCTTGTGGGCGTGGGGTGAACATTTCAGAGAAGTGTGTAGCCCAAAGTTCAAGCTGTTCGTCTTTGGACGTGATTAGTGTGCCAGAGTTGTCTTTCACTGGTTTACCTGTGACTGAGTAGCTGTTACTTAATAACTTCTTGATGAGTCGGTACAAGTCACTGGTGAGGTTCGTCTCTGCCGCTGCTTGAGCCTCTTCGGCTATGGCATTCGTCCATGCGCGTTTGTCTTTGCGGGCACTGCGTTTTACTTTACGATCTAGGCTTGCATGTTGGTTTTGAAGAGTCAACTTTTCACTTCGCGTTTTTGCAGAGTTAAGTGCAGCTTTAAGTTTCTTTCTTTCATTAATTATTGTCCATGTCTCTTCAGATAGCCATTCTTTACGTTTATTTTCTTTGAGACCTATATGTTCTGTGGCAGCATTCACTAGTATATTTTTTTGTAACTTTCCAATCCCTTCGTTGATCTTGAGGTGTTGACGTCAACGATTCATTTATGGCATTATAAAAGTTCGATGCGACGGATGGGATTTTCAGTCTACTAACATCGAATCTCTTAGATATACGTGGGTCTTTCTTTTTTAAAGCCGCTATCTTTATGCGCACACTTGCGATGAGTAGATGATGGTCACTGGCTACATATGCACCTCTTTTATTTCGCACATCCAACAAAGAACCACGCCATTTTCTAGATATAGCTATATGATCTATTTGGTTCTCTGTAACATGGTCGGGTGATACCCATGTTATTTTGTGTTTTGGTTTGTGTGGGAACAGTGTGCCCCCTATTACCAGATTATTTTCTGCGCACATATTCATAAATAATTCCCCGTTTTCGGATCTTTGGCCCAAGCCGTGTACACCCATGATACTTTCCAGGCCGGTGTTATCTGAGCCTATTTGAGCATTGAAGTCGCCCATTACTACCAATATATCACCATGATTTGAAGATGTGATTGCTCGATCAAGAAGGCTATAGGATTCTTCTTTCACGTCAAAATTGGAGACTTCTGTAGGCGCATAACATTGGATGCATGTAAGGTTTAATATATGTATGTACTTGCAGAATTTGTTATCACAGCTTGTGTTGGAAAAACTGGAGATAATAGAAAACGCAAAGATAGACACGAACACTAATAAAAAGAAAAGGGATGCTTGGAACAGCATTGGCGACCTTTTTAACAAAGTTTCAAAAACCACTAGGAACATAGATCAACTACAAAATCAGTGGCGCAAAACCAAAACGCAAACTAGATCAAGAAACTCAGCTTATATGAAACAAATAAAACAGACAGGCGGAGGGCCACCACCTAAAGCTTTGAGCAGTTTTGATGAGGAGTTAACATCCAGTCTGCCTAAGCAATTTGAACAGGATTATAATATATTCGACAGTAATTCATCAGCAGTTGATAAATTATCACCAAACCTGCCAAACAACGAAACGTATTCATTGATAAGTGACGATGAAATACTAGAAGAACCTGATGGACAACCTTCAAATGAAACTTCTAAATCAAACGTAGTTAAAAATAAAAGGAACGACAAGTGTAATGAAACCTCTAAACGAATCAAACTCCTTGATGTGAGCATTAAACAAAAAGAGTTAGAAATGGAGTATACGAAAAAAGAGTTCAAAACAAAAATAATTTCCTTACAAGAAAAAGAGAAAGCAATGAAACTACAAATGGAACAGATGAAGGAAGAACATGAATTAAAAATTTAAAAGCTTAAACTAGAAATACATAATGTAAAGAAAAGTGTTTTTTTTACTTAAAAAGTCCCCTCATCTTTTCAACTGGAGTATAACCAAAAATGTTCCAAGAATTAAAGTTCAAAGTTTATTTAACAGCAAATACTTGACTATCAACTTCAACTTGTATTTTGCACTTAAAAGTCTGATGTAAATTTGAAAATAATATATGTACATATTTATATTTTTTATATTATTTTAAATATCAATATAAAATGCCTTAAATATCTACGCGAAAATTTGTTATTTTTTATATTATTTCTTTTGAATTATTCTATAAAAACAATTTTTAATTTTTTTAAGTTCTGTTCATTTATTTATTTTTAACAAATTAAAGAAAATTAATGAAATAAAAAATTAATAAAAACAAAACCTGTAAATCACTAATAATAATTTTGAGTTTTTAAAAATGTTGGTCGATGTAGATGGAACGTGAAATAGTTTCATTAACAAAATCGTTTTGTAAACTTTCATTAGGCATATTTCAATGATTTAGATCTTCAAAATTTTCATCTGTAAAAACAACAGTTTAAAGCATTTTTTAAATTTAAATCTTTAAATTTACCAAAATCGTCCTCTTTAAACATAATAGATAAGTTATGGAGAACTGCTAATGCAACTATTAAAACCTTAGCGTTTTTTCTGGAAAGACGAATTTTTTCTAGGAGTATACGAAAGCGGCTTTTCCAAACTCCTAAAAGTCTTTCTATCACGTTTCTAGTTAGTATGTGGACTTTGTTGTACATCTCTTCTTTTCTGTCTTTTGGATTACGTACTGGTGTGAACAAGTAATTGGTACACTTGTATCCACCGTCTCCAGCCAGGCGTCCCATAAAATTGCCATTTTCAAATTTTTCCTTTATCTTACACTCATTAAATATTCTGGAGTCGTGAGTGCTACCTCTGCAACAAGCAACAATATCTGATATTTTCAACGATGCATCACAAATCACCTGGAGAGAAAACACAAAAGTGATAAAGTAATAAAATTTTTAAAAACCCACCTGAACGTTGTATGAAAAATAGCCTTTCCTGTTTACATAAAGTTGGGCATCGTCTCCTCCTGTTGCTTGTAGCCGAATGTGAGTGCAATCAATTGCACCTATAATATTTTTAAATCCAGCTATTTTTTCGAATTCATTCATGACAATGATTTGACTCTCGGCTGTAGTTGGCATTTGAATTATTCTGTGGGATTTTTTAGCAAATGCTATTGAAACTTTCCATGTAACTCGCCACAATCTTCTTGAATCTTGTTGCGACCCCAACATCTTAGAGCGGAAAGGACTTGAAGATATACCGGGATATGCCCACCTTTTTTTTTTGCCACGCAAATCTTCCTTTACCATTTTGATTAATTTTTTGGCATTTGTTTTTATAAATCGATATTTTTTACGAAATTCACTTTCCGTGTAGATTAAAAATGGGTTTTTTCTTTTTTTGTAACTTTTATTCAAACTAAAACGGTTTCGATCTCTTAAAACGGCCAACGAGTCTAAATTATCAAGCGTTTCCATAATTTAGATGAAAAATTAAGTTTTGCCGCGAAAAAAATTTTTTAATTTTATTTACAAAACCACTTTGACACAAAACAGCTGTTTTTCAACAGTTAATAGGTCGATGTGTGTGATGTATACGTAGTTTAATAAATACGTTAGTTAATGTATTATGAATAAAACTAATGCTAGCAACTTGCTGCAAATCCTTATTGCATACGGCTGTTAGTTTTTTTCCGTACTATATTTGGATGTGTATTATTATAAAGATAATTAATGAAATATTTTTTTTTCTACTTATACTTATAAACAAGAAAATGGAATTTATTTATATTTCGTTATGTAAAGTCTTGCCTTGAACTACTTTTAATCTTAACTTAGCATACACTGTATTTAATTTGTACATTTTCTTGTAATATTTTTACCTAACGAAGTCATACTTATTATTAAGTTAAATTTAAGTGAGAGAGAAACATTGTTGTAATCACTGTTGCCAACTTTTTCCCAAAGAATATTGCTAAAATAAGGAGAAAAATAGCTATGATATAGCTAAAAATTTTCAAAATTTTAGCGATAAATCGCTAATTATTTATTTTTTCCAAATTCTGGCATAAATTTAACAAAAAATAGCCAAGTTTTCGTCCATTTTTTTTGCGCGGAAAATTTAGCGTTTTATCGCTAAGTTTTTCTTAAATAATGACAGAAGGAAAAAAAGAAAAGTACAGTAATTTTTATTATGAAGGCAGCTTTTATTAATTACATTTTAATACATAATTTACTAATGTATGAAGGTATGTAAAAAAATTCAAGAAATATATGTACGTACACATGTATACGTTATTTTAAAATTCAAAATAATAATGTTTATCAAGTATTACTAATTACGTTATACATGTTAATAATATAATATGCATACAAAAAACATTTTGGGATTTATTCACTAAAAGTCTAAAGCCAATACTCTATATTCTCGCTTTCACATGTAAAATTGTAATCTAGCTTCTTTAATGTTGATTTAAATATATCGTAATTGAAGCTGTCGCATCGGCCGTTTCAGCCAAGCTTACAAATGTTTACACAATTTGTTGTTTTTCGGTACTAAAAATAATAATTAAAATACCTATATCAAAGAGAATATTTATTTTAAATTTATGTACCACTTGATGACACCAACGTTTATTGATTTATTTCCTAATACACATATCTAGAACCTGATACATCGTTTCTAACTTCCATTAAGAGATGGGTCACTAAAACATTTTTATTAATCGCTAATCATTTGGTTCTATTAATACGGGTTTCATTCGTTCCATCGAAACCTTTTTTACATAAAGCACTAAGGAGATCAATTGAATTGACTGACGTATGTTGAGATATAAATGAAGCATTCTTTTAATTTAAATTTTCTCCAATATAACCCTCCCATGCAGATGACTTGTATTTGTACAATTTTGCAGACAGGAAGCACTTGCATCAATATCCTTTCGTATCGTCTTTTTAATCTTGCATTACCCAGGACTTAAACTTTTAATGGCTTAACCATGCACAAGTTTTTGATTTTATTAGTTTTTATACCCTTCACACAGTGAAAAAGGGTATATATAGGTTTGTCATTCCGTGTGAAATTTCTACAATTTTCATTTCCGACCCCATAAAGTATATATTTTCTGAAAGCTTATGAATAGGGGAGTCGATTAAGCTCTGTCAGTCTGTCCGTCTGACCGTCTGTCCGTGTGTATGTTGAAATCAACTTTTTGAAGCCCCCCGACATAGGTTGGACCCGGGTAAGGTATTAAAATATCAGAAATATTCGGGAGTAGATCGGTATTGAAAATCAGAAACATCGGTACATAAACAACCCACGACCACCTCGATTTTTTTTTCACAAAAACAACATTACAACAACAACATACATACATACAAACGTGTATACTGGTTAGAGAAAACGTGGCATCGAATCCCAACTGAGCCAAAAAAATTTTTTTTAATTTTTTAAAAATTTTTTTTTTTAAATTTTTTTTTTATTTTTTATTTAATATATTATTTATATTTTTATTATTATTTTTTTTTTTTTAATTTTTTTTATTTTTTTTTTAATTTTTTTTTTATTTTTTGTTTGTTTTATATATGTATATTATATATATAATAATTTTTTTTTTAAATTTTTTTTTTTAAATTTTTTTTTTAATTTTTTTTAAAATATTTTTTTTTCGTTTTTTTAACATACATACATACGTATACGTATTTCATATGGGATGAATGGTGATACAAGCAACTGTTATTGCATGACTACACGTTGTGAAGGGTATATAAGATTCGGCATGGCCGAATATAGCACTCTTACTTGTTTTTTTTGCAATATTTCTAATTTCTTCCAAGTTATTTTTAAATAGTTTTTTTTTTATTATTTACAAACTAAGAACTCAAATTATTCGAGCTATAAACTTTGCAAGATAAAATTGGTTTTGAATTTTAATGTACGCGGTTTTTGGCTTTCAGATGCCATAATCTGTATTAAAAAGTGTATTGAAAATAGCATTCGCCTTACAAATGAATTGGTAGCTACTCTTTAAGAATGTATACAACAAATGTATTTAAAACACATTAAAAACTAACATCGCGAAAATCGCTAGATTTCCCGCTAATAGCTAAATCATATTTGTTTCCGCAAAAAATGTTTAAAAATCGCTAGATTTGACGAGAAAATAGCTGAAATGGCAACAGTGGTTGTAATCGCACCACACAGCATACAATAACAATGCGAGGTGAACTCGTCTAATCACCACGAAATGTGTGGTAAATAGACCGATCATACATAGCGTGTGTGGTTGAATGTGTATTCTTGCGTGTACGACAAGAAAGGTATAAAACGAGCATCTGATGACTAATGCCCCTATTGCGGTTCTCCACTTTTGTAACAGTTTGGTTGTCTTTGGCAAATTGACATTGCCATTCTCAACTCAACTTACAGTTGACTATTCAGTTGTGTATCTATTTTTTCGTGGCATTACCGTTTTCAACTTTTAAAAAATTTGGTCGACAAAAATGTTGAAACGTTGTGAAACTCAACTAAAAACAGTTGAGTATCACAATACCTAAAATGAGTTTGGTTGTGCATAAGTTGGGTTGACTCTCACACAACCAAACTGAGTTGAGTGGAGAACCATAATAGGGGTATAAATAAGTTGGCTGGCAGCTCGCGCTACGGTAAGAACAACTATTAGTGGTGGACACATATCAGTGCTAAGAACATATACAAGAGGTTCTGTTGAAAGCGTGGGCACACCACCAATAGAACAGCTACAGGCGTTTATTCTAGACTTTTATGACTTCACATTGTAGACTGGTAATTATATACAATCCTCATCACAGCGTAATTTGTAATCGCCAGCATTTGCCCCAGACTTTATCCCATAACACTCATATCCAATGTGTGCTTGCCGGTGGTACTATACTCACATACTCATGTGCTGCTGTCTCAACGGTATCAATACACATTCTGCAAACATCATCCTCCAAAATTCCAATCATTCCCGTTCATGCCAACATGTCCCTCTACCCCAGAGGCACACCTATTGAGCTCAATACACATTCAAGCGCCAATTTCGACCCCACATTCGTACGCTGCACAGCCTTATCAAAAGCAATGTAAATCCGTTTCTAATGTACTCGGTCTTCCAGAAAGTGCCCCAACGCGTTCAGCAATCCCAGCATCTTTGCCTGGTATACGGACACGTATTCTCCCAGATTTAAGAATAAGGACAGGTTCAACTTAATTGAGCTCTTCCGTCTTTAAGAAAGCCATCATTAAAAATACTCTTATCACTTATTGTGCATTGATCAATCCGCTATAAGCGTGTGATGTAGCCTCTTGGCCACTTTCCATCATCAGTGCCGCTATGCCATTTAGAATGAATCTTTTGCACTATTGATTAAGAAGTCCTGAAAATGTAATTTCAATTTTTTACTGGGTATTAACAATAGCAGCGTTAACAAAAGAAAGGTTATCAAACGCACTTATTAGTGTTTTTTGTAAATATTGCATAAAAAGATGAGCATTAAAACCTGCGCGATTTTGTCTATTTTTTTTTTGAGCGTCATTCTGAGAAGATTGGCATTACTGATATTATTCTTGTAAACTTAACTGTTTATAACAGATCAAGGTGAATTAAATTATTAGGTGGTGGTAATTCTACAACAATTATTGAGGGCTAATGTGGTTGAAATTCGCTCAAGCAGTAGGCATTGTAGTATATGTGGCTGTGTTGTGAGGCTTACCCTTACCTGGCTTATTTTTTCCGTTAGTGTTGTTGTGGAATATTGTATAAATGTTCATGATTATGAAAGTGAAATGTCTTATAGATGTGTTTCTCTTTAGGTATGAAAAACAAAATTTTAATGGGTAACATTGATATTGCATTGGTAGATTGATACCACATCGTGTGCACCAATAGAAAAAAGAGATAAAAGGTTTATGTTACCTATATTGTGAAAACTTGTTTTAATAAGAAAATAGGCATGTGTTTCAATTACATGAAGTCAACAGGAATAAGTAATAGCACTTTATTTGGCTGTGCCGGATTTTTTATACCCACCACCAATTTTGTGTACTTTTATAGCACAAAATGTATTATTTTGTTATTAACAGTTATCGCTATGGAATAATAATGAAAAAGTAATTTTGATCGTCCAAAATATTAGGAGTTAGACCTCGGATCAAAAACACTAATTTTAAGAATCTATGTTTACAAACGTAAAAATACAAAGAGTACAATAAAAATGCGAAAAGACATCTTTTATGTCGCCAATATTATTTTCATTCTCAACTTGAATCAATAATCCTTTATTTCACAATTTTAGCTTTATAAAAGTAGAACATACAAAAACTTTCATAAAAATTTAAAAAAGTACGTTTTTGGTCACCCATACATTTTCAGTCTCACCTTGTATCAATATTCACTAATTTCAAAATTCTAGCCTCGCAAACATTGAAAATGCAATACGTACTAAAGAAATTCAAAAAAGTACCTTTTTGGTAGCCCATAACATTTTCAGTCTCACCTTGTATCATTAGTCACTAATTTCAAAATTCTAGCTTCGCAAACGTTGAAAATACAAAAAGTACCAAAAAAAATCAAAAAAGTACCTTTTTGGTCGACCATAACATTTTTAGTCTCACCTTGAATCAATAGTTCTTGATTGTACAATTCTACCTTCATAAAGGTAGAAAATACAAACAGTACCATAAAAATTCGAAAAAGTGTCTTTGGTCACCCATAACATTTTCTGTCTTACCTGGAACCAATTGTCCTTTATTTTACAATTACCCTTACAAACATAGAAAATACAAAAAGTACCATAGAAATGCGAAAAGTACACCTTTGTTCCAAGTTTCAAATTCCATTAAATGTTCTAATATCTACTTATGTAACAAAATATTTTAATACACATGATTTGAAGTCAGTGAATCTACTCTTTTTTGTATAAAAGTAATAATGTTCTAAAAAGTACCAAAGCGAATTTTCCCCTTTCTATCCTGCTATGAATATGTTTCGATTTTTTACTAAATTACATAACTTTGTAATTTGTCTGGCGAAATCACAATTACAAGTTTTGTAAAAATTGGCCCTCTTATTAGGAATTATACACATTTCCGGTGTTTTCCCTCTTTCTGGTACCTTTTTTGTTCCCCAAATAGTTTTCAAAATTTGCACCTAAATAATTGTCCTTATTCTATTAGGCAATAATAATTACCAAACTTAGTCCCATTGAATAATATAAGAAAAGTTGTTTTTAAAAAAAGGACTAACAATAGGGACAATTTTTACCCCTTATACATATGAATTTGAAAAAAGTGTTGAAATCTTATTAATATTTTTCCACGGATTAAATAATTCAGATTAAACTTTTTTCCTAGCTTTATATGTTTGAAAGTTTCATAGGGTCCCAAAAAAGTATCATATTATAGTTTTTCCCCGTTTTTTCACCTAAGTGGTTGAAAATTCAAAAAAAGGCACCGTCAGCTTATTTTTTGTGCAAATTACAATACTTTTTCAATTTAATTTTTATCATTTTTAGTTGAGCAGATATAAGATTATAGATCTTACCCTTTTTACTCCCTTAAAGTACCAATTTCCAAAAATCCCTTTTTAGTGGAGCTATACTTCGAAAGGGGAACCGATTGTCCAAATTTCATGTCTCTAGATCTTTGCGTTTGGGCTGTGCGATGATGATTCAGGCAGTCAGTCACGTTACTCTTTTATATATATAGATATGTATTATTTTCTTTGTATAACTTCGATATGCTAGTAAAATGTTTTCGTAATTTTAGTCTCAATTAAAGTGGTCGTTAAAGTAGGCGAGTCATTATAGTTTCTACTAATAAGGAGTGTATCGAAAAAAATTTGTTGTTGCATTAAGTTAAATAAAACTCAAATCGTGCAATAAATAATTTTTCTTTTTATCACGTTAGCTTTTATATATATGTCAGATAATATTATTATTTTCAATTGTTATTATGATCAAAATGGACTGCGAAATAGGTGAAAATATAATTAAAACTTTTCAAAAAAATCCGTCATGGGCTTTAAAAAAAATAGCAAAAAATATATAAAGGTATAAAGAAGAACTGAGCATTGAAAGAAACCCTGGATCAGGAAATAAAAAAGGTCCAAGGGATTTTGGTCTTACCAACAACTGTTTCGAAGAGCACCTAACACTTCACCAGAAAAGCAGCGCGTACGGTGAAATGCTTTAATAGTTTTGTCCAAAGGGCCAAACCTTATGCTGGGCTGAAGACATAAAAAGTTCAGAAAGCTTCAGATCGCAATTCGGTAAAGAACTTATAAACAAAAAAATTACCGAAAAATTGAAGGCAGACTTTATAAAAAAAAATACACCTGTTGTGTGATGGATGACGAAACATACGTACTGGCTGACTTTTCTCAACTTCCCGGCCAATATTTTTATGTTGCTTATAAAAGAGGTAATGTTTAGTAAGATTTCCGGACAAACAAAACAAACAAAATTCCCTAACAAATTTCTTGATAAACACAGAAATTCATATCATGGAGTGCTTACAAAAACGACTTTTACCCTTTTTGAGACAACACCGAGTGCCTACATATTTTTGGCCTGATTTGGCATTATGTCACTATGGAAAAATGGCACTTGAGCGGTATTCAAAGAATAATGTTATTTCTGTACCACGAGAGGCAAATCCACCTAACTGTCCAGAACTTAGGCCAGAGAAAAGGTACTGGGCTCTTGTAAAAAAGGAATTAAAGGACTTCCGAAAAAAGTCCATAAAATTTTTACAATATGCCAATAAATTTGCGTATTTTAAAGAGTTTCTGTATTGCACGATTTGAGTCTTTTTTAAATTAATGCAACTACAATTTTTTTTCGATACACTCCTTAAATAAAACTGAGACTTTTCAATATAATCCTTTATTCTTGCAAAAACTTTGTCCATAGAGAAATTTTTATGAATTTAAGATAACACGTTAAAGTGGACGTGTCACCTAAATTTTCTGCCATAACAATGACATTGACTAGAAGGATATCTGTAGCAAATTTCGTCATCGTACCTATAGTTTTGTCGGTTTTCTGAGCTTTTAAATTTCATTAACAGTAGATAACGTGAAAAGTGGGCGTTACCGTAGGCGTGTCGAAGTTGTTTCTGATAATAAATACAACTTGATATTTCAATATAGTCCTTTAATCTTCCAAAATCTTTATTCAAAGAAAAACTTTATGAATTTTAGATAAAGCGGGAGGTGGGCGTAAAAGTGGGCGTGTCACATTTATTTTCCGTTAGAACAAAGCCTGTGACCAGAAAGCAATGTTTTCAAAATTTCAGAATCGTACATCTAATTTTGTCAGTTTTTTTGGGTTTTTAATTTTAAATATACCGAAAAATACACTGCGGTATAAATTTTCGTACATTTTAATCTATAACTGCTTTCCTAATACATAGATTTAAGCAATTTTCAGAGAAAAATATTAAAATACTACGTTAATGCGTTTGAACACAATTCCATTTCTGACGGCAATTCGGCAATTTATCTCCACGCCTTTTTGAACGGTGCTTCTTGGCGTATTCGATTTTATTAACATTTGAACTCGCAGCACGTGTCTACCAGTTCTGGGGAGTTTCCGCGCACAATTTCGCCAGCATTGGTAACACTACTTCATGAATCCGTTCAACCTGCCCATTAATCCGTGGCACGCCTGTGGCTATCAACAAATATTTTCCTCAATGCAGTAATCCTGGAACTCTTTCGAAGTGAATGCTGCACCACGATCTGTTATTATTCGCCGCGGGTTGCCAAAAATAGAAGATTGTTTTTCTAAGCATTTGATAACCGCTTTAGCGTCCTTTGACTTCGTTGGATGGAGTCACACGAATTTTGTAAAATCGTCGACCACAGCAATATGTGTTATAAACCTTCTTCGTGGCTTCCATTAGATCCACGTGATCAACTTAGCAGGTCACCAGAGGACGCTCAACCTTACCGATCGGGTTAAATAGCCTTCCTTTTTACCAGCCTTCGCTTCGATAATAATGCACTCGATACAACTATTTACTACGATAGGCACTTTCGAGGCCAACTTTGTTATATAATACTGCTTTTCAAGCAATTCGCGTTTCTAAGACGCGGAGGTGGCCCTGGTTGTAAGCCAAACGAATAACCTCTTCTTTCAACTGGATCGGTACCACAATAAGATCCTTCGCTGGATCCTTATACAGCACTCCATGTTGCATATAAAAATCTTTGTACTCTTCGTAGGCTAATACAAATCTAATGGCTTTGGTACACTCGTCGCTATCCTACGCATACCTCAATCTGTGAATAAGACTACTTTCTACTACAAGTCAAGCCTTTTAGCTAAGAGCGTCCACGTGCTTCATACATTGCCCATCTATATATTCTTGCGGGTATATCGTCTTTGTTTATAGTTAGCCAGAACGCATTGCAATCAGTCACTATTTTAAAGGGTATACCCTCTACTTTTCCACAGCTTTTACTACTGCGAGCACTTCCAGTTCATAAGAGTGGTATTTTTCTTCATAAGTCCCGCTCATCGATGCTCTTCTGTAACAGGACTGCACCGTACCTGAATTTACTCGCATCTGTATGAACTTCCGTGATCGTATTGGGTCGTATAACTTCAAAATCGGAGCGCAGTAATTCGAAGCTGAACTTTTTTTCAGCAGATCGGATAGGGGTTTTGCTTTTATGGCGTAGTCTTGAATAAACCGTCTAAAATACCACGTCAGCCCTAAAAATCGCTGCACTATTTTCCGATTGGTGGGGACCGGAAATGCTTTAACTGCTATTGTCTTCTCTAATGATCTGATTGCGCCGTATTGGATTACATAGCCAAGAAAAGATACCGTTTCTTGGAGAATCTTACATTTCTCCCACTTTATACGTAAGCCGTTCGACGCCGCTGTCCTTAGCACCTTTACCAACTTTTGCAAACCTTCTGTCATATACTATTACTATACCATTCCGTATTAAATCCTTAAAAACTGCTGATATGAAGCGAGTAAACAAGGTTGCTTATCCCGAACAGCGCGAACAAAAACTCTGAACTGTCCGTTATGGGTCACGAAGGCCGTATATCTTCTCGACGATTTCTCTAGCGGCACATGAAAAAATCCATTTTTTAAATCAAATGTATAAACCATAAATTTTGCTAATCTAACACGGCACCGAGAAGTGATCACGAACAATTTTTTGGTTTAGTCTTCTGTAGTCACAACATAATCTTTTCGTACCGTCCTTTTTCGAAACCAGAACAATGACCGACGCATACTCCGATGCAAGCGGGTTGCCATTCTGAAATCTGCTTATCAACGATGACCTGATTTGCAATGTGCAACCGTCGCGAACGACGGAAGACGGGTATATCGACCTTTAGGACAATGTTTATTTTCACCGGGCTCTCTACGAGACCCTTTGGTCTATATTTTGTTATTCCCTTGAACACTTCACTGTTAATGGAATTATTTAAGTGCTCAAGTTTTAATCGTATATCAGGTTGGTATTCTTGCATATTTAAACAAATTCCCGAAAATTCTTCTAATAGATTTCTATCAATAGGCTTCTTAAAAGTAACTTCCACCCCGGCTACGATCATCTCAGTCTTTCGGATTAGACTATTTCCCAACGTGACTGAGTGATTATATCGTGCTCCACGACTCTACGTAGTCGTAACTTCAAACGCCTAACCGTCGATATGGACAACTCATCAAATCGACCCATTGTGACAATCGTACTATTACTAATGCCAAACAGTTTAACCTTTTCAGGTACGAAGTTTACTTCCCCTAATTTTAAAAACAACACATCAAAACGCATGATGCATATCGATGCCTTACTTCCTCAACCTCGTATCTTAAAAAATACGGTTTTGACTTTTTCATATCAAAGGATTGTTTTATGCTTTAACTAAAAAAGATTAGTATATTATTACTACTAATATACATAAATACATTCAATTCCTTAATAATTGCATTTAAACTTTTAACCAAACACCGAAGTATAAAAAGATGAACCGTTTTTATTTTCTCTCCTGAAAAATTTTATTTTTTAAGATACGAGCTTGAGGAAGTAAGGCATCGATATGTCGCAGCCTGTATCTATTTACTAGTGCAGATAGCGTATTTTCTCGTACAGTGATGTCCTTAAATAATTACCCCGGCCCTTTACGCACCATGTTCACCTGATTGCCTTCAACCTTACCTCTCCTGTCCGAATCTGACATATAACTTTTGCTGCCGAAAACTGCGCACCGAATTTATCCTTAAGAGCCGTCTTCAACGAGCGCCAGTCGCATATACCTCTTTGGCTTTTAATGAAAATCTTCTCGGCACCTCCGAGCATTTGCTTTCCGTAAACGTAAATTTGGAGCGGTGACCACTTCAGGATAACTCCATTAGCCACTGAGTAACGTCAGGTGTGCCAGTGCCCGAACCTTCCTTCAACCCCTGTGTACTCAGTCTCAATTCGGTCAATTTCGTTCTAAGGGAATTGGCGCCCATACCTTAAATTTCGTGCTGTCCATAACAAGACTTACCCAAGCCGCAAGTGCTTCAAAAATATTATGAACATTGTATAATTTAATGTTCGTAAAAAGTATAAAATTCAAAGGAACTTTAGCAGAATAATCTCAATCGGGGTAGTTACTAAAATTTTTTCATTAAATCCAATTTCCTTCTGATCAATTTTAATTTAAATCTTTAGTATTTTGTTCAACTATTCAATTAAAGATTAACTTTACTTTTCAATTTATTTAATTTTTTATTTTTATCTGATAAACTTCTTTCGTTTAAACTTCTTTTGAATTAAATACTTTTTTAATGCTCGCTACTTAAATTTAAATTTTCCTTAATTTAATTTAAGTAATATTCTTCTCTAATTTAATAAACTTTTTTTTTCTTTGAAACTTCTTTGTCTAATTTAATTTCAATTAGGTAAATTCTTCCTTAATATTATTTCAATAAACTTCTTTTTTTTTCTGTGAAACTTCCTTAATTTTTTTTAATAAACTTCTTTAATTAAGTAAACTTCCTCCGTTCGGAAACTTCTTCGTTTAATATAATCTTAATTAAATTCTTCTTTAATTTTATTTCAATATAAATCTTCTTTAATTTTATTTCACTAAACTTCTTCCTTAATTTATTTAATTAAAATTCTTCTTTTTAGAAACTTCTCGTCTAGTTTAATTTCAATTAGATTCTTTAATTTAGTAAACTTAATTCTTGATGGAAATTGTACTTAGCTATAATTACTGCTTTTGTTTCACTGTGATTAGTTTTCTTCTTCATCAGCCTCCATTCTAATTATTAAACGAACAAAAAAACCTTTATTGCACGACTGCAACTTCTGCCTACCTCTTACGCCTAACGCTGTTCAAAGCTTTACTTGCCATCACTCAACCAGTTGCGTAGCAGCACACAAAATACTTCATTTTCTGTTTTACTTTAGCGCAGCTTACTTTTCGGTATGTACATTCAATCGGCCAGCATCACCATATTTCATTCAACGGACAACTTCTGTCTGCGTCGTAAATAGTTGGACTGCACTCAACACATATATTTTACACAGCTTTAAAATCCCAGTATGTTGCTTTTCGTTGTCGATGTTTCGTTTCACTCAACTTAAACCACTCAATTGTTTTCTCTCTCAACAAGAATTTGGAGGTGGGTTTTTTATTAACTTATGTTGTTGGAGAATATTATTTTTCTTTACCGTTTGTTGCGGCTACAGTCTACATTCTTTTTCTATTTTATATATTTTTTTCACAAATGTTTAAGGCACATTTAATTTGACTTTTAATTGTTGTGTTTAACATTATCTTGTGTTGTTTCTATCCCGGTTGAGCCCCCATTAGTTTGTTGGAATAGAAACAACCTTTGCAAATAACGAAGATAAAGTATGTTAAATTTATTAAATATTTCACGGTCAAACTACAACTGTCTACTGCCTTCATTTCTCACTGTATTTTCTGTTCGTTACTTAAAGTGTTCCGTTTTATATCGTGCGTTATCTTTCGCCGGGGTCGGCATAGTCGACTGGGGTCGGTATCCTACATGCATATAGAAAAATCTTAAATCAAATGTAATTTTTATTTTTAGTTTTTATAAAAAAAAAATTAGTGAAAATTGTAGCAAAATTCTTAGAAAAAATTACGATCTGTAAAAAAAACACTAATTTGTTGGAAAACTTCTCTTTTGAAATTAAACACGTGTCCGCACAGTGCAACTCGGCTTACGAAACTTTTGTTTTTGTATATATCGGGTGTCCCAACTAGAACGCAATTTTTAAATTTGGCGCCATTCGAAGTGTCATTGTTTGACATTTGAACAATTGTTATTTTTTGCTAGTAGAGGGTACGAGGTTAGTAAAAATGGAGCGCTACACGAATGAACAACGCATTCTCATTATGAAATTGTTTTACCAAAATGGTGAAAGTTTTGCGGCTACAGTTCGCAAATTGCGATCATCCCATTTCCATCTTCATGGCTTCATCAATAGGCAGAATTGTCGCATTTGGGGTGAGGAAAATCCTCGAGTGATTTATTATTATTTATTTATTTATTTATTTATTTATTTATTTCGATATCCCATACAACAAGACTATAAGTCTTATAATTAGAGTACAGGATTAGACATAAGTTAAAATTAAATTTAATCATAATGACAAATAATTGTAAAAGGAAAAAATAACATAATTTAAATAACGAGCAAGAAATAATAATAATACAAATTATAATTAAATAGAATTACGAAAAAAAAAAAGAAAAAAACTAAAACAAAGTTGTTACATTTAGGAAAAATGTTCCTTAAGGGCCCTTTTAAATTGCGCAGCATTGCTTAAAAATTTAATGTTTGTAGGTAAGGAGTTCCAAAGACGAATCGAATGTATAAAAAACTGCCAGTCTGATACCAAAGTTCGATGTCTTAACTGTCACGTCATTAGATCTGCGGGAACGTGCAAACGAGATACGTTCAAAGAGATATACAGGTTCGTGGGTTTGAATGATTTTATGTAGTAGTGTTCGTAATTTCAAGAGGTTACAAAAAGATACTGCATATAATTTCGACTCAACAGATGATATTCGGTCAAACTTCTTTAATTTAAAAACATACCTCACTACTGCATTGTAAGTTACATTAAATTTCCTGTAACTTGTGGTATCACAGCTAGCAAAATTTTTGCATCCATATAATAATGTTGGAATTAGATATGTTTTGGCAAGCAACAAGCGTATCTTAAATGGTGTAAAATATTGTGTTTTCCAAAGAGCTCTTAACATAGAGTAGGTTTTCCCAGAGACGAAGTTGATGTGATCAGACCACGTTAACGTATTATTAAATATAATTCCAAGATTTTTTGTTGATCTCACAATTTCTATTTGTTGATTGTTTAGACAAATCGATGCATCAAAATTAATTCTCATAGATTTTAGTGTTATGACTACGCATTTAGATTTAGACGGGTTAATACAAAGACCATTTGAAGTTGCCCAACTGTGAACACGTTTGAGATCTTCATTAAGCTTATGTACGCAATCATTTAATTTTGTTTTGTTTACGCCAATATAAACTTGTACGTCATCAGCATAAATATGGACATTACAATGAGACAAATGTTGTTCTAAATCATTGATGTAGATAGTAAAAAGTAATGGACCAAGAATGGAACCTTGTGGCACACCTTTGAATTGACGAATACTGATTGTTGACGATTCGACAAGTACGAAGATATCAGATTTGTTGACGTATTAGAAAAATTAAACATGGTTCGTAATTTCATACATAGAATATTGGGTCAACTGTATCGAACGCCTTCGAATGATCTAAAAGTACGAGGAAATTAATATAACCATTTTCAATATTGTCTCTTATTTTCTCGGACACATCAATTAAAGCGGTTGTACAGCTATGGTTTGGGCGAAAACTAGATTGCCTATCGGTTAAGAGATAGTTATCTTGTACAAATTTATATATTTGTTGATGCAGCAACTTTTTAAATACTTTTGACAGATAAGGCAATATAGCGATTGGTCGATATTCATTGTTTGCCTTAGGAATAGGTACTATTTTTGCATATTTCCAGCTCGAAGGATAGAAAGATTTAGTTATTATTGTATTGAATATATAAGTGATATACGGCAGCAAAAATGGGAGGATTATCTTTACAAATTTAGGATATATGTTATCTGTACCAACGGCATTAGATTTAACAGCTAAGCAGCTTTTAAATACATCCTGCTGATTTACACAGTTGAAACTGAAAGAATTTTGGCAGCTAGCAGATTGGTGATTGTAGAGATAAGGAATAGTTGGTAAACTAGGAATTTTTAAAAATGTCTCATTAAGGCTTTCTATATCAACTTCAGTCGTTTGTACTATGTTAAGTTTACAAATACCAATCTCACGTATATTTTTCCACTTATTTCTGGATTCAACAGCAGATGCAAAAACACTAGAATAGTAAGATGATTTCGCGCATTTGATCTTTCTATTTACCTCTCGTCGACCAGTGCAATATTCTTCACGTAGCTCTTCAATTTTAAAGCGTTTCCAACGACTAAAAATGGAATCCCTTTTTTATACCCTTCACACAGTGAAAAAGGGTATATATAGGTTTGTCATTCCGTGTGAAATTTCTACAATTTTCATTTCCGACCCCATAAAGTATATATTTTCTGAAAGCTTATGAATAGGGGAGTCGATTAAGCTCTGTCAGTCTGTCCGTCTGACCGTCTGTCCGTGTGTATGTTGAAATCAACTTTTTGAAGCCCCCCGGCATAGGTTGGACCCGGGTAAGGTATTAAAATATCAGAAATATTCGGGAGTAGATCGGTATTGAAAATCAGAAACATCGGTACATAAACAACTGAGATATGAGCAAAAACCCACGACCACCTCGATTTTTTTTTCACAAAAACAACATTACAACAACATTCATATATACAAACGTGTATACTGGTTAGAGAAAACGTGGCATCGAATCCCAGCTAAGCCAAAAAAAAATTTTTTTTAATTTTTTCAAAATTTTTTTTAATTTTTTTATTTTTTTTTAATTTTTAATTTATATTATTAATATTTTTATTATTATTTTTTGAATAATATTTTTTTTAATTTTTTTTTTTATTTTTTTTGTTTTATATATATTATATATATAATAATTTTTTTTTTAAATTTTTTATTTAAATTTTTTTAAAATTTTTTTTTTTTTTTTTTTTTTGTTTTTTTAACATACATACGTGAATTTATAATTTTACAATGTGATGTTTTATATATGTATGTACGTATTTCATATGGGATGAATGGTGACACAAACTACTGTTATTGCATGACTACACGTTGTGAAGGGTATATAAGATTCGGCACGGCCGAATATAGCGGTCCTACTTGTTTTATATCAAGTTTTATGTCAGTAGTAAACCACGGCTTAGCTTTGTAATTATGTTTAACTGTTTTTACCGGCACAGAGTTTGTAAACATACATATTATATTTTCCTCCAAAAAATTAAGTTGATGCTCAACAGATGGCATGACGTAAATCATTTGCCAATCAATGCCTTGTAAATCGAAAGAGAGCGCATGATAATTAATATTATTGAAATCGTAAAAAGAGAAAACATCTGGTGCCTTATATAGAGTAAAATTTAGCGTTATGAATATATTTTCCTTATTGCTAACGAATGTTATGTCTAACAATGTGTTCCTTGTCGTTGTATAATGCGTGGGTGTAGAAGTATTTGTTGGAAAGAGACCAAGAGCTTTCATATCATTAACAAGATGAGATTCAACCAGAATATTTGAATTGAAGTCACCGCATATTACTATATCCTCATAATTTAATGTAATGTCCTCAAGAATTGACATAAAATATCAGTTTTTAACGACTGATTAGGTCTGTAAACGCAACCTACAAGCATTTTATTGCCAAGAGATGAAATCTCAACAAATATATATTCAATTTGTTCAGCTGAATTAGAGTACGCACACTCAGATACGCACACTATATCAACGCCAGATTTTTCAAATATAAAACGGAATTCATCTATTTTGTTATTTAAGCTTTGTGCATTTATGTGACATATTTTTAACCCTTGCCTTTGTTTGCAGAGGACACGAATCATATCAAACGTATTGTCTTTGGAACTATAGATAGTGTCATATAATGCTTGAGTCATATAATAAGCTTTTAATTTGACCAATGCTAACAAGGTAAAAAGGGCCAACAAATTTAAAAAACTTAAAAAAAGTAATAAAACGTTCAAAAAGAAAATTAACATATGTACAAAATCAAATTGTAATGTAATTAGGGTAAAAAATAAAAATAGATTTAATATGAAATATTTTCTCTTAATTGCAAAATAAGTTATCCAGATCAGCTAAGGAATCAATTCGTATCGGGTTATCGGTTTTGTCAAGCTTCACATATACCAACCCTCGCATAGTAAATGCCGAAAAAAGTTTATTTGCTTTTTTGAGAGTAGTAGCAGATTTTAGAATTCTATGATTTGTTATGGTTAGATTTTCATTCACATAGAAAGAACGATCTGAATCAAAACCAATTAGATTAAGCCTCAAAGGAGTATTGTTTTTGGATTTTCTATAATTGGCTAGAGTTTTTAAAATAAAGTTCTTGTCATAATGCGAGAAAGGTTTAACTATGATGACGGCATCTGGAGAGAAAGCATTTTCTTTATTGTTACTATTTTGAAGGCGGTAGATGGATTTAATCGCCGGAGTATTTATGTTAATACCGCATATTGCCTTAAAAATATCCAACAAATTTTCATTATTATTATAAGGAATCCCATTTATACGCAGATCAGATGCAATAAGGGTATTTTCCTGTCGCTGTAGTTGTGATTTTAACGTTTGAACTTCATTTTTCAGACTTATAATTTCATCCGCGACTGTTTCCATTTTCGTTACACGTTGATTAATATCTGAAATTTCTTTCTTTAATTCATCAAATCTCTCATTAAACATTTTTTCCATGCGCGCTTCACTTTCCTCAAAAATTTTTTTAATGGTATCTAGCACATTTTCAAATCTCTTGTCCACAAGATTTAATAATTTAAAGGGAGAATCCACTGCAGAGAGTCTTGGTGTTTTCATAAAATTATCATAGAGTGAGTTTTGTTGTGGCTCTCTTTTTCATTTTGGCGCGTTTGTAATGCTTTGGACGAATTCAGTTGATACATCACTGTGATTGTTGTCTTCGTGGGTGTTTTTGTAGGACATTTTTTATTTTTATTTATTCACGAGAAGCAAATGCATCCTCAACGTGTCACTATGTGGTGTGGTTTTTGGGCTGGAGGAATCATTGGACCTTTTTTTTTATGAAAATGAGGCAGGTCAAGCGCAAACAGTCAATGGTGTTCGGTATCGTGAAATGATAACCAGTTTTTTCTTGCCTAGAATTGAAGAAATGAATGTGGAGGGCATGTGGTTTCAACAAGATGGCGCCACATGTCATACAGCCAGAGAAACAATTCAATTGCTGCATCAGTCATTTTCCGGTCGTGTTATTTCGCGTTTTGGAGACCAGAATTCGCCGCATAGATCGTGTGATTTAACACCTTTAGATTTTTTCTTTGGGGTTTTTTGAAGTCGATGGTTTACGCGAATAAGCCGACGACGACTCAAGCCTTAAAAGAGGAAATTAATTAGCGTTTTGATAACGCTTTTGTGTTTTGCTTTTTTGATGTCCAAGTAATTGGTGTTCCTTGTTTCATAAATACAAAATCCCTAACAGTCTTCCTTTCATCGAATAAGCTGCATAAATAGTCAGTTACGATAATAACTATAAAGCTATAACTATAAAAAATAAATTAGTAGTACCTTTTAAATATTGCAGAATTTTTTTCGTCGCCTGCCAATGCTACATACCAAACGTTAAAAAAAAATTACTGTATTGCAAATGTCAGGTTCGTCAGCTGTACTGCGAATAGCAAACTTTTAATAAGTTTCTGATATGGATATTTTAACATTTTCGTCATCGTTTTTATGACTCTGATCTTTACTTAATTATATGTTTACGTTCATCGTAGTGGATACTAGATTAGATTGCTTATTGACATTAAAAAGATGATCCAGAATTTTTTGGATACATGCATTTCCCAATTTAAATATAAAAAAAATTTTCAGTCAACAAATTTTTCTGCTGTTCGTTGTTCCAAAAAATTATTATATCATCGACAATAGCAAATATAATAATTTCCGGCTTTAAAGTAAACGCTCTGCCACTTTTTCCTTAGAGTATCGCTCAACTTCATATTCCACATTCTGGCCAAAAGTGTCAACCCATTTATTGGTCTGTTTAATTTTAATATTTTGCCATCAGGAACTTTTAAACCTTCAGGTGCAATAATAAAAATTTCCTCTTAATCGACTTAAATGCATAAAAATGCGGTGCAAACATGCTAATTAAATTCAACCGTTAATGCAAATAAATATCTTAATGAGGAATACCTTATAACTGGCGAATAAGTTTCGTTGCAATCTATATTAGATTTTTGAGCACAACCTCTTGACACTAATTGAGCTTTGTACAAACGACTTTACGTTGTTCATAATATTTCAGTTTGTAGACATTTTTCTTTCACTATCATTGCAGTTTACAATGATCCAGGTGTTGTTTTCCTTTAACGAATTTAACGAAAACGAATAAGAGACCGGACGACTCGTAGACGGAATCCAGCTCTTAGTCCTTCAGTTTACTTATGGAACCTCACTTCCCGTAGTGTGTTCATTTTGGGACGGGGAAACGGTCGGGTGGCGATGACCGTTTCCTTGGACCGTATTCGGGAACTAAGGTTAGGCGGTGGTGGATATGATCACCTTGGTGTTTTCTCGGCAATGTTACAGAATATCCAGGGATCATAATCCTACTGCAGATTAAGTTATTTAGGGTTTGTGTGCTAAATAGATACATTCCTCAGGGATAGAGAGAGGTCAGGGTTATTTTCATACCCAAAGCGGGTAGAACCGGTCACTGGAACCGAAGAATTTCAGACCAATTCATCGTCTTTTCTTTTGAAGACTTTGCAAAGACTGATTGATCTACATCTGAGAACGAGAATTGATGCCGGCATCATCAGCGGTGTTCAACACGCCTATCTTAAGTGCAGGTCTGTCGAGAGCGCGCTTCATGGTGGGATTGGTCACATAGAGCGGGGGTTGCGGAACATAACTCTAATGCTTGGAAACAGAGTTATTCATTCGGACTGGGAAAACGAACGCCTTAGGAAACTGGTGATCACTGGGGAGAGTTCTATATCCTTTATTATGGCCATGGTTGTCAATGTTGTCTTTAGTCATTTTAACATCCGCCTATGCGGATGATGTAATTATATTAGTATTGGACAAGTTTCTGCCGACAATTGGCGAAGTCATGCAAGTGTCGCAAAACGATCTGTCAGCATGGACTACTGATAAAGGTCTGGGAATCAATCCTGGAGAAGACAGTAAGTTGTTTTACTAGGAGGTACAGGGTGAAGGGATTGAGACTGCTGGTATTGGAAGGGGTAGAGCTTAGACTATCTAATAGTGCTAAGTTTTTCTGGGGGAGGAACACACAGGAGAGTTCTCAATGCCTACTATGCTTGCAGATCATCAATAGGTAGGAGCTGCGGTCAGACTTATTCTTACATGTGGATGC
The DNA here is from genome assembly GCA_941918925.1 of Phyto melanocephala. Classification (NCBI taxonomy): domain Eukaryota; kingdom Metazoa; phylum Arthropoda; class Insecta; order Diptera; family Rhinophoridae; genus Phyto; species Phyto melanocephala. The sequence continues at coordinate 48,506,996 of OW799236.1, forward strand.
TGTGCTTGGTAGGAGGCATTGAAGCTGGATAGTCGTAGGAATCTTCTATTTAAAGTTCAGAGGTGTGTTTCATTCGGCATAACAGGGGCCATGGGTACTCCCCAGGCAGCCCTGGTTGTTATTCTTCATCTTTAGGCGTCAACCGAGGGTGATAATACCAGTCAGAGAGGACTGGTCAGGTAAGAGCAGCTTGTCTATTGGCTTTGCTGTCTTTACTGATGGCTCGAAGATGGAGCGAGGGTCTGGGTAAAAAAATCATATAGACTTGATGACAACTGCAGTGTGTTTCAGGCGGAGGTTCTAGGGATCTTGAGGGCCGTAGAACTGGTTAGGGTAACATTGCTAAGGGCTCGGAGGTCACTATATACGTGGACAGTCAGGCGGCTCTTAGTGCCATGATGGGCTATTATGTGAACTCCAATGTAGTCGATGACTGTAGGAAATCTTTGCGTAGAATTTTAGAGGAATATAGGTTGAGACTATGCTGGGTGCCGGGTCACTCCATCATAAGCGGCAATGAAATCGCTGATGAGTTGGCAAGACTGGGCTCGGAAATGGTGGATTCTGATCGAGTGGATGCGGTTAGGCCTCCATTGGATTTCTATTTCGGCAGGATCAGGAATGGGTTCTAAGCGAGACTAGTCGGGTCTGGAGTTTCCGAACGGACTGAATATTATCACGGGCATTGTGGCCGACGCACAGTGAGTGATTCTGATTTGCTTCTTAACAGAGGTAGGGCCTGCGTGAGAACAATAATAGGGATTATTACGGGCCACTGTATGTTGGGCAGATGGTAGTAAGAATAGGACTGAACCTTTCGGATATGTGCGAGAATCCGAAGGAGTTGGAGACAGTTGAGCACATTTTGTGGCAATGTCCCAAACTGCAGATTAGCAGGTTGAAGTGGCTAGGTAGTAGATTCCTAGGCGAATTGGGGGATGATAGGATTTGTAATGGAAATGACTTGGCTTCGTGACACGAGACTTAGAACGGGTCGATTGTAGGTTAAGCTCTTTTTGGTATTGATTTGGTGTCCACTACTTCACCACTTGTCTATCTTCTATTACTCTTTCTATATCCTTCACCTGTGGTGCACAAGGGTATATATTGCTATGTCATTCCGTTTGTAATTTCTACAGTTTTCATTTTCGACCCCATAAAGTATATATTTTCTAAAAGCTTATAAATATGGGAGTCGATTAAGCCCTGACCGTCTGTCCGTGTGTTCGTTGAAATCAACTTTTAGAAGCAACTATATGTTCCTCAAATCTGTGTATGGCATCAATCTTTTGGAAATATCCGGAAATTAATCGCTATTGAAATTCAGCACAATCGCCCCATCACTTTCTGAGATATGAGCAAAAAACCACGACCACCTCGTTTATTTTTTTCCACAACAACAACATACAACACATACATACGTACAAACGTGGTATACTGGTTAGAGTAAATGTGGCATCGAATCCCAGCTGAGCCAAAATTTTTATTTTTGTTATTTTATATATTTATATTTTTTTTATACCCGCCACCAAAAAAATGGTGGGGTATATTCATTCGTTTGTAACACATCGAAATATCCATTTTAGACCCCATAAAGTATATATATTCTGAATCGGGGTTTGATTTGATGACGATATAGTTATGTCCGTCCGTATGTTGAAAGCACGATAGAGATCGCACCGAAAAAGCTAGGGGCTCAAATTTTGCTAGAATATGTCTTATACACAAGGTTTGTTTGGTATTTAAAATGGGCTAAATCGGAATATTCAGAACAGAGTTATAGCTCGTAATGCAAGAGTAGGTCGAAAAAACCATGTCCTTCCAACATCGAATAAAATGGAGTTGTGTCCAAAAGCATCAACGTAGAGTCATGAAACTCCAAATATACAATTCCTAAGCAAAAACCATATTTCTCCTCAAAAATCTTTTAAATTCATTATTTAGGAAGGGAGTTAAAGATCAAAATGTACGAAAATTTATACCGCGCAGTGTATTTTTTAGTATATTTAAAATTTAAAACCTAATAAAACGGACAAAAGTAGATGTACGACTCTAAAATTTTGCACACTTTGCTTTTGGGTAAGAGGGTTTGTTGTAACCGAAAATCAATGTGACGCCCACTTTTACGCCCACCTCCCATATAACGTTTTACCTAAAATTCATATAATTTCTCTATGAATAAAGATTTTGGAATAAAAAAGGACTATATTGAAATATCTAAGTTGTATTCATTAGCAGAAAGAACTTTGACACGCCTACTATAACGCCCACTTTTCACGTTATCTACTGTTAATGAAATTTAAAAGCTCATAAAACCGACAAAATTGGAGGTATGATGATAAAATTTGCTACGTATATCCTTCTAGTCAATATCATTGCTATGCCAGAAAATTAAGGTGTCACGCCCACTTTTACGCCCACCTCCCATTTAATGCCTCATCTCAAATTCATATAATTTCTCAATGAATAAAGATTTTGGAATAATAAAGGACTATATTGAAATATCTAAGTTGTACACATCACGTTATCTACCGTTAATGAAATTTAAAAGCTCATAAAACCGATAATATTAGAGGTATGATGATGAAATTTGCTACATACATATATATTTCTAATCAATGTTATTGTTATGCCAAAAAATTTAGGTGTCACGCCCACTTTAACGTCTACTTCCTATATAACGGTTTATTTTAAATTCATGTAATTTCTCTATTGACAAAGTTTTTGGAAAAATAAGGGACTATATTGAAATATCTAAGTTGTATTTATTAGCATAAACTTTATTGACACGCCTAATTTAACGCCCACTTTCATTGAAAGACTAAATTTGCGAAAACATTTTACTAGCATATTGAAGTTATAAAGGGTGGTTAAATTTTAAGAGCCGATGTTGATTTTAAATAAAACACAAATTATTTAGGAAATTATCATATTTGTATGGTTCAATTATGTATGGAACAAAATATCGGGCAAATAAACCAACCCCTCCCAACCTCGGCGCCACACCTCTATCCGATGGTCCAAATTTTCAATGACAATGTTGACGCTCAATTTTTGGGCACGATGATGAGTCGAGGTTGACTGCTCCTTTGCCAGACTATCGCGAAATACAGCAATGTTTCCCATTCAACGAACTTAGATAACATTCACAGATGTTCTCACATTTTATACAGACCTGTTTTTCAGAAATTTAAATATCTTAATTTTTTAATTCTCCCGATTGTGCATTGTAAAATTATAAATTAACGGCTATATGCATAAAAAATAGTTATAGTGTACAATAGTTATTAAACGCTTTTTGTATTATAAACCACTAATAAGAATTTGTATTTATAAACGTACAACAATAGTTATTAAATGTTTGTAGTGATTTTATTAGTATGTATCGAAACACTTTTTATATTTAGTTGTCATTTTATTGTTAGTGGTACTCATAACTACTATAAGATTTACCCGGATATCAAGTAAAGGTAACATTTTTTATAAAATTAAAGCACAAAAAGAACATCGAAAAAATAAAAAGTATACAACTTTGATATATGAAAAAGTTTGAACAAAAATTATAATACAAGCATTAATTATTTACCTATTTTGGTAATAAAAATAAGAAAAGTATTCGGGTTAAAAGTTTGTTTACGTTTTTCTTACATCACTTACATAATTTTATTTAATTTAAAATATGTTAAATTTATTATTTTCTTTTGTATAAGTTGCACTTATGTCGAATTGTCTTAATCGCATCAATTTTAATATATCAATTACTTTTTCTTAAATTTTCACAAAATTTTTTAACGTAAACTATGCATGAAATGTCGCCTTATTTTTGGTTTAAAGTTTAATTTTTGATTTTATACATGGTTTATAAAAGCTTTATAAGTCTATTAATGGTTTATGAATGCACGACTTATAAGCCTGTTATAAGTTTTTATACATATGGCCGTGAGTTTGTCATTCCGTGTGAAATTTCTACAATTTTCATTTCCGACCCCATAAAGTATATATTTTCTGAAAGGACCGTCTGTCCGGACCCGGGTGAGGTATTAAAATATCAGAAATATTCGGGAGTAGATCGGTATTGAAAATCAGAAAAATCGGTACATAAACAACTGAGATATGAGCTAAGACCCACGACCACCTCGATTTTTTTTCACAATAACAACATTACAACAACAACATACATACATACAAACGTGTATACTGGTTAGAGAAAACGTGGCATCGAATCCCAGCTGAGCCAAAAAAAAAATTTTTTTGTATATTTTTTTTTTAATTTTTTTTTATTTAATATATTATTTATATTTTTTTTTTATATTTATTATATACTAGCCAATCCCGGCGCGCGTTGCTACGCCCCTTCATGAATTTTAATCGCATTCTAAATTTTAATCGAATATCAAGTGCAAGGCTAAAAAATATAACTTTTTCTTTATGAGCGTGGCACTGCCCACTTTTCTAATTACAAAACTGTATAGTTATGACAGCTCAATAAGTGTGCAAAGTTTCAGAAAAATCGGTCCAGTGTAAGTACCTCAAAATGATACCTTTTTTTATGGGCGTGGCACTGCCCACTTTTCTAAATACGAAACTGTATAGTCATGACAACTCAATATGTGTGCAAAGTTTCAGAAAAATCGGTCCAGTGCAAGTACCTCAAAATGATACCTTTTTTTTAATGGGCGTTGTACTGCCCATTTTTCTAATGATGAAAGTGTAAAGTCATGACAGCTCAGTATGTTTGCAAAGTTTCAGAAAATTCGGTCCAGTGCAAGTAGCTAAAACTGATAACTAATTTTTTATGGGCGTGGCCCCGCCCACTTTTTCAATCACGAAATTATAAAGCCATGACAGCTCAATATGTGTGCAAAGTTTCAGAAAAATCGGTCCAGTGCAAGTATCTCAAAATTAAAACTTTTTTAGGGGCGTGGCCCCGCCCACTTTTCTTATCACGAAATTATTTAGTCATGACAGCTCGATATGTGTGCAAAGTTTCTGAAAAAACGGTCAAGTGCAAGTAGCTAAAACTGATAACTAATTTTTTATGGGCGTGGCTACGCCCACTTTTTTCACCCATAAACACTCCCTGGTATGTGTACAACAACTTACCAAAGTTTGAGCCCGATCGGTTTTACAGTTTCGGAGTCTATAGCTAACACACACACACAGAGTTTCACTTTTATATATATAGATATTTTAATTATTTTTTTTTAAATTTTTTTTTAAAAAATTTTTTTTTTTATTTTTTTAAATATTTTTTTTTAATTATTTTTTTATTTTTTTTTTTAATTTTTTTTTTTTTTCTTTTAACATACATACCTTAATTTTTAATTTTACAATGGGATGTTTTTATATATGTATGTTTTTGATATGTATGTACGTATTTCATATAGGATGAATATTGATACAAACTACTGTTATTGCATGACTACACGTTGTGAAGGGTATATCAAAATCGGCACGGCCGAATATAGCGTTCTTGTTATTATTATTATTTTTTTTTTTTTGTTTTATATTTATTATTTATATTTTAATTATTTTTTTTTAAATTTTTTTTTTATTTTTTTTTAATTTTTTTTTTTTATTTTTTTTAACATACATACTTTAATTTATAATTTTACAATGGGATGTTTTTATATATGTATGTTTTTTATATGTATGTCCGTATTTCATATGAGATGAATGGTGATACAAACTACTGTTATTGCATGACTACACGTTGTAAAGGGTATATAAAATTCAGCATGGCCGAATATAGCACTCTTACTTGTTCTTATTACATTGACTACTCTAAAACGTGAACAAAGGCTGAAGGCTCTAAAACGTGAACTTTTTATCGAACGTTAAAATTCAATTTTGTAACTCATTTAAAATTTTTGGAATTCCCCGCAGAAGAGTTTCGTAGTTTGTTTGTTGTAAACAACTTTTGTTTCATGATAAATAGCTTTAGTATTAATGCGGCAGTTCTACTGGAAGCATCTCTCTGTGCTGACTATACATATACATAGGTATATACATAAATAATATAAACAAGTGATCTCTTAAAATATTTTTATTGAAAAGTGTTAAATCTTCAAGAAAAGTCAGATATTTTAAAGCTTTTACGCAAAGATTCATCTGTAACTCGTTTGTCGAATAAGTATAATGTCGCCAAATCGACAATTTATTCAATAAGAAACCATAAAGATGCAATTTCGAAATGCGTTAATAATACATTTTCGGTTCCTGGAAAATGGAAAACACTGCATACTTCGGAGCTTCCAAAAATGGAAAAATCTCTATACAAATGGTTTACCCAACTTCGAAATAAAAACCTACCGGTTAGCGGCATTATGATTAAAAGAATGCAATTGAATTATACAATAAAATTAAGGAAAATAACCATGCTAAACCTCTATTTCGGATGAATAATAATAATAATTTAGAAATAAGTATGTATAATTATTTATTTTATTTGACCTCTTTTTTTTAAATTTATATATTTAATTATCCAAGCCTAAGGTCATACAACAGTTTTTATTCTTTTTTTTTATATATATATAAAAAGCAACACAAATTAAACAATATTTTATTTTTCAATATTTCGCTACTCCTTCGTGTAGCATCTTCAGGAAAATTAATTAACAAATTCAGGAGTAGCGAAATATTGAAAAATAAAATATTGTTTAATTTGTGTTGCTTTTTATATATATAAAAAAAAGAATAAAAACTGTTGTATGACCTTAGGCTTGGATAATTAAATATATAAATAAGTAAAGGGTGTTTTTTTTAAGCCCGATAGAACTTGAAATTGTAAAAAATAACACAAAAAATTAAATTGTAATCAAAATTTTTTTTTTATTCGAAAGATCAATACGTGACATTAACATTTGAAAATGATTTCGGGCATATGGCCACCGCGGCTGTTCTTGACGAAGCGCATTCTGGACGTCCAATTTTGGGCCACTTTATCGAGCACTGCTGGCCGTATGTCACGAATAACACGAACAATGCTGGCCTCCAATGCGTCAATTGTTGCTGGTTTATCAGCATAAACCAGTGACTTCACGTAGCCCCACAGGAAATAATCGAGAGGTGTCAAATCGCACGACCTTGGAGGCCAATTGACAGGTTCATTTCTCGAAATCAACTTATCGCCAAATTTTGATTTCAATAAGTCGATGGTTGCGTTCGCCGTATGGCACGTAGCTCCATCCTGTTGAAACCACATCTCCTCCGGATCAATGTCATCCATATTTTCAAACAAAAAATCATTGATCATGGTGCGGTAACGATCTCCATTGACCGTAACGCGAGCTCCGGCCTCATTTTTGCAGAAATAAGGTCCGATGATGCCACCAGCGTGAAAACCGCACCAAACGGTGCATTTTTCTGGATGTAATGGAGTCTGTAGGGTCTCTTGTGGATTGGTCTCTCTCCATATGCGGCAATTTTGCTTATTAACAAACCCGTTAAGCCAAAAATGCGCCTCATCGCTGAACACAATTTTGCGATAAAACAACGGACGTCCAGAATGCGCTTCGTCAAAAACAGCCGCGGTGCCCATATGCCCGAAATCATTTTCAAATGTTAATGTCACGTATTGATCTTTCGAATAAAAAAAAAATTTTTGATTACAATTTAATTTTTTGTGTTATTTTTTACAATTTCAAGTTCTATCGGGCTTAAAAAAACACCCTTTATGTATCTTAAAAACCCTTTTGCAAACCATAGTAGATGTGTAGTACATTAAAATATGGCAGAAGCTTACAAAAAGTTAAATCAAAACATGTCTTATAGGAGAAAATAACGTACATACTTTATTTTAAATTAAATAAAAGATAAAAGAGACTAAAATATGTTATAGAAAAAATGCAATCTAAAACGTGAACAAAATCGAAAACGTGAACACCCTTGGTAAAAATTAGTTCACGTTTCTGCGAGTTTACTGTAATATATAAAATAAAAAATAATTTTTTTTGGTCAGCTGGGATTCGATGTCACGTTCACTCTACCAGTATACCACGTTTGTATGTATGTGTTGTATGTAATTGTTGTGAAAAAAACGAGGTGGTCGTGGTTTTTTGCTCATATCTCAGTTGTTTATGTTCTGATTTTCAATACCGATATACTCCCGAATATTTCTGATATAGTAAAAGAAAACGAAATTTGGACAAGTTAATTGCTGTGTCTGAACGTGAAAGCAAGTTCAAAGGAAAATAAAAGAAAATAAAACTGGGTTTAAGTTACTCTTTTTCACATTTTTTTCATTGTTTCTCTGTTGTCGCCATTATAATCATTGAAGATGAAACGACTTAAGCAAACATGAAAATAACGAAAAAAAAATGAATTGTAAAATGAAGAACTATAAGATTTTGATGCCGCAATAAAAAAGAAAAAAATTAGAATTAAAAGAAAAGCAGCTCAATTCTCATAATTTGTATAATAATGTGACTTTATTTGTTTATTTATTTTGTAATGTATTTTTTAATTAACTGGGGCGGCCAATTTCTTAAAGCTTAAAAGTGTTATATTACAAGAAAAACATTTTAAAAATCAACTAAATTGGTGCATTTTAACCCCTTTCACTCCGATGTCGAAAGTCACTCGACATTAATTTTGTTCCACCAGCTCCACTGCCGAGTGGCACTCGACATAGTATAATACTTCTTTTTGCGGAGAATTTAAAAACATGAAATTTTAGTGTGGAGCTGGTGGAATAAAAAGGAAAAAAGGCTTGGATTGGATTGGATAGGGTTAAAATATTTTACTTGTAGTACAACACTTCTTAGCTTTGATAAATATACCCCAGGTTTTTTTTTTACTTTTTGTACATACATAAAGAAAGATTTGGAAAAAATCCCATTATTTATGCAAATGTTAGTAAACTTGACGATAACTTATACGTGGAATTTTATTTTTGTTGTGTTTTTTGTTGAAAATAACTGTTGTACTTTTACGTTGTAATAAAAACAAGTTTTATATAATTAATAAAATAGCTTTTAATTCTTTTCTTTGAGGTGTGCTTGAGTTTGCTTGCTACAACATGACTAAAAAACAGTTGAAAAATAATGCGTATGAAATTTAAACTAAATGAGGGCGCAGCGTTGCATTTCATGGTGATGCCACATTATTATGTAGCAACTTTGCCTGTGGGTTACCCCCTAACATCTCCCTCCTTGAGATAATTGCGGTGACCTGGAAATTGGTTCCACTCGTTGTCTTCGATTGGTTATACGCTTAGGAGTCCAGTGTGGAGAGACTGTAGGCGTTGCAAAGTTTCCTCTGGCGTTGATGGGGTTATTTCAAATTCTTCCAGCAATGCGTTGATGTTGTTGGCCAAGAGCACAAATTGGTTCTTACAGGATTCTTTGCTGCGTGCTGACAGTTCTTGACGTAATTCTCAATTTGCTTGTCAATACACGGCCAGTAAACGTAACTCCGAGCGATTGACTTAAATCTTTCTGCTGCTATATGTGGAGCTGCTTGAGAATCTTTTGACGATATGGGTATGGTATAACAATTCGATTGTTGAATATCACACAGCCATCTGCTGTCGATAGTAATTCTCTTCGATTAAAGTAGGGCATAATAGCAGAATTAATATTTTTGCCACTTGCTGGCCAACTGGTGTTTATATATTGAACGACGTTCTGTAAAATTTGTTCATTTTTGGTAGCCTTGACTATCATCTTGAAAGATACAGGTAGCGTTGAAACTGGTTCGTCGATATCTTTGATACGGAACCAAAGTCTTTGGTGTTCGTGTATTTGATTTCAAAGTCATAAGTTAATTATATCAAGGCCTAACGTTGTAAACGATTGGCAGTGTAAACCGGTATTCCTTTTTTCGAGCCGAAAATTGAAAGCAATGGTTTATGGTCGGTGTGCAATGTAAATTTGCGTCCAAACAGCATCCTGTGGAACCGTTGTACGGCAAAAATTAGAGCTAAGCCTTCCTTTTCAATTTGGCTATAATTACGTTCAGCGGGTGTGAGAGATCGTAATATGTGATGAATTGCTTTTATGCTATTATCAGGAAATGTGTGGTAAATTACTGCAACAATGCCATGGGAAGATGCGTCCGCAGCAACGTGTATACGTAAATCCGGGTTGTAGTGTGTAAGTAACATGTCTTAGGTTAAAATTCGCTTAAAATTTTCCAATCATGCTTGGCGTTCTGGTGTCCAGTTAAATTTGTTTTCCTTTTTTAATAGATCATCAAGAGGCTTTCGAATGTTGTTAACGAATTTTCCATAATAATTTATTGAACCCAAAAGGGAACGTACTAGGAAATGTTCTGTGGAGTTTTTAAAATTTGAATGGTGTTGATTTTCGTCGGATCAGGTCGAATGCCATCCCTATTTAAAATCTGTCCTAAATATTTGATTTCGTTCTTAAAAAATTTATAATTCTCAAATTTTAGCTGGAAACCAAAATCTTGAATTTTCCGTAAGAGCAGATTAGGATTAGATTTATGTTCAGAAGTTGACTTACTTGCGAGCATAATATCGTCTATATATGCTTTAGCACCATCTATGCCTGAGCACAGTTGGTCCATTATTTTTTGGAAAGCTCATTGAGCGGATTTTATTCCAGGTGACGGGCGATTGAATTTGAATAAACCTTTGTGAGTGTTTATAGTGGGCGGTTCTTTGCTGTCATCATCCACTTCAACCTGAAGGTAAGCATCTAACAAGTCCAGATGGCTGAAGATGATACAGTTGTGACACTCAGAAAAAATTTCCTCTGGTGTTGGCAATGGATACTGGCTTGGTTCTACTATAGAATTTAGTCCAGTAGAGTAGTCAGCGCAAATGCGAATTTTTCCGTTCCTTTTACTGACTACTATTGTATGTACTTTTGCTTTAGTACATAATTCTAAACTACTATTATCGAAAACGCTTTGATCATCAAAACGAATCTGTCGACACCAGGTGGATATAGGTTTTTCCCAGAGGTCAAAAGCTTGAATCCAGTCTATACCATGATGTTTAATTGATATATATCTGTGATATAACAGTTAACTGTTTTTGTAACATAATTTATTGTGACCTCATATTTAAATGCTGCTAGTTAATTGATTTTGTTCATATTGGCGTCGCTGGCGTTTCCCATGTTTCAACCGAAATAATTGAAATGTCTGAAGCGGTGTCTATTTGCAGTCGAATAGTTTCGTTATTGATTGTCACAGTTGCTTACTTACGACATTTTTCGAGTTGAAGTTTTTTTCCTGTGAATACGGCTTTTGTTCTGAAATCATCTTGCAGTGGTTTTGTTGTTTTCCGAGCTTCGAGCTAGAGCAGTAGTTGTCCTTGTGTCCAATTTGGTGACAGTTAACGCATTTGTGTTTAACGTATGGACAAAATTTTACATAATGTAAATCCCCGCAGAGCGAGCATGGTGTTTTCGGAATTTTGTAACTCGAATTTTTATTAATGTTCTCCGTTTTGGTAACAGCGCAGATTACTTTGGATTGATGTTCAATCATTGTATTATCTGATTTCAGATCTAATATGCGCTGTGTCTCATCAACAAGTTTGTCAAGGTTTGCTGTTTCAGAAAATGCATCTAAAATTTTAAGTAACTGGACTCCAATGTCTGCGTCTTTACTTTTTTTTTTGTTTCAGCTTTGCCAAACAGTTTGTTCAATTTGTCGACAGTGTCTTTTAGACTCATATCATCTGGTTTCGTTGGCAATACGTAGTTTGAAAATCTTTCATTAACTTGGTTGGAAATTTTCCGCCAGAGCAGAGCAACTTTTTCATGGTCTTCCAACGTGTTTGCCTCCTTTTCAAAAACATGTACATATCTATTATACCAAGCTTGAAAAATAAGACCATTTTCTGGCTCGTACACGAAATCTGTCATTGAGTGAGTCAATGATGCAAAAGGGTTTGTTGGTTCATAGCGTTTTGCTGGTCTTCCAACAATTGAAGAACTTTGTCGTCGGACATTGTCGTTTGCGGCATTTTGTAATATAATTAAAAAAATTCTTATTTTATTTCACCGTCCTCGTCGCCACTTTTTTTGTACTTTTACGTTGTAATAAAAGACAAGTTTTATATAATTAATAAAATAGCTTTTAATTCTTTACTTTGAGGTGTGCTTGAGTTTGCTTGCTACAACATGACTAAAAAACTGTTGAAAAATAATACGTATGAAATTTAAACTAAATGAGGGCGCAGCGTTGCATTTCATGGTGATGCCACATTATCGTGTTGCAACTTCGCCTGTGGGTTACCCCCTAACAATAACAAAATTATTTAAAAATTTGTAATAAGTCAAAAATAACAACGTAAATTATTGCAGTGCTACCAACTTCTTTTTTTTGTTTTCGGGAATGAATCGCTATTGAAATTCAGCACAATCGCCCCATTACTTTCTGAGATATGAGCAAATAAACACGACTGCCTCTGTTTTTTCTCCCATATTTTTATATTTACCAACGAAAATCGGTTTTTTTTTAGCTTCTAGACAAACGAGAGAGTCAATATTGGTATCATCTGAAAGGACTTGACTAGCAATATAAGCACTATAAAAAAATTAAAATTTATGTATGCCGCCAGTATAAAATGGCGGACAATAAATTTATATATGGGTCAAATCTAGTATTTTAAAATGTAACTTCTTAAACCACCTCAATATTGGTATCAAATAAAAGGGCTTGATAAGAAGCATACAGTAAATTATTGAAAAATGCAAAATCCATGATGGCCTCTAAAACAAAATGGCGGATCAAATTTTTTTAAGCCCATCAATATTGGTATTGATTTAAAGGGCTTGAGGAGTAGAATACAGTTAGGTTAGGTTAGATCCGGCAGCCGCCCGAAGGCATAGCTCACTTCGGTCCTCCGAGGGTCCCGTTGTGATACCGTAGGCACCAACGCCCGTTCGTCTATGTCCTCTGGCCGTCGTTCCTCAGCCATCCTGTCCTGTTTACAAAGGTGTGGATCTTTCCCAGATCAACTGCGGAAAGATAAGTTTTACTTTCAAGTATTCGCAGACCTAGAATCAGGTTGCTCAGGTCCCCGATTGCAGGACAATTACAGAGAATATGTTCAGTTGTCTCCTCCTCTTCCTCGTTATCGCAACTTCTGCAGAAGTCGTTGTAAGGGATATTTAGCCTTTTCGCATGTGTACCTTTAGGCCAGTGTCCGGTAATGACCGCTATGAGGTTCCTAAGGTGGATTTGGGGCATATTCACCGCACATTGCGTCCTATGCACATCCATGTCAGGCCAGATCATTCTGGTCTCCAAGCAAGTAGGTTCTCCCATCTTTCCTTGGCATTAAAATAGAATCGATGCGAGATAAGCTGCTTACCCTTCGATAAGAGAATACCCAAAGCACAAATGGATTCAACCGAATCTAAGGTGGTACCGACTTTTGCAAGTGCATCAGCTCTATTATTACCATCAATATTCCCATGTCCTGGAACCCACACAAGGGTAACCGTCGAATGTCTCGCTATCTCCTCAAGAGACACCCGGCATTCCTGGACAATTTTCGATGTGGTGTACACACTCTCCAGGGATCTAATAGCCGCCTTTCTGTCAGTAAAAATATAAATATCCCTACCAGATATTCTATTACACTAAATCTGTTCCTTCTCGTCACCTGCGCTGAACGCTCGTCTGTACAGGCTATAAGTTTGATGAGGCCGTGGTACTAGCCAGCATTTTCGCACTGGGGTGGTGGTCCCGGGTTGTCCCGAACAACTTTCAAGAACACCCCATTGAGAGCCATGACAATCAATTTCCAGTTGCTAGAGGAAATGGTGCCGTCGCTGGAGTTGCGGTCAATGATCGCCCAAATAAGGTGGTCCTTAGCCACCTCCTTGTAGGATATTGGTTGTGGCCGTGGAGGCATGATTAGGAACGTTTTGTTCCTGGAAGAGTGTCCTCCTCTGACCGTTGTCGTTTAGGCGCTGCAGAGGAAGCCGTCCGTTTAGGACTGCCTACACCTGCATTAGTAGGATCACGTTTTAACCCCTCAACGAGGGTTTTCGCCCACCGGAGAGAGTTTTTCTCTTGCTCCGTGAGCTCGTCAGTAGGTTTTTCACCAAACCGACTTATTATTTTATAAGCGGAACGCTTAGTAGTGGGGAATCTATTTTGGCAGCCGTGGAGGTCGAGGGTGGTGCTACAGGGATCATCGAATCTTTGTTCGCATGATCCTTCTGCACAATGTTTGGCACAAGGGAGCCAGGTTTAGTGGCAGACTGAGTCTTAGCCACCTTACCGGCATCTAAAACTGGGGTTTTGACAGGAACTAGTCCCATCCGGACCGTGGGAGCCTTAGATTTACCTGGTTTCGAATAACCACGCTGTACCAAGCTCGGGTTTCGATCGCCTATCGGCTTGATCGGGCATGTTTTTAGCGCACAGAATACAGTTAACTGCGTAAAAATTCAAAATCAAGGATGGCGTCTGAAATAATAAGGAAAAATGGCGTATAACATGAAATATAGGTTAAGCTACGATGTGGGATTATACCTATGCACATGATGCTGAAGGGTATTATCAGATTCGGAACGGCCGAATATAGCACACTTGTTGTGATCTGTAATTGGAAATTTGTGTAAAGAACTTTAACCCTTCTTTGTACATTTGAATATAAAAAATTTCTTATTTAATAAAATACTTTACAATTTAAAAGTTAACTTCAATATTCAAATTTAGATAATATAATTATTTAAATAACTTATATTAACTATAATTTCAATTATATTTATACATATTTATATTAATTATATTTAACAATAAAAAATATAATAATTAAATTTAGTGTTAAAACGTTAGTTTAAACAAATTAGGTAGATATTTTTGCGATAAGCTAGATTTTGTTTTCAAAAGAATATTACAATTAGTTTTACAAAACATATTTTATATTTTTTATTCATTTCCAGTAAACGACACACTAGTGGATCACCAAGGCCTTTTAGACGTGGAAGAACTCCGCCCAATGGATTGGGTCCTGATCGCTCGCCTCAAACTGAGCTTAGTCCTGAAGAACGTGATGCTCGTACCGTTTTTTGTATGCAACTTTCTCAACGCGTTCGCGCTCGAGATCTTGAAGAGTTTTTTTCTAGCGTTGGAAAGGTACGAGATGTTCGGTTAATAACATGTAACAAAACTAAGCGTTTTAAGGGCATTGCGTATATTGAATTTAAAGATCCCGAATCAGTAGCTCTCGCTTTAGGCCTTTCGGGTCAGAGGCTTCTTGGAATACCGATTGTCGTTCAGCATACTCAGGCCGAGAAAAATAGAATCGGAAATACGGTACCTACATTTACAACAAAAAATATTACTGGTCCGATGAGACTTTACGTTGGATCTTTACATTTTAATATAACCGAAGATATGTTACGTGGTATATTTGAACCATTTGGAAAAATTGACTCTATTCAACTAATAATGGATAGTGAGACGGGGCGATCGAAAGGCTATGGATTTATAACGGTAAATAACGAAGAAATCAGTGTTAGATATTGTAGTTACATATAAATAATTAAATATCAAAAAATAAAATGTTTTTTTTTAGTATCATAATGCTGAAGATGCCAAAAAAGCTTTGGAGCAGTTAAATGGATTCGAATTAGCTGGACGTGCAATGAAAGTAGGCAATGTTACAGAGAGATTAGACATGAACACAACATCACTCGATACTGATGAAATGGATCGCAGTGGCATCGATTTAGGAGCCACTGGTCGTCTTCAATTAATGTTTAAATTGGCAGAGGGAGCAGGCTTAGCCGTGCCACAAGCAGCTGCTAATGCTTTACTTGCAACTGCACCTCAGCCCGCACCTATTCAAACCCAAGCACAAAACCCACCCATTGCTACACAATGCTTTATGTTGTCAAACATGTTTGACCCACGTACAGAGTCTAATCCAACCTGGGACATTGAAATACGCGATGATGTTATTGATGAATGCACCAAACATGGTGGGCTTTTACATATATTCGTTGACAAAATCTCTCCGTCTGGCAACGTTTATGTCAAATGTCCTAGCATTACAACTGCTGTTTTAGCTGTAAATGCGTTGCACGGTAGGTGGTTTGCGGGACGTGTGATTGCTGCTGCCTATGTCCCACTGTTAAACTACCATTCAATGTTTCCAGATGCAATTACTGCAGTCAATATATTAACTTCTAACAGAAAGTCGAATGAATAAAATTAACTACTAAAATATATCCAACAACTGTATTTATTCACAATTTGTACTGGGCATTCTTTTAACAAGTTCCCATTCCAGCTTAATTTTTTTTTAATATTAAAATATTTAAAACGTTTGTATTGTCATTAGTATTAAATTGTTTTTTTAATTTTTCTTTCAGCATATCGAAATCAAATATGTATATCTAAAAACTATTTAATGTTTATAAAACGCAAGCGAGGGCTTTTAACTATAATTTTGCGTGTATTTTATTTTTATTACAAATCAAATTAAATGCCAAAAATTGTACTGTTTACGCTCGCTTGTATTTTAAGGACAGCACACAATAATGTTTGATTAATGTAATGGGGTGAACGCCCGTTCTAACGAAAATATTTTAAGCATTTATAGAAAGTCGTAACTGCCGATTAATTTTTTTATACCTTAACCGGCAACAAATTGAGCGCTCAATGCTCACTAACTTAAATCTAGTGCGAAATTAATTGATCATACTTTGGTTGTTAGAACATTTTTTTGTATATTCGTAAACTAAAACTGGTTAAGTGTATTCCTCTTATTATATTACGCTCTAATTTTTTCGACTATATTGCTAATGGGAATATAGACCAAATTTGTTCCTGGGTATGCCACATCGAGGCATATACATATGTATGTACATATTAATGGTCACAAGTAGAAAGGTCCTTACTCGTACTTTTTACGAAGATGAGTTTTTCTGTAACTAAAATACATTTCATACAAATACACCTCAACACAAAAATTTAATGCAATAGTATCAAAAATAACAGTTTTACAAGCAATTTTACCAAACGAAATTACATTATGATAATGAAGAGTTAATAATAACAATAATGTTAATATTTATAACTATTCCCTGAAAATTCTTATCTACCGGGTGTTTTTTTTACAGGGGGGTTATTATGTAATTCGATTCGAAAAATAAAACCTTTCGAACAAAATTTTCGATCCGAAAATAAATTTGTATTATCTAATTCGTTCGAATCGTACACAGAGTTGTATTTGCATAAAAAGAGGTAAATACTACTCAACACTACTTTTTTTATTGCAAAAGTTGTCAGCACTGTGCTTGAACGTCAAAATAAAAACGATAAATAAATATATAGAAAAAAAGTTAAAATTTAAAAAAGTATTAATTGAACATTTTATAATTAAAATGGATTGTGTTTTATTGTGGACAGATGATAGTGATGATGAAAATTATGGTATTCCAGAAAGAGTTCAACGAAAGCTTATACGGGATACAACAGATATAATGGATCTCAATGAAAAAAAGTAAGAAAAATTGTTTTAACGGTTGGTTTTATATATATTAATAATATTATATTAAGTTTTATTAAAAACTTCAGACTTAGTAAAGCTGCTTTTACGTATGTCTTAAATTGCATTAAAGATGATTTAAAGCCAGCAGAAAGGTCAACTGCTATATCACCAATATTAAAACTGGCAGCAACACTTAAGTTTTTGGCGCAAGGTGGATATCAACATCAAATTGGCCAGGATCGTCTTATTGCATTTTCTCAAGCCTCAATTTCAGTATGTTTGTCAGAGGTATGCGAAGTTATTGAGAAAAAACTTTGTCCTCTGCATATTGTATTTGAAATGGCAGAAGATAAGAAGAGAGAGGCCAAGAGAAATTTTTTTGAAAAATGTGGTATACCTGGGGTAATTGGAGCAGTAGATGGTACTCATATTCAAATTTTAAGACCAATTAACGACGAACATTTATATTTTAATTGAAAACTTAAACATAGCATTAATGCCATGGCGGTAAGTTATCATTTTGACCAAGTGAAACAAATTTTAAATTTTATTTTTTAGATATGTGATCACGAAATGAACATCAGGGCAATCGATGGACGATTTGGTGGAGCTAGTCACGATTCCCACGTTTGGAATTTGTCTGAAGAGCGGAAGTATTTAAAACAAAGGTATATAAGTGGAGATACAGGGACAAGAATCCTTGGTAAGGATATATATTTTTTTGTAATATAAATTGAAAACAAAATGACAAATTTTTTAGGTGATTCTGGATATCCTCTAGAGCCATGGATTTTAACACCATACAGAAATGCTGCTGAAAATTCTCTTGAATCATTTTTCAATGATCAACATTCAAAGGGAAGATCCATAATTGAAAGAACATTTGGGGTGTTAAAAGCAAGATTTCGTTGTCTTTAGCAGCAAGGGAAATGCATTATGTTCCAAAAAAGGCTCTCCAAATTCTTAATGTTTGTTGTGCTTTACACAATATTTGTATAAAGTTTAATGTTGATGTTCCTGATTTAGAAAATAATAATGTAATTTCAATTCCTTTAACAAGCAGCGATGTAGAAACAGAAAGTAATTTTTCTGATGTTGCGAAAAATATTAGAAATGAAATAAAAAACAATATGCGAAGAAATTATTAAAACATAACAAACTTTTTTATTTATTAAAACAAAAACAAATTAAAATTCATTTAAAACTATAACAAAAAATTCATTAAAAACTAAACAAAAAAAAAATCATTAAAAAACTAAAACAAAAAAAAAAACTTAAAAACTAATTGAATAAATAAATAAAAAACAAACAAAAATAAAACATTTATTTGCCTAGGCCATGCTTTTTAGACTTAAGTTCAAGAACTTGTTTTTTTAGCTCTAATTGCATAATTTTCATTTTAGTTTTTTCTATCTCATTTTTTTTCTTAAATTCAAATTTCTCTTTTGCTAGTTTATATTTACGTTCCTTTAAATCACAACTTCTTTTTAAATACTTCTTAACATCAGCAAGGTTCTGATTGACATCCGTTAAAATATTTAAACAGCCATTTATATTCAAATTGATGTCAGTCATAACTTTGACTGAGTTTTCTTGATAAGTTATTTGGTTGTTTACTTGTTTTTGAAGAAGACTATCCCTACTTTGAGCACATTCTTTTGCAGTACGTCTACGTGGAGTATTTGAGAGGCTTTTTTCTGGAAGACTTGATGTTGAATTTTCGCCGGTCATTGTTAAATTCTCTTCCAAAATATCGTCATTCTCCAGATGAAGACTTATGGAATTTGAACTTGTAGCTTCTGAATTTTCTTTTAAATTGGCACCGAAACGTGAGGTTCCGTCCATGCCGCTTACAGTCTTGTCTATGGATAGCAATGCGACTACTTTTTCCTCAAGCTGTGTTAGGGAGCAAAATTTACTTGGGCCACCTCCTGTCCCAGAAATGCTATTTTTGTTCACCCGGCATTTTACTTTAATGTGGTTTTTATAATCTGCCCATACCTAAAAGGATGAATATTTGAGCAAACTTTGCTTCAAAAAATTAAAAATTAACTTACTTTTTTCCATTTGGTGCAATCATTAGTTGGTGGGCCAGCAGCATCTAAGTCTTGAGACAATCTTGTCCACAAATCCTTCGATTTGCTTTTAGCATTGGAAACATTTAGGTGGCCTTTTGCTAAATCGGGATGCTTTATCATAAAATCCACCATTATCTCATACTGCCTTTGCTTGGTATTACATTTTTTATGTGATTCACTCCTTTAAAAAAGATTCATCAATGCAAAATTAAAATAACGTTTTGTGAAAAAATACATCATGATGCTTGTGTGAAAAACA
This sequence comes from Phyto melanocephala, assembly GCA_941918925.1. Classification (NCBI taxonomy): domain Eukaryota; kingdom Metazoa; phylum Arthropoda; class Insecta; order Diptera; family Rhinophoridae; genus Phyto; species Phyto melanocephala. The sequence goes on from OW799236.1 coordinate 48,526,770, forward strand.
CATACAACTTGTTTTTTTTTTAACTTAACGATTTTCTGTTTTTTTTAAATACTTACATTTTAATTTTTTTTTATTTTCTTCCGTCAACAAAATACCTTTCGAATAAAATACGAACGTTTTAACGTCTTTGACAGTGCCTTTCGTATTACATAGTTGCATTTACGAATGGGTACTTTTTGTTTTTTCGTAAGGGAAAAAAAAATGGCTGGTTCGAAAGAAATTTCCGAACGTTCGTAAATAAATTTACGAAAAACGTATTACAAAATACAATTTATACGAATTCGTAAATTTTTTCTTTCGAATCGAATTACATAATAACCCCCCAGGTTTGTTTTTCGAATAGAGATAAAACTGGCATTTTGTGGTCAAATCTGGCAACTCTAATGTCATTTATGTTCAGTTTGGTTTGCCATTTCATCATGAACAGGTTGGCAAAAGAACAACGCTTGCAAATCGTGCAAATTTATTTCGAAAATAACGGTTCAGCTCGCGAAGTTTTGTTCAGTGATGAGGCTCATTTTTGGTTGGATGGCTACGTCAACAAGCAAAATTGCCGCATTTGGAGTGAAGAGAATCCACATGCGACCCTTGAGACGCCATTACATCCACAAAAACTGACTGTTTGGTGTGCTCTATGGGCTGGTGAAGTCATTGGGCCATATTTCTTCCGAAATAATGCTGGAGAGGCAGTTACCGTTAATGGAGACCGGTATAGAGCCATGATAACCGACTATTTTGTTCCCGAATTGGATGGCATGAATGTCGATGAGTTGTGGTTCCAACAAGACGGCGCTACATGCCACACAGCGCACGCCACAATCGATTTATTGAAGGAAACATTCGATGAGCCCATAATTTCGCGGAATGGACCTGTCAATTAGCCACCAAGATCGTCTGATTTGACACCATTGGATTATTTTCTTTGGGGATATGTGAAGTCGCTCGTTTACGCCAACAAACCAGAAACGTTAGGGGAATTGGAAGCCAACATTCGTGGCGTTATTGCCGACATACGGCCCCATATGCTCGAAAAAGTGGTTAAAAATTGGACCTGTAGAATTGGCTTTATTCGAACCAGCCGCGGCGGCCACATGCCTGAAATCATATTTAAACATTAATGACATAAACTTATCCTTCCAATAAGCCAAATTGATGGTCATTAAAACGATTTTCTTGTGTTTTATTTCAATTCGAAGTTCTATACCACTGAAAAAAACACCCGGTATATATTTGCAGGAAAACGAAAAAATAAAATTTGTTAATATATTGCCAATACATATAATTATATTTTTTATTTGAGTATGGACGACTATGCATAAAATAACAAAAAAAAAAAAAAAAAAAAAACAGATTTATTTGTAAAACTATTTTACACAAAAGTTGACGAATCTTTATGGATCAGAGAACAGAATAAAACCATTCACATTTTCTGACTATTCCGAATGTTTTTGCTTTTGTATTGCTTTTAATTGACAACAATTGAATTATGTATTGATATATGAAAACTTATTGAAATAACATGATGCCATATGAGAGAACTAAAAAACATTCAAACATATATTTTTGTCCACCTGTGCAATATCTGAAAATATTTATATTTCTGTAACTAACAAAAAATTAACGATTTGGTGGTAACACTGCAGAATTTTTTCCAAAGAAACACCAACCAATATAAGAAGTTTAGGTTTGTTATAATAACATCTGAAGGAATTTATTCAATCAACGTAAAAAAAACATACTAAAATCATACCAATCGCTTAGTATTCGCTTTTTGGGAATGTAAGTTTACTTTTGTAGAAGACATGGAATACACTCTGTGTTTCTGAATTATGTCATGCATTGCTTTTCTGAATTGATGTATATTGTCAACAAAGAGCTCGTTTTTGAGACAAATCAAACCGTTCCACAGAGGAGTATTTGGCCTGAAAAGCTGGCCAAAACTATTAAACGTATTTTTTGAATTCAAAGTTCTAGCGTTTTGATGGTTTTAGCTGTAGTATAATATAAGAAATCTAGTGGCAGATTTTGAAAAAATTACACTGCGCAAAAAAAAATTTTTTGTCTTTCATATAAATAAAAGTATATGGACTATATGAATTTTGATGCCCTCAATTAGAATCTGTTTTCCGTTTTTCTCTAGTACGTAAGGATTTTCTTTTAAAGGCGTGGCATATTTCACCCCCTAAATCGTTGGGTTTCCTAATATATTTTGTTATAACTTGTAAACGGGTTCTCCGATACACCGGAAAATTCTGCTTAAACTAACCAAGCACATTTCTATCCATTACTATTTCGGAGTTATTAAAAATTTAATGGCGAAAAAAAATTTTTCCTGCAAAATTCGTCGACGTTTTTTGTTTTCAAAATGCAATAAAAAAAATTAAAAAACCAAAAAGTTTAAATTTTTAAAATTTTTCCAAAAGCCACATTCCTAAGGAATAAAAGTCGGTATAAATAGTAAAACTCAATTAACAAATGTTGATTTTAAAGGTTTAAACTCATTCTTAACAGACTATATGTACACGCATAAATATGATTTACGGTCTAATTAAAAAAAAAATTAAAAATTGTAAGGCTCTTATGAAACAGTATTTTTTTCATTACAAAAGGCATTATTATATTCATTTTATATTATTTAATACTTAATATACGGAAAAGTTTAACTAATAAAAATTCCATAATAATTATTATGTCGTATGCATATCCTCATTAGCTGCATCATCGGTGTCAGGAAGAATAAGTGTAATGGTTTCTGATGAAAAAGCTTTCTTATTAATCCGTTCTCTCTGCGTACTGCAGCTTATAAAAGAGTCACTGCTCAGAAATAACCTATTCAAGACATCTCGATTTGTATCGCTTCTGCTGAGTTTCCTCGAATAATTCATACGATATAATCGTAAGGGCTTATTTCTGGCCTCGGCAGCTTCTTCTGACAATTGGATGATAGCCTGATACCTGGGTGCCCATGTATTTATGTACCTGTATTTATTTTTTGTAAACTTATTTTTGTGATTAATGCTTTTAATAATTATTCTTATTAGGTACGTATATTTATTGTTTTAACATATAATATTTTGTAGAGCAGGTTTATAAAAATATCTTTTATAGGGATGTGCCCCTTATATCTATTATGGATAATAAAGAATTTCTCAAATTTATAATTATAGGCAGGTATTAACATTGTGAAGTGTCAAAAAAGATATGAATAACAGTTGAAATCAATAACTGAAAATACGTAAAAGTTAATGACGATATAAATGTATAAGAAAAAGTGCCTGATGAGCAGAAATGTAAGAAACTTTAAAAAATCGTCAAAAATAATGGCGCAAACTCGCGCACACTTTTTTTTTGTTTCTAAAACTAGAGATTCAAAATTTTATTGTGGTATCAAACATAATTCACTTTCAAAAACCTCTTCTTTTTCTTTTTTTGCAAAAAAAACTGTATATTTTTTTTTTTTTAGTTTTTGAACGAATTGTTTCAACATGAATATTCAACATATTTAAATTTTTTTTTTTTCTTTTTTAAGTAACTTTTGATCAAGCCTTTCAGCGAAAAAAGAATCATTGTTAAACCTTTATTCGTTTAGCCGCAAAAAAAAATATCATATAAACATCCAGAAACCGAAAAAAACATTTAAATCTCATATAATTTTCTTCAGTTTCCTGACTTTAGCAGGGTCTCAGAGCTACAAATCGCAACTAAAAGTCTTAAAAAATTTACAATATAATGTAAAATATTGTTGTCTGTCGAGCTGCGTACTTAGTTCTTAAGATTTCTTAAAATTCAGTTTTGCCTTTTTGGCCAGCTTTTCAGGTCAAATACTCCTCTGTGTGTCGTATTTAATAAGCAGAGACCTGTGCTAATCGGCTAAGCCGCAATAGTTTTTGTAAGCCGTCGCCGTTCATTGTATAATTTTATCGGGCCGACATCCAAATTTAAGCGCAGTTGCTAATTTTTGATAACAAATCACTGGTGGCGTCAAATAAGATCGGCTAAGGACTCTGCTGTTTTTGTTTATCAAACAAATTTTAATTTATTTGTGATTTATTTACTTGAGTCTGCCATTTAGGGTTGCCATTCGTACTGTTTTAAACAGTGCATGTACTGTTTTTTGTAATATGTACTCTTATATTTACAATACCTAAAACAGTATGAAAAAGTACTGTTCTGCTCTGTCATATCTGGCCTTCATCTTGTCGCTAATCATTTTTATTCGGCCACGAACGAGTTCATGAATTTCCTCGAGACCTTTTTATCCCCTTGAATTATCTTCTTCGTGCTCATTTATTGTCGAGGGATTAATACCGAATTCTAGATCACCTGGCAGTTTCAGCTCGGTTCCAAACATAACTTTTGCAGGTGTTCGGGAGGTAGAGTCATGAACGGCTGACCTGTATGCCAACAGAAATTTTGGTATGTGCTCATCCCAGTCCCTTTGGTGTGCACTGACCACTTTTCTCAAGTGTTCCTTTAAATGCGGTTAAATCTCCCCCCAAGTGCGGTTAAATCTCTCGACCATGCCGTCAGATTGTGGATGCAGTGGTGTAGTCCTCGTTTTTCGGATACCGTATAGTTCGCACATTTCCTGGAATATCGCAGATTCAAAACTTCTTCCCTGATCAGAATGTAGCTCAAGCGAAACTCCATAGCGGCACACCCAGATGTTCACAAACGCGCTTACGACCGTTTTAGCTTCTTGGTTTGGTATTGCGTATACCTCTGGCCATTTGCTAAAATAGTTGACTGCAACTAGAACGTAACGGTTTCCAGCCTCACTAACAGGAAAAGGGCCTGCTACATCCATTGCTATTCGCTCAAACGGAGCACCTGAATTGTACTGCTGCAGCGCTCCTCGACTCCGTCTTACTGGGCCCTTGACAGCGATACATTATGCGCAATTTGCTATCCAATCAGCTACAGATTGTTGGCATCCAACCCAATAGAAACGTTGCTTTATCTTTTCTATGGTTTTTGTTACACCAAGATGACCACCACTTGAACCATTATGAAACTCCTTCAATACCTCTTTGACTTTAGAGGATGGCACTACAATCAGATTTGTTGTCGATTTACCATCAGTACTTTCCCATTTGCGATAAAGGCATCCGTTAATAACCTGCATACTATTCCATAGCGCCCACTATGATTTCATCAGTGAACTTTCCGCTGATATTTGGTGACGGGTTGGCCTTTTGTCTTTCTCCTTTGCTGACATAATTTTTGCCAGTATGGGATCGTCTCTTTGCGCCGCTGACCAGTCGTCACTAATCTCTATATGTGTTAGTTGAACGTCAACGACACATTATTTTCCTTCAGATTTTGCACAATGTTTGCACTCCAATCTGCACGGTCTTCGGGAGAGTGCATCTGCATTTCCATGTTTAGTGCCCTTTCTGTGCTCAGTACTGAAATCGTAGCTCTGGAGACGTTCAATCCAACGGGCTAGCTGTCCTTCCGGTTGTTTAAATTGTAGCAATCATCTGAGTGCAGAGTGATCGGTTCTTAGTTCGAAGTGTTGTCCATACAGATATTTGTGGCAATGCTTTACACACTCCACAACTGCCAGAAGCTCTCGAAAGAACACCACCTATCCCGTAGCCACTCGCATCGCTATCCAATACAAATTTCTCTCCAGCGATAGGATATGCCAAAACTGGTGCTACGCATAACAACTCCTTGAGCTTCTGGAATGCTTGTTCTTGGGCTTCAGCCCACAGGAATGGTCGTGACTTCTTGGTGAGCTCATGTAGACTGGCAGCGACACTGACAAAATTCGGCACAAGTAGCCTGTAGTAGGTACAGAGGCCTAAAAAACTACGTAACTCATGCAGATTTTTCGGGCGAGGCCAGTCCTTCACAGCTTGAACTTTATCTTCGTCAGTTGATATACCATCCTCTGCGACTCGATGCCCCAAGTACTTAACCTCTTTCTGGAACAATGCCCATTTCTTGACGCTTAGTTTAAGTCCATCCGCTGATAATCGTTTCAGAACTTCTTCTAGATTTTTCAGGTGATCGTCAAAACTTTTACCCATGACAATCATGTCATCAAGATAAACCAGGCATGTCTTCCAAAGAAGTCCCTTTAATACGTGTTCCATTAATCGCTCGAATGTGGCTGAAGCGTTGCATAGTGCAAATGGCATCACATTAAACTGCCATAGCCCGTCACTTCCACTAAAAGCTGTTTTCTCCTTATCTCTATCAGATATTTCTACTTGCCAATAACCACTTTGCAGGTCTAATGTAGAGAACCATTTTGTTCCAGCTAGCGTGTCCAGAGTGTTATCTATCCTTGGTAGTGGATAACTGTCCTTCTTAGTGACGTCATTCAGTTTTCTATAATCGACGCAAAATCTTGTGCTGCCATCTTTCTTTTAACTAAAACTACCGGTGAGATCCAAGGACTTGAAGAAGGTTCTATTACTCCATTCTGCTCCATTTCATTGACAAGCTCTTTGACTTCATTACGTTTCGCTAGAGAATTACTTCTAGGAGCTTGTTTTATAGGCCTTGCATCGCCGGTATTTATCTGATGTTTCACAAGTGATGTTCTACCTTGATTTTTGCCTTTCAGAGCGAAGATGGATGCATGTTTTCTGAGTAGCTGTTTTGCTTTATTCCTATTGGGCGGCGATAATCCTTTAACCCACTTCTCTACGTATTTTGCTAGCATCTCCTGCTCTTTGTTTGACATACTGACAGGACCCGATTTCATTTTGCAATTACTTATTGCCTCAACTTTAGCACATTGACCTAATTCGGACTTTGGCTTGACGACTTTTTCACAGGAGGAAAGATTAAGCACTCTTACAGGGACTCTTCCGTCATTTCTGGTTTTGACAAGGGCTTTTGCTGTTATTAGGTTACTTTTTATATCTGTTTGTTCTACCACTTACAACCGGTTGTCCACACAATCTCCCTCTATACGCGCCCATACTACACTTTCTGACTGTGGTGGTATTTTCTCATATTCTGTAGCAATTAGTTTCCTTACATGCACTTTACTTTCATAGCCAACATCTAGGGGTATTTCAACATTCCTCCAAATCATTACCTTCTGTCCCATGTGCAGATTAATGCCATGATTAATCATAAAATCTGCACCGATGATTACTTCGTCCACAATATCGGCAACGATGAATACATGATTGACACTTATGTTAGCAATAGTTACTTTCACGTTTATTTTACTATAGACAGTAGCAGCCTCCCCAGTAGCTGTTCGCAGACTTACGCCACATAACGGGTCGATTGTTTTCTTTACTAAATCGGGCCTGATAATAGACTGCGATGCTCCTGTGTATATGGTAAAAATATGTCTTCGACCATTGATATACCCACAAGCAGTAAGGTTGCTATTTTTCTGCTGCATAACTCATATGGAGATTGTGGGGCCCTCAGTTATGGGAGTTAGCTCTTGCCCCGTAGTGCTACCTCGTTTTAGTTTAACGGTGACTCATTTGATGATTTCGTGTTTGCCCGTTTGCTGCTTCCAGGTGGCGAAAGCGATCTAGCCCGCTTTCTTGGTGCTCTACAATTTCGTTGAAAATGTCCACTCTTACCACAATTATAGCATTTGGCTCTGGCTTTGCCTTGGTTTTCCTCTAACGCCTGTATACGAGCCTTTAAATCGCTTTAAATTACTCTACAGCAAGCTGAAAAAAAAAGGTGCACGCATTTTTTGTCGACTTCAAGGCTGCCTTCGATAGCGTTTCAAGAAATGCTTTGATTTACAAACTCTTTAAAATGGGAGCCTCTTACAAATTTGTACGATTCATAGAAAGAATGTACAGCAACACACAATCTGCCGTTTGGTCTGGTGAAGAATTTTCGGAGTATTTTGAAACCAAATCAGGTGTTAAGCAAGGGTGATTATTGTCGCCATTACTTTTTGCCCTGTATATTAACGATCTACATGAGGTATTGGAAGGTGGACTGATGGTTGAAAATATGAATGTCCGCCTTTTTCTATATGCTGATGACATAGTCATATTAGCCGATGATATTGCCGTAATGCAACGAATGATTAAAAATCTGGAAAATTATTGTTATATGTGGAATCTTGAGGTTAATCTGAACAAATCCGAAATTCTAATATTTAGAAATGGTGGCCGATTAAGCCGGCAAGAAAAATGGTGTTTTAAGGGAGAAGAAGTAAAAAATATCATCCGAATTTAATTACTTGGGAGTAATTGTTACGCCGAAGCTAAAGTTTAATAAACATTAATTGCCGTATTCAAAAAAATCATTTTAGGTTTATTAAAGGCTTATTTGACAAATTTCTCTACAACATCTGTCAAATAAGCCTTTAATAAACCTAAAATAATTTTTTATGAATACGGCCCTTAGAAAAAAGAAGCATACAAGCGAAAAACGCAATAAACACAACATGGAAAGATTTAATTGGGAAACATGAAATTAATTTAAGAATGAAGTGGAAGGTTTATCTTGCAGTATGTAGAGCAATACAATCATATCCGGCTCAGGTATGGGGTTTTAGACATTTTGAAGAAGTAAATAAGCTGCAAAGATATTACATTCTTATGCTAGAAATTATTGCTGAATACAGTCATATTTATACTTTGGGGCTCAATCTTAAATATTTAAGCAGAACAATGTTCCATTATGGAGAAGACAGATTGCCTCACCAGCTATCCTTAATATTATTACGTCGTCACATTTTCTGGGCAAATGAATTAAAGTCGAAAGCTTTGTCATTTAACATTAATTTGCCAGAAACAAACCAAACTGAGTTACAATGGAATCAATTTAGCACGGAACTACTAAATAATATGAAAAGTAGGACTTGATATATGTCGTATAAAATAAAATATCTTAATTATCTTCATTCCCTAGCAAAATCTGCATATTGTAATAATAATTGCTCTCCAAGGGCAATAATTAATACAATTAATACAGAATTTTTAAATCCATTTTTTTAAATTTTTATATGCGCAAACATGTAAAATAAATATTATGACAGATGAAAGATGTTGCAAATGTATACAAGTTTTTTTCATTTTCAACATCTTCCACGCATTCCGCTAAAATGTGAGTAAGTGTAAAAAGGCTATAAACAAGTTTTTTTTTCATTTTCAACATATTCCACGCATTCCGCTTAGATGTGAGTAAGTGTAAAAAGGGTATTATACATCGGTTGACTCATAAAAATAGGGTACGTTCGTAAATGCTGCAAATTTTTGCATCATTGAGGCAATAATGCCAAATGTAGTTGCTGATGCGCTATCAACTGTTGCAGATCCATTGCAGCTGCTTAACAACTACGCAGAGTTTGCTTTTTGAAATATTATTGAAAATGTTGATGTTAAAAGCGACAACATTTCTTAAATTATAATAAAAACAAGGAACAAGATGAAACGAATTCTGATTATAAGAAATAAACTAAATTTAAAAGAAGGTTGATTCCTAAAAAAAAATATAATAATAATAAAATATAGTAAAAAAAACTAAAAAATATATCCGAATTTAATTTAAAGAATTAATTGTTTTTTAATGCTACTTATTGCTCCATTGTATGTATACTAGGGTGATCGATTCGGTTTTACAACCAGTGGAAAATCCGGTTTTACACTTTCAGCTGGCGGTTTTTTCTAAATGTTAATTTTTCGAATATCGAATACACCGGTTTTTTTAATCGCAAAAGCCGGTTTTTTTCATTTTTAGTTTTATTTCATTTATCTTTGTAACCAAACGTATCATATTATATTTTTTACTAAAAAAATTTCCAAAAATCAGAAAATTTATTAAATATTCTTCCATAATATTGTAAGGAATTTATTTGTTGTTTCAAATGTAAAATAAGAAATATAATTAGGCTTAAATATTATTTGTTTTAAATGGAGAGCAGGTATTTTATACATTGTTGCGCTTATAATTTGATGTTCAGTTAAGTTTTTTGACCAAGTTATTGTACTTTGTAATACTTTTTGATCCTTTTTTCGAATTTCATAATATTTTGCATTTACGAAATCTAGTGACTTGACTACCCATATCTTTACTAATATCTCTGATAACATATGACTTGTATACTAAAATATTGGCATACAAATTACATACATTACAACTTGCCTATAAAGTTAATGTTAATAAAAGGTTAATTTGACTACCGTGAGCAGTAAAGTGACTTTAATATTATTCATTTTTACAACCTGCTTGTAACAAAGTTTGTTTTTCTAATATGGCAGTACCAGAGCAAATACCGATTACTTTTAACAAATTTATACATTTTATTTACAAAACGAAATAAAATTTTAATGATTTATTTACATATTTTTTTCATGTAGAAAAACAATGGCATTTTTAAATTTATAAACCTAACCTTAAAAGTTAATGGAAACATAAACTTAACTTTTCGGTCACTGTTAGGTAAATAGTGTCTGTCCTTTAACATCTTTATTTAACCTACCTATACCCGCGCATTGGTCTGTGAGACCGACAAAACGCTTTTACGTAAATAAAAAACTAGTATTTCATCTAGTTCAAACTTTCGGTCTTTGAGACCGTGCGCGGGTATATGTGTTACAAAAAATGGCGCGGGTTAAAAAAACGGCATTTAATAATAATGCCATTGAATGTGTGTCAACTTAATATGCAATTAAACCATAGAACAAACTAGTTTATAATTATGTTTGTATCTCTGTCATGGGTATAAGAAAAAATTATATTTTATGTATTCGACCGGTTAACCGGTCTTTTCTAAGTTTTTAAAAAAGCAACCGGTTTTTTTTTTAATTCTAAATTTCAAACTATTTGAAAACCGGTTTCTTATAAATGTCGAATAATCGATCACCCTAATGTATACTCAATCACTATTGCATCAGAAACTTAACTGTTGTCATATTTGCGGCAGCAATGCCAACTGTTTGCAAAAAAGAACTTTTGACGCTTAAAAGTGCTGCCAAAGTTGCATTAATGAACGTTCTACTTTTAATCAAGGCGAATTTACATCAGGTGAAGTTATTAAAGCAGCTGATTATCAGCTGAGCACTCTTTTTAATATTGAAATGCCAAATTTTGGTTGTCTTTTTATGTGTGCTTCTACTTTTTTATTGTTTACATTTGTGGCGCCATTAGTTGAAAAATTTTTAAAATTGTGAAAAAATGTGCAAATTCTATTAAAAATTTTAAGAAAAGAGATAAAAAAATTGTGAATTGTGAAAAATTTAATAAAACGTTAAAAAAATAAAATTAAATTAAATAAAACACTATTTTTAATTGTGAATATGTAAGTATATGTAAACAAACGTGTTTTTTATTTTTGATTTCGTAAACAACTTTTTGACAGCTCAAGTTAGTTTACACTAACAAAATACACGTTGTATTTTTTTACTTTGTAGTTGTTTTAGCGACGAGTTCACCTTATTGAATTCACATTGCTTTTAATATGCTGCAGTGATGCGCAACTGTTGCATTTACGAACGTACCCATAATCTTTAAACTGAGAATTAATCAAACTTTTATATTTAATTTTTAGGCAATCAAACCTTAGTTCATAGTTCGAATCAAACTTGGCAACTCGCGTACTTGCCTTTTCCACTCAACACACAAAATTTTGATTAACATTGAAGTACAAAAAGCAAAAAATCATGGTGTATGAATTCGTACATTCCTATCAACAAAGGCAAGCTTTTCTTTATTTTAATTTACACTTGTTTTTGATGTACATCATGATACAAAAACAGTACAATAAAAAACGGGACACTTATTTTTAAGTAAAACTCAACAATTTATTAAAATTACTGGCAATTAACCCGCTACTTCGATAACGCAGTTCTTACTTTATTGAATACTCAAGTTCTATTTATAATTGTTAAATATTTTTGGTTCAATTTTTGAAAATTTGTATCTCTGATTCAATTTACTTAGAAAAATAAGAAGTAGAGTAAGGATATATGGGGCATATATTTCCGTACTAAAAGCAAGATCAATGCTACTAAGTTTCAAAAACTAAGATTCATAATTTGCAAAAATGACCTTAAAAATAATAAAAGTAACATTTTTTCCTTCACTAAAACTTCCAATTGGTTTATTATTACCTACATTCAAAATTCTATGTATACAAAATAAAAAAAAAAATGAAAAAAAGTAATTTTTTGGACGTCTATAGTATTAGAAGTTACATCTGGATTCAATAAACACTAATTTTAAGAATCTATGTTTACAAACGTAAAAATACAAAAAGTACAATAAAAATGCGAAAAGGTTTTTTCAATATAATTTTAATTCTCAAATTGAATCGAAAATCCTTTATTTCACAATTTTAGCTTTATAAACGTATAAAAAACAAAAAGTCCCATTAAAATTCAAAAATGTACTTTTTTGGTCGCTTATAAAATTTTTAGTCTCACCTTGCATCAATAGTCACTAATTTCAAAATTCTAGCTTCGCAAACGTTGAAAATAAAAAAGTACCATACAAATTCATAAAAGTACCTTTTTGGTCGCCCATAACATTTTTTGTCTCACCTGGAATCAATAGTCCTTGATTGTACAAATATACATATCTTCATAAACATATAAAATACAAAAAGTACCACAAAAATTCAAAAAAGTACCTTTTTGGTCGGCCATAACATTTTCAGTCTCACCTTGTATCAATAGTCCCTAATTTCAAAATTCTAGCTTCGAAAACGTACAACATACAATTGTCCCTTTTTTGGTACTTTTTTTTAAAAGAAACTTCTAATATTATTCAATGGGACAAAATTTAATCATTATTATTGCCTAATAGAATATGGACAAATATTAAGGTGAAATTTTTGGAAACTTTTTCGGGGACAAAAAAGGTACCAAAAAGGGGAAAATTCGGTAAAAAGTATGTAATTCCTAATTAGACGGTGAATTTTCACAAAATTTATAATTGGAATTTCACCAGACATAAAAAATTATGTAATTTAGTAAAAATTTAAACACATTCTAACAGGGTAGAAAGGGGAAAAATCGGGAAAAGAGTTTGGTACTTTTTTGCAAAAAAGAGTAGATTTACTGACTATAAATCATGTCTATTAAAATATTTTGTTACTTACATAGATATTTGAACATTTTAAATTGGAATTTGGAACTTGGACCAAAAATGTACTTTTTCGCATTTCTATGGTACTTTTTGTATTTTCTACGTTTATAAAGGTAGAGTTGTAAAATTAAGGACTATTGATACAAGGTAATACTATGTTCACACACGCGCCTTAATTGTCAATTTATAATATTATCGCAATTAAAGGCCTTATTGAGCTCAATTTACCATACTAAAAATTATCTTTAAATTGGGCAATATATACTTAATTGTTTCACTTATTGTCTAAAACTCGAAATACAACTCTTGAGAAGTATGTTCAGTGAGAAGAAAATTCTATAGGTGGCATTTCTAATGTCAAAAAAATAAATATACAAAAAATAAAAATTATGAAAATGGAAAATGTTTGAAGAAATTTAAAAAAAATGTTTAAATAAATTCAAATATATACACATAAGTATATATGTATAAATATAATTGAACATATATTCTATTAACAGGAAAAACACTGAAGAGAAAACATTATTTGATTTTTACAGCTATTATATGCTAATGGAGTAAGATAAATTGAGTATGTGTGAACACTTATTTTAATTGCTCAATCAACACTAAATTGAAACAATTTAAAATATCTGTCTGAACAGGGTACAAGACTAAAAATATTACTTTTTTTAATTTTTAATGGTACTATTTTTATTTTATACGTTTATGAAGGTAGGATTGCACCATCAAGGAATATTGATTCCAGGTGGGACTAAAAATGTTATGGGCGACCAAAAAGGTACTTTTTTGAATTTTTATGGTACTTTTTTGTATGTTCTACGTTTTCGAAGCTAGAATTTTGAAATTAGTGACTATTGATACAAGGTGAGACTGAAAATGTTATGGTCGACCAAAAAGGTACTTTTTTGAATTTTTGTGGTGCTTTTTGTATTTTATATGTTTATGAAGATATGTATATTTGTACAATCAAGGACTATTGATTCCAGGTGAGACGAAAAATGTTATGGGCTACCAAAAAGGTACTTTTATGAATTTGTATGGTACTTTTTTATTTTCAACGTTTGCGAAGCTAGAATTTTGAAATTAGTGACTATTGATGCAAGGTGAGACTAAAAATTTTATAAGCGACCAAAAAAGTACCTTTTTGAATTTTAATGGGACTTTTTGTTTTTTATACGTTTATAAAGCTAAAATTGTGAAATAAAGGATTTTCGATTCAATTTGAGAATTAAAATTATATTGAAAAAACCTTTTCGCATTTTTATTGTACTTTTTGTATTTTTACGTTTGTAAACATAGATTCTTAAAATTAGTGTTTATTGAATCCAGATGTAACTTCTAATACTATAGACGTCCAAAAAATTACTTTTTTTCATTTTTTTTTATTTTGTATACATAGAATTTTGAATGTAGGTAATAATAAACCAATTGGAAGTTTTAGTGAAGGAAAAAATGTTACTTTTATTATTTTTAGGGTCATTTTCGCAAATTATGAATCTTAGTTTTTGAAACTTAGTAGCATTGATCTTGCTTTTAGTTAGGAAATATATGCCCCATATATCCTTACTCTACTTCTTATTTTTCTAAGTAAATTGAATCAGAGATACAAATTTTCAAAAATTGAACCAAAAATATTTAACAATTATAAATAGAACTTGAGTATTCAATAAATAGTAAGAACTGCGTTATCGAAGTAGCGGGTTAATTGCCAGTAATTTTAATAAATTGTTGAGTTTTACTTAAAAATAAGTGTCCCGTTTTTTATTGTACTGTTTTTGTATCATGATGTACATCAAAAACAAGTGTAAATTAAAATAAAGAAAAGCTTGCCTTTGTTGATAGGAATGTACGAATTCATACACCATGATTTTTTGCTTTTTGTACTTCAATGTTAATCAAAATTTTGTGTGTTGAGTGGAAAAGGCAAGTACGCGAGTTGCCAAGTTTGATTCGAACTATGAACTAAGGTTTGATTGCCTAAAAATTAAAAAATTAAATATAAAAGTTTGATTAATTCTCAGTTTAAAGATTATGGGTACGTTCGTAAATGCAACAGTTGCGCATCACTGCAGCATATTAAAAGCAATGTGAATTCAATAAGGTGAACTCGTCGCTAAAACAACTACAAAGTAAAAAAATACAACGTGTATTTTGTTAGTGTAAACTAACTTGAGCTGTCAAAAAGTTGTTTACGAAATCAAAAATAAAAAACACGTTTGTTTACATATACTTACATATTCACAATTAAAAATAGTGTTTTATTTAATTTAATTTTATTTTTTTAACGTTTTATTAAATTTTTCACAATTCACAATTTTTTTATCTCTTTTCTTAAAATTTTTAATAGAATTTGCACATTTTTTCACAATTTTAAAAATTTTTCAACTAATGGCGCCACAAATGTAAACAATAAAAAAGTAGAAGCACACATAAAAAGACAACCAAAATTTGGCATTTCAATATTAAAAAGAGTGCTCAGCTGATAATCAGCTGCTTTAATAACTTCACCTGATGTAAATTCGCCTTGATTAAAAGTAGAACGTTCATTAATGCAATTTTGGCAGCACTTTTAAGCGTCAAAAGTTCTTTTTTGCAAACAGTTGGCATTGCTGCCGCAAATATGACAACAGTTAAGTTTCTGATGCAATAGTGATTGAGTATACATTAGGGTGATCGATTATTCGACATTTATAAGAAACCGGTTTTCAAATAGTTTAAAATTTAGAATTAAAAAAAAAACCGGTTGCTTTTTTAAAAACTTAGAAAAGACCGGTTAACCGGTCGAATACATAAAATATAATTTTTTCTTATACCCATGACAGAGATACAAACATAATTATAAACTAGTTTGTTCTATGGTTTAATTGCATATTAAGTTGACACACATTCAATGGCATTATTATTAAATGCCGTTTTTTTAACCCGCGCCATTTTTTGTAACACATATACCCGCGCACGGTCTCAAAGACCGAAAGTTTGAACTAGATGAAATACTAGTTTTTTATTTACGTAAAAGCGTTTTGTCGGTCTCACAGACCAATGCGCGGGTATAGGTAGGTTAAATAAAGATGTTAAAGGACAGACACTATTTACCTAACAGTGACCGAAAAGTTAAGTTTATGTTTCCATTAACTTTTAAGGTTAGGTTTATAAATTTAAAAATGCCATTGTTTTTCTACATGAAAAAAATATGTAAATAAATCATTAAAATTTTATTTCGTTTTGTAAATAAAATGTATAAATTTGTTAAAAGTAATCGGTATTTGCTCTGGTACTGCCATATTAGAAAAACAAACTTTGTTACAAGCAGGTTGTAAAAATGAATAATATTAAAGTCACTTTACTGCTCACGGTAGTCAAATTAACCTTTTATTAACATTAACTTTATAGGCAAGTTGTAATGTATGTAATTTGTATGCCAATATTTTAGTATACAAGTCATATGTTATCAGAGATATTAGTAAAGATATGGGTATTCAAGTCACTAGATTTCGTAAATGCAAAATATTATGAAATTCGAAAAAAGGATCAAAAAGTATTACAAAGTACAATAACTTGGTCAAAAAACTTAACTGAACATCAAATTATAAGCGCAACAATGTATAAAATACCTGCTCTCCATTTAAAACAAATAATATTTAAGCCTAATTATATTTCTTATTTTACATTTGAAACAACAAATAAATTCCTTACAATATTATGGAAGAATATTTAATAAATTTTCTGATTTTTGGAAATTTTTTTAGTAAAAAATATAATATGATACGTTTGGTTACAAAGATAAATGAAATAAAACTAAAAATGAAAAAAACCGGCTTTTGCGATTAAAAAAACCGGTGTATTCGATATTCGAAAAATTAACATTTAGAAAAAACCGCCAGCTGAAAGTGTAAAACCGGATTTTCCACTGGTTGTAAAACCGAATCGATCACCCTAGTATACATACAATGGAGCAATAAGTAGCATTTAAAAACAATTAATTCTTTAAATTAAATTCGGATATATTTTTTAGTTTTTTTTACTATATTTTATTATTATTATATTTTTTTTTAGGAATCAACCTTCTTTTAAATTTAGTTTATTTCTTATAATCAGAATTCGTTTCATCTTGTTCCTTGTTTTTATTATAATTTAAGAAATGTTGTCGCTTTTAACATCAACATTTTCAATAATATTTCAAAAAGCAAACTCTGCGTAGTTGTTAAGCAGCTGCAATGGATCTGCAACAGTTGATAGCGCATCAGCAACTACATTTGGCATTATTGCCTCAATGATGCAAAAATTTGCAGCATTTACGAACGTACCCTATTTTTATGAGTCAACCGATGTATAATACCCTTTTTACACTTACTCACATCTAAGCGGAATGCGTGGAATATGTTGAAAATGAAAAAAAACTTGTTTATAGCCTTTTTACACTTACTCACATTTTAGCGGAATGCGTGGAAGATGTTGAAAATGAAAAAAATTTTTTATACATTTGCAACATCTTTCATCTGTCATAATATTTATTTTACATGTTTGCGCATATAAAAATTTAAAAAAATGGATTTAAAAATTCTGTATTAATTGTATTAATTATTGCCCTTGGAGAGCAATTATTATTACAATATGCAGATTTTGCTAGGGAATGAAGATAATTAAGATATTTTATTTTATACGACATATATCAAGTCCTACTTTTCATATTATTTAGTAGTTCCGTGCTAAATTGATTCCATTGTAACTCAGTTTGGTTTGTTTCTGGCAAATTAATGTTAAATGACAAAGCTTTCGACTTTAATTAATTTGCCCAGAAAATGTGACGACGTAATAATATTAAGGATAGCTGGTGAGGCAATCTGTCTTCTCCATAATGGAACATTGTTCTGCTTAAATATTTAAGATTGAGCCCCAAAGTATAAATATGACTGTATTCAGCAATAATTTCTAGCATAAGAATGTAATATCTTTGCAGCTTATTTACTTCTTCAAAATGTCTAAAACCCCATACCTGAGCCGGATATGATTGTATTGCTCTACATACTGCAAGATAAACCTTCCACTTCATTCTTAAATTAATTTCATGTTTCCCAATTAAATCTTTCCATGTTGTGTTTATTGCGTTTTTCGCTTGTATGCTTCTTTTTTCTAAGGGCCGTATTCATAAAAATTATTTTAGGTTTATTAAAGGCTTATTTGACAGATGTTGTAGAGAAATTTGTCAAATAAGCCTTTAATAAACCTAAAATGATTTTTTTGAATACGGCAATTAATGTTTATTAAACTTTAGCTTCGGCGTAACAATTACTCCCAAGTAATTAAATTTGGATGATATTTTTACTTCTTCTCCCTTAAAACACCATTTTTCTTGCCGGCTTAATCGGCCACCATTTCTAAATATTAGAATTTCGGATTTGTTCAGATTAACCTCAAGATTCCACATATAACAATAATTTTCCAGATTTTTAATCATTCGTTGCATTACGGCAATATCATCGGCTAATATGACTATGTCATCAGCATATAGAAAAAGGCAGACATTCATATTTTCAACCATCAGTCCACCTTCCAATACCTCATGTAGATCGTTAATATACAGGGCAAAAAGTAATGGCGACAATAATCACCCTTGCTTAACACCTGATTTGGGTTCAAAATACTCCGAAAATTCTTCACCAGACCAAACGGCAGATTGTGTGTTGCTGTACATTCTTTCTATGAATCGTACAAATTTGTAAGAGACTCCCATTTTAAAAAGTTTGTAAATCAAAGCATTTCTTGAAACGCTATCGAAGGCAGCCTTGAAGTCGACAAAAAATGCGTGCACCTTTTTTTTCAGCTTGCTGAAGAGTAATTTAAAGCGATTTAAAGGCTCGTATACAGGCGTTAGAGGAAAACCAAGGCAAAGCCAGAGCCAAATGCTATAATTGTGGTAAGAGTGGACATTTTCAACGAAATTGTAGAGCACCAAGAAAGCGGGCTAGATCGCTTTCGCCACCTGGAAGCAGCAAACGGGCAAACACGAAATCATCAAATGAGTCACCGTTAAACTAAAACGAGCTAGCACTACGGGGCAAGAGCTAACTCCCATAACTCAGGGCCTCACAATCTCCATATGAGTTATGCAGCAGAAAAATAGCAACCTTACTGCTTGTGGGTATATCAATGGTCGAAGGCATATTTTTACCATAGACACAGGAGCATCGCAGTCTATTATCAGGCCCGATTTAGTAAAGAAAACAATCGACCCGTTATGTGGCGTAAGTCTGCGAACAGCTACTGGGGAGGCTGCTACTGTCTATAGTAAAATAAACGTGAAAGTAACTATTGCCAACATAAGTGTCAATCATGTATTCATCGTTGACGATATTGTGGACGAAGTAATCATCGGTGCAGATTTTATGATTAATCATGGCATTAATCTGCACATGGGGCAGAAGGTAATGATTTGGAGGAATGTTGAAATACCCCTAGATGTTGGCTCATGGTACAATTATAGCAGGTAGTCTCGGAAAGCCAGCTGATTATTTTTTTATTTGCTTATTTTGTGATACGAACTGTCAAATGTTGTTTATGTTTTATTCAACACGTGTTAAATTTCTAGCTTAAAAGTAAACAAGTTTTTTTAATCAAAGTAAAAAGTGATAAATTTCAAAAGAAAATCAAAGTGATTTATAATAAATAACAATTTTGGATAGACTTAAATATATAATTAGAAAAAAATACTAATTTAAAGAAAAAAAATGAGAAAGTGTAGTGTATGCCAAAAAATGGAAATGGAACTTTTTTCTCTGTTCCACAAGGTGTTTTTTTTTTGTTTGATGTTCATATAAATATTAAATACAAAACAAATTTTGTTACAAAATTAACACACATCACAAATTTTTCTTACAAACTTTAAAAGTAAGTTTGTTAAATGATAAACAAAATGAATCTATTTTCGTTTAATGGCGTTTTTTCTTGTTTGTTTTTCATTTATCTTTTATCAACCCCTTTGCTGTTTGACAGTTCTTATCACATTACAACAATAAAAGGGCCTGTTGCTTGTTTTATTGTTCAATTGTTGTAATCTCGCGGTTACCTGCTATAAATATACCTTGTGTTGGCTATGAAAGTAAAGTGCATGTAAGGAAACTAATTGCTACAGAATATGAGAAAATACCACCACAGTCAGAAAGTTTAGTATGGGCGCGTATAGAGGGAGATTGTGTGGACAACCGGTTGTAAGTGGTAGAACAAACAGATATAAAAAGTAACCTAATAACAGCAAAAGCCCTTGTCAAAACTAGAAATGACGGAAGAGTCCCTGTAAGAGTGCTTAACCTTTCCTCCTGTGAAAAAGTCGTCAAGCCAAAGCCCGAATTAGGTCAATGTGCTAAAGTTGAGGCAATAAGTAATTGCAAAATGAAATCGGGTCCTGTCAGTATGTCAAACAAAGAGCAGGAGATGCTAGCAGAATACGTAGAGAAGTGGGTTAAAGGATTATCGCCGCCCAATAGGAATAAAGCAAAACAGCTACTCAGAAAACATGCATCCATCTTCGCTCTGAAAGGCAAAAATCAAGGTAGAACATCACTTGTGAAACATCAGATAAATACCGGCGATGCAAGGCCTATAAAACAAGCTCCTAGAAGTAATTCTCTAGCGAAACGTAATGAAGTCAAAGAGCTTGTCAATGAAATGGAGCAGAATGGAGTAATAGAACCTTCTTCAAGTCCTTGGATCTCACCGGTAGTTTTAGTTAAAAGAAAGATGGCAGCACAAGATTTTGCGTCGATTATAGAAAACTGAATGACGTCACTAAGAAGGACAGTTATCCACTACCAAGGATAGATAACACTCTGGACACGCTAGCTGGAACAAAATGGTTCTCTACATTAGACCTGCAAAGTGGTTATTGGCAAGTAGAAATATCTGATAGAGATAAGGAGAAAACAGCTTTTAGTGAAAGTGACGGGCTATGGCAGTTTAATGTGATGCCATTTGCACTATGCAACGCTTCAGCCACATTCGAGCGATTAATGGAACACGTATTAAAGGGACTTCTTTGGAAGACATGCCTGGTTTATCTTGATGACATGATTGTCATGGGTAAAAGTTTTGACGATCACCTGAAAAATCTAGAAGAAGTTCTGAAACGATTATCAGCGGATGGACTTAAACTAAGCGTCAAGAAATGGGCATTGTTCCAGAAAGAGGTTAAGTACTTGGGGCATCGAGTCACAGAGGATGGTATATCAACTGACGAAGATAAAGTTCAAGCTGTGAAGGACTGGCCTCGCCCGAAAAATCTGCATGAGTTACGTAGTTTTCTAGGCCAATGTACCTACTACAGGCTACTTGTGCCGAATTTTGTCAGTGTCGCTGCCAGTCTACATGAGATCACCAAGAAGTCACGACCATTCCTGTGGGCTGAAGCCCAAGAACAAGCATTCCAGAAGCTCAAGGAGTTGTTATGCGTAGCACCAGTTTTGGCATATCCTATCGCTGGAGAGAAATTTGTATTGGATAGCGATGCGAGTGGCTACGGGATAGGTGGTGTTCTTTCGAGAGCTTCTGGCAGTTGTGGAGTGTGTAAAGCATTGCCACAAATATCTGTATGGACAACACTTCGAACTAAGAACCGATCACTCTGCACTCAGATGATTGCTACAATTTAAACAACCGGAAGGACAGCTAGCCCGTTGGATTGAACGTCTCCAGAGCTACGATTTCAGTACTGAGCACAGAAAGGGCACTAAACATGGAAATGCAGATGCACTCTCCCGAAGACCGTGCAGAATGGAGTGAAAACATTGTGCAAAATCTGAAGGAAAATAATGTGTCGTTGACGTTCAACTAACACATATAGAGACTAGTGACGACTGGTCAGCGGCGCAAAGAGACGATCCCATACTAGCAAAAATTATGTCAGCAAAGGAGAAAGACAAAAGGCCAACCCGTCACCAAATATCAGCGGAAAGTTCACTGATGAAATCATAGTGGGCGCTATGGAATAGTATGCAGGTTATTAACGGATGCCTTTATCGCAAATGGGAAAGTACTGATGGTAAATCGACAACAAATCTGATTGTAGTGCCATCCTCTAAAGTCAAAGAGGTATTGAAGGAGTTTCATAATGGTTCAAGTGGTGGTCATCTTGGTGTAACAAAAACCATAGAAAAGATAAAGCAACGTTTCTATTGGGTTGGATGCCAACAATCTGTAGCTGATTGGATAGCAAATTGCGCATAATGTATCGCAGTCAAGGGCCCAGTAAGACGAAGTCGAGGAGCGCTGCAGCAGTACAATTCAGGTGCTCCGTTTGAGCGAATAGCAATGGATGTAGCAGGCCCTTTTCCTGTTAGTGAGGCTGGAAACCGTTACGTTCTAGTTGCAGTCAACTATTTTAGCAAATGGCCAGAGGTATACGCAATACCAAACCAAGAAGCTAAAACGGTCGTAAGCGCGTTTGTAAACATCTGGGTGTGCCGCTATGGAGTTTCGCTTGAGCTACATTCTGATCAGGGAAGAAGTTTTGAATCTGCGATATTCCAGGAAATGTGCGAACTATACGGTATCCGAAAAACGAGGACTACACCACTGCATCCACAATCTGACGGCATGGTCGAGAGATTTAACCGCACGTTGGAGGAACACTTGAGAAAAGTGGTCAGTGCACACCAAAGGGACTGGGATGAGCACATACCAAAATTTCTGTTGACATACAGGTCAGCCGTTCATGACTCTACCTCCCGAACACCTGCAAAAGTTATGTTTGGAACCGAGCTGAAACTGCCAGGTGATCTAGAATTCGGTATTAATCCCTCGACAATAAATGATCACGAAGAAGATAATTCAAGGGGATAAAAAGGTCTCGACGAAATTCATGAACTCGTTCGTGGCCGAATAAAAATGATTAGCGACAAGATGAAGGCCAGATATGACAGAGCAGAACAGTACTTTTTCATACTGTTTTAGGTATTGTGAATATAAGAGTACATATTACAAAAAACAGTACATGTACTGTTTAAAACAGTACGAATGGCAACCCTAAATGGCAGACTCAAGTAAATAAATCACAAATAAATTAAAATTTGTTTGATAAACAAAAACAGCAGAGTCCTTAGCCGATCTTATTTGACGCCACCAGTGATTTGTTATCAAAAATTAGCAACTGCGCTTAAATTTGGATGTCGGCCCGATAAAATTATACAATGAACGGCGACGGCTTACAAAAACTATTGCGGCTTAGCTAAGCCGGCTTAGCCGATTAGCACAGGTCTCTGCTTATTAAATACGACACACAGAGGAGTATTTGACCTGAAAAGCTGGCCAAAAAGGCAAAACTGAATTTTCAGAAATCATAAAAACTAAGTACGCTGCTTGACAGACAACAATATTTTACATTATATTGTAAATTTTTTAAGACTTTTAGTTGCGATTTGTAGCTCTGAGACCCTGCTAAAGTCAGCAAACTGAAGAAAATTATATGAGATTTAAATGTTTTTTTCGGTTTCTGGATGTTTATATGATATTTTTTTTGCGGCTAAACGAATAAAGGTTTAACAATGATTCTTTTTTCGCTGAAAGGCTTGATCAAAAGTTACTTAAAAAAGAAAAAAAATTTTAAATATGTTGAATATTCATGTTGAAACAATTCGTTCAAAAACTAAAAAAAAAAAAATTATACAGTTTTTTTTGCAAAAGAAGAGGTTTTTGAAAGTGAGGTTAGCATCTCTACGAATTATGTTTGATACCACAATAAAATTTTGAATCTCTAGTTTTAGAAACAAAAAAAAAGTGTGCGCGAGTTTGCGCCATTATTTTTGACGATTTTTTAAAGTTTCTTACATTTCTTCATTTCTGCTCATCAGTCACTTTTTCTTATACATTTATATCGTCATTAACTTTGATGTATTTTGAATTATTGATTTCAACTGTTATTCATATCTTTTTTGACACTTCACAATGTTAATACCTGCCTATAATTATAAATTTGAAAAATTCTTTATTATCCATAATAGATATAAGGGACACATCCCCATAAAAGATATTTTTATAAACCTGCTCTACAAAATATTATATGTTAAAACAATAAATATACGTACCTAATAAGAATAATTATTAAAAGCATTAATCACAAAAATAAGTTTACAAAAAATAAATACAGGTACATAAATACATGGGCACCCAGGTATCAGGCTATCATCCAATTGTCAGAAGAAGCTGCCGAGGCCAGAAATAAGCCCTTACGATTATATCGTATGAATTATTCGAGGAAATTCAGCAGAAGCGATACAAATCGAGATGTCTTGAATAGGTTATTTCTGATCAGTGGCCCTTTTATAAGCTGCAGTACGCAAAGAGAACGGAATAATAAAAAAGCTTTTTCATCAGAAACCATCACACTTCTTCCTCCTGACACCGATGAAGCAGATAATGAGGATATGCATACGACATAATAATTATTAAAAAATTTTTATTAGTTTAACTTTTCGCATATTAAGTATTAAGTACTATTAAATAAATATAATAATGCCTTTTTTCATAAAAAAATACTGTTTTATAAGAGCCTTACAATTTAATTTTTTTTTTATCAGACCGTAAATCATATGTATGCATGTACATAGTCTGTCAAGAATGAGTTTAAACCTTTAAAATCAACATTTGTTAAGTTTATTAAGTCCAAAATAGACATTTTTTTATTTAATTTAATTTAATTTATTTTATTGTCTATAGATAATAATCCTTACAGACTAAAGTATGTAAAATAACAAAACAAAATTAAGGTTATATATAAAATAATATTCAATAATAATTCAACGATTTAAATATAAAATGATATTTCTTTTAACAATTTCTTTACTTTCATTAAGGCCAATAAGGTGATAATAATTATTAAAGTTTTCACATATACGACGAAGAGGATCATTATTAGCATAGTTGGTTCTATAGTATTTTAAGTTAATAAAACGGAAATTTCGAGTTGGTCTGGTTGGAACATTAAAAGATATTTTACTTAGCAGGAATTCTGAGTCGATATCGCCTTGAATTAGGCCCAGCACAAAAGAAAAACTCAGCATTGAACGACGACTTTTTAAAGTTGGTAATTTTATAAGACAGAGTCTGCTTTCGTATGAAGGTAGTAAAAACGAATTCCATCCAAGGCCACGAAGACAAAATATTAAAAACTTCTTTTGTACAGACTCGATACTATCAATATGAATATTATAGCAAGGATCCCAAATAATCGATCCATATTCAAGAATAGGTCGAACTAACGATGAATATAATTGTTTCGTAATATAAGGATCTAGAAATTCCTTGCACCACCTCTTCATAAATCCAAGTACACCATTTGCTTTGTTAACAATTAAAGAAATATGGTCACGAAAATTTAATTGGTGATCAAGCAAAATACCAAGATCAAGAAAATTCAGAACTTTATCAAGTTTACACTCATTTATGCAATAAAATAAATCCAATTTCTTAATTCTGAAAAAGGACATATGCTTACATTTTTTTATATTCAGCTCCATTAAGTTGATTTCACACCAATTTGCCAATATCAGATTGAAGGAAAAGTTGATCTTCGGGATTATTAGAAGAACGAAAAATTTTGACATCATCGGCATACATCAAAACTTTAGAGTGCTGAATAACTGAAGGTAGATCGTTTATGAATAAGGTAAATAAAATAGGACCAAGGTGGCTACCTTGCGGAACACCAGAAGGAACTTTGATAGCATTAGACGTAGCACTTCCATACTTAACTTGTTGAGTTCTTAAAGACAAGTATGATCTTAACCATTTTATTGTCATATCCGTAAATCCCATTAATGACAATTTGTTAAGCAAGAGATCATGGTTTACTTTATCAAAAGCTTTACTAAAATCTGTGTAGATAGCATCAGTTTGCATATTATTTATAAAACCGTCATTTATTGTAGTAGTTAGCTCCAAAATATTAGTCGTTGTAGAGCGATGTTTACAAAAGCCATGTTGGCACGGTGACAAAATCGAAGAAATTTGATAGTATAAATTATCAGTTAAAATTTTTTCAAAAAGTTTGGGAATATCACTCAGCTTAGCAATGCCACGATAGTTTGATATCTCAATTTTGCTTCCATTTTTAAACAACGGAATTATATACGATAATTTCCAAATCAATGGTACGTATCCTAATTTAATGGATTTGTTAAAGATAGCAGTAAGCGGGTAACATAAATTTTCTGCACAATTTTTTAGAACGCAATTTGGTATTTCATCTGGACCAGCATTAAACGAATTATTTAGTGATAATAAATTTGAAAGAGTCGTTTTATAAGTAATAAAAGAGAATTGTACACCAGATGATTGAGGTATATTAAATGGGTAAGATGTTATGTTATTATATACTTTTTTAGAGTAGGTAGTTGAAAAAAAATCAGCAAACAAATTGGAAATAGAAACGTCATCATCAGCGTCATTTGATCCATATTTATAGTATTTAGGATTAACGGACGATCGCCGTTTAGAGTTCACAAATTTATAAAACGATTTAGGATTTGATCTCATTTTCGACTTCATACGGATTATATAGTTGTCGTATGCAGATTTATTTGCCAAATTGTAGTAAGAACGAGCAATACAGTATTTGGTATATTCTACAGATGATCCGGTTCTTTTATATTTCTTATATAACTTGTTTTTCCTGTTTTTAATAGTTCGGAGATATTTATTATTCCAGGGTGGCCCAATATTGTTGTTTCTAATTGTAATTTTTGGGACAGTTTCAGAAATGCAGCGGCGTAATGTTGAATAGAAGAGAGAAACAACATCATCTAAGTTTTCGATAGAGATTATACTATCCCAGTTAACGTTTGATAGCAAAGAGTTAAGCATCTGATAGTTTGCACGAGAAAAGCAAAAAACTTTATGGGGTTTAATTTTGTTAGGAAGTAAAACAGGTAAGCTTAATAAATTAAATATTTCCAATTTTAATGTAGGATGATAACGATCTTCAGGGTAAGTAACGGGAAGTGTTTTATGTAAAAATATATCCATCGGCTGGTTGACAAATGCAAGATCAAGAAGTTTTCCATTAATATTGTTTTCATAGTTAATTTGAAAAAGTCCATAGCTTGTGAGTGAGTGAATAAATTCATTTGAAACTGTAGGAATTAGATAGTTTATTTCTGAAGATTTATTCCACGATATGTTAGGTAGATTAAAATCTCCCAAAACAATAAATAAATCAGATGGAATAGATTGTTGCAAAACAAATTCAATGGCAAAGATGTGATTATTGTATATATCCAGAGAAGAGTTTGGAGGAATGTATGAGCATGTAATATATAAATTTGTATTTATCAGTCGAATTTTTACAGCGACAAATTCGATGTCATCGTTAAGTATAACATTGATTTCTTCACAACGAAAATTGTTATGTGCGGCAATGAGCACACCTCCACCCAACTTATGTGATCGATCATGTTTGAATATTTGGTATTTTGAAGATAATATTTCGTTGTTATTAATACATTTCTTATCGTTTAACCAGGTTTCAGTAAAGACAATGATGTGGTATGAAAAATCAAAACTATTTGCATAAAGAGTGGTTACTTTCGTATTAAGGCCACGGACATTTTGGTAAACAATATTAATAAGATTATCGGTAGAAAAATTATTTAGTTTTTTTGGGTATTATTTTGAGTAGGTAAATAAACGATATCAGAACGAGAAGCATTTCTATATTCATATTCGCGTAGTATAGCATTGGGTGGCCAAAACTCAGGATTGACAATAATATTAAAATATTCCTCTGGTACGATGATTTTAAAAGAAGATTTACTCCGTTTTTCCGAATAGTTGAATTTAAAAACAGATAATTCACAATCGTATCCAAGCTTTAATTTAATGTAGTCAGCAACAGCGTTAGAAGTAGTATCAGATGAAAAACGAGCAGCAAAAATTGTTTTCTTTGGAGAAATTACTTTAAGTATTGCAGGATTATTTAACGGACTAGAAACCACAGCCGGAGGATGTGAATTAATTTGTTGAATGTCGTTTTGAAAATTTAAATTACTTGCAATCTGTTGAATACGATTAGTATTAGGTTGTAATATTTCGGTGTTATGAGGGAGAGACGATGAAAATAACGAGGGATTAGTTTTCAGATTTTGAGATGGTTTTACAGGTACATTAACTATGGAAGAAATAGTAGACGGACTCGGACGAGGTAAATTATCGGAAGTGTTTTGATCAACAGAAGAGTTGTTAGTAGACATAACAGGAGGTGAAGAATTTAAAGTTGGAGTTGTTTTCTTTCTTTTGGGCGAGAATGACGCATTATCAAATAATGCTTTGAATTTTAAAAATCTTTGGGATAAACATTTTAGATCGTTATTTATACCGACAAATTCATCTCGCGCATTTTTAAAAAATGAATAAAATTCAACATCATAAATAATACATTTTTTACAGCACCAACGTAAGCCTTTATCTTCACGAAGATTGTCTGCAGTTCGTGGTGCCAAGTCAACACATTTTGCATGATAAACTGCGTTGCACAGCCAACAGGAAATCATTGGATCATCCGCCTTATTTCTGCACTTTGGTTTAGAACAACTCATATTGAAAAAGAATATACGTATCAGCACAGTTAATAAATTGTACAAAAATTGATTTAATTTTATTTGAGCGCGTAAATAGAGGTATAAGTGTAATTTATTGTATTAAAAATAAAAAAGTAGTTGTTATTGTAAACAAAGAAATAAAAACACTTGCAATTTTATTGTTGTAAATATTGATGAACTGTTATGTTTGTTTGTATTATTTTTATTTTCGATTTTTATTTTTATTTACAAGACAAGAAACAAGTTCAAATGTACTTATGTATGTATGTACATATATGAATGTTATATTTAAGTTTTTTAATTTTATGAGTCTTAAAGAAAATAAAACGATTTAAGACAGAGCGTAATTAAAAACACGTTTAACTCGCACGACGATCGATCGACTTCCTAATAAATAATATATGTGAGCTTTTAATATAAAATTGTAAATTTAAAGATGATTAATGTACATAAAATTATAAAACAACGAACTAGATGTTCTGAAAAAATACTATTAATTAAACAATTTTAGTAAATATTTCTTCTAAATAGCCTTGGTTTTAATCTTCTAAAAGTAGTTTAGCTTCTACGTCTAATTCAATAGAAGGGATCTGACGTGCATAATAAAATAGTAATCAAGTCTTCGTCAGTACAACATCTGGAAATTTTTTTGGTGTTGTGCTCGCGAAAGAATCTGTAGTCCTTGTTTCTTTTTTCTTGCGCTTCTTCAGATAGATCCCCTATTGGTACAAAATTTTATGAACTGTGTATGGCATACATCTCTAAGAGTATATCTCGTTATAAAATACAGCTGTTTTTTTTTTTTTGGCATACTCTTCAAATTTTTGTGCATTTATCTTTCTGCTGCATGCTAGAACTTGTAATATAATGTAAAATTCTAGAATTCTTTTCATTGGTTCGCTTCCGCATTTCCTTATACTAGTTTTTAGTTAACTTTAAATCCAAAAATAGCGCTAACGCTTCTTCTGGAGTAAATTTCTTGTATTTATTTGGTGTAGGAATATATTTCAAAATTCTCTTTGTGCGCCTTGGACTTGCTTCTATTACTGTTTCAATTATCTCAATTTTAGTTTTTTTTATTTTGTGTTGGTTGTATTTATTATGTATTACTGGAGAAATTTGCGTCATCGAGTTCTTTCACAACATTCGTCAATTCGTTTTGCTGGTCGACCCTGTTTTCCACATTCATTGGAATTTGTAGAAAAAATTTCGAAAACAAGTTCCTTTGACAACCATGTATGGTGACGTTTGTACATCCTTTTCTTGTTATAAGAGCATTCAACGTACCGTTTATTTTAATACCTTTGCAAAATTTTAAATTTTTTGTGTGTGTAGTTCAATTTCATCTGTATTGCATATTTTTAAAAAATTAATTGCAATTCCACATCGCGCACTTCATTTTGTTGAAAGAAAATATCAGCGAGATCTCTATAAGTTTACTTAGCCACTGTTCAAATTGTTAAAAATACATTACTTTAAATACTCTTACTCGCAAATAAACAGCAACAAAAATACAGCTAGACAGGCAGCATTACCGTACAAAATTTTTAAAAAGGGACACAAAAACGGCATTTAAAAAAAAGAGGATTTTTGAGAAAAATTGTCAAAATACCACTTTAGTTGCAAAACGGTAACGCTGTAGACAGGTAGCATCACTATCAAATGCGCACACACGAACATTGTTTTTCCAGGAATTTCCATATCAATTTTTAATGGTTTACAAAACATTTCACGCAGAAGAAAATTTATACCCTATTTGATGAAATTATCATAGAAAACAACAAATATTTATGGTTTTGTTTATTGTTTTAATAACTTATAAATTACATGCTCCCAAAAGTATTTTGCTTACTAAGAAGTCTATAATTTTTGGCTAATTGTGGTATCTCTTCTGATTTTGTACTTCTACCTGTAAGAACGGTTGTTACATATCAATGTTGTTTACCATAATTAGGTTAGATCCATTTGTTTTTGTGTGAAGTTGTAAATTTATAAATATATGTATGTATATATCCATCTAAAAACCATCTCTCATAAAAGCAATTTGATAAAAAAAAAATTAAAATACCTCAAAAAAGCACATTACAAAAAAAAATTGTTTAGCTCTTTTACTCAAATTTTGGAAAAAATATTTGACCTTGTGTCACAAAAATTGGTCTGGTGCTCACGGTCGGATTGTCCCGGGTATACAATGTGGTATAGAGGAGAGTTTTATCTAATAAATAGTGCTAATTTCTTTTTGTTCTCTTATGTTCTCTAGAAGTTATGCTCTATTAAAAATGGGAAATTAGGAAAATTTGGACTTAAAAAAAAGAAAAAAAATATTTTTAAACATCATAAACAATTTGTTTTTCTTGTACTAATAGCTAAAATTATAAAAAATTTATTGCGTTTGAAAATCTTTTAAAAGAAAAAAGTTATAAGCTTAAAAATCAAAATCTTGCTTAGAAATTTCCCATTTTAGCAAAATGCTGAGAATGTCCATTTTGAAACACCCTGTTATCTGTAACAAGAATGATTAAATAAAGATTACGCCTTGCGCATGATTTACCGTTAGATGACGTAGTAATCCCCTCGCAAAGGTTACCAAGTCTGTATCATATGTAAAATTCATAATTTCTTACAAAAAATTTATGTATTTTGAGATAGTTGGCAGCCCTGTAATTAATTTACTCAGAGAGTTCTCCTAAAAAGAGAAAAAAAAAAGAAATAATATATATATAGTTGAATTTGGTTTTACACTTAGGACAGGGACTAATAACACATATACTACGAACTAGCAGGTTCCTGAAATAGAGTAAATTTGCAATTTTGTTTTATTTTGAGATTTAATTGTTCATTGTTTTTTTGTTATGATTTTTAAATTTTAATTTAAATATTTTTCTTTTAAATCTACTTTCTGTAAATTTTGATTTTCCCGCATGAATTTTTGTTATTAATTTTCTTAAATTTTTTATTTTGATTTAATTTTAATTTTAATTAATAAAATATAATTACCTATTTCTTTTATAATGTTTAAATGAATTGTGTTTTTGAGTTATCATTTAATATGATGGAGTAGAATTTTTCAGCTGGGGTAAGTAGGGGAAATAATCCTATTATAAGGAGATGTTTGGGACACCCAAAATCCTTAGCATACGGTGTCATGGAGAGACTTGCCTGTCTCTAGTGGGAGGGTGTATTTTCCTGACATAACACCTGTCAGAAGTCCGATGTGTGTATGTGAAAGTAGGGAGTTGCATCTGCTTTGGGTTCCCGCATTATTTTGATTTTTTTAGCTGGCATGATTTTTTTTGTTAGTTGGTGAGTGCCAGACCAGTTAGTTAGCAAGAACCACCCCGTTCGGCGAGCTCTAGCCGGAGCATACGCGAGCATACCAGCGCCTCCGACAATCTGGCCACTCGATATTATCGGTAAACGTTTCACCACACTCACCGCCACTACAAAACAGAAAACAAAATAAAGTGAAAAGATAATAAAGAGAGCAAATATGAAATATGCAGTGGGCAAATGCAAGCAAAGTAACAGCAAAAAAACAAGTGAGAAATTATATTAAAACCTAATAAATTGCGCATTTTTAATAAAACGCTTGTATTTTCAAAAAGCTGTATCATTTTACAATTTTTCAAAAGATTAATCTCGAAGGAAGTTATGGGTAGTATTTTGCAAACGAGTGAAGCCTGTAAATGTGGATAAAGAAAAAAATTGTGCTTTACATCTCAAGCAAGAAGATTTTGAAAGAAACTTGATATTTGAAATGGGTAAGTTAAAACAAAATCAATTCTTGCAGTACATTACTAAGGCATTATGAATATAATTTAGCAAACGGCGTGCCAGAAATTTAAAATCCCATGCAGTTCCGTCTTTAGACATTAGTGCTATTGAATGTGAAACGAAAACTGCTAATGAAACTGAAGTTGCAAATGTAAATGAAGGACTACGTGAAACTGAAAAGCAAAATGATATTCCAAATTTTTACTTTCAAGCGGATATTTACAAAAGCATTTGTTGGAAGCCAAAGAAATTTAAGCCAGTAAATACGTGAAAAAACTTTTTTTTAGGCGTCGAATGTATTTTAGAATTAGGAAACTAAATGTCGAAATCGCTGAAAATACTTATAAGCGAAAAAGAAAATTTGATAATACTATAACAAAATGAAATGAATTCTGAAATATTGTATAATAAAAATAATGAAAATATATATTTGCTTTCAAAACATTTAGTTAGAAAAATAACAATTTGTCCCACTGTCATGTTTTTACACAAACATTATTAGTTATACAGCTGAATTTTATTAGACAATCAGAACACAGCTTGAGTGACGTCAGAATTCCTACAAGCGCAGAAATGTTTTTTTTTTGGCTGCGTGATGGCGTAATCTTTATTTAATCATTCTTGATCTGTAATATATCGGATTTGTTCCTCAAAAGCATAACAACTCAAAATTCATGAATTTTCAGTAGAGGCCAAAAACTGTTTCCGTCGATTCTAACGATATATTACAGCAAAAAATGATGTCATTGTAAGAAAATATCATTAAAAAAGAATATAACGTTTTGTTTCATTTTATTGCTTAAGTGATTTCAAAAAAAAAAAAACTACTTTTTGAGTTGTTACTCTTTTTCTGAAATATTTTTGTTTAACTAGTGGTGTTATTTCGAGTTGACCCAGTTTAACTTAAAATTCACTCTGGATTACATAAACATGTTAATAAAACACAAAAATGTTAATTTATTAAAAAAAATATATTTATTCATATTTTATAAATTAATTCAGAAATTATTGCATTTAAAAAAAAAAATTACAATGAAATGTTTTTAAATTAAGTATTTATAGTATGACTCGTAATAATTTTTTGGAATAATGTTTTTTTTTACCAGATCTCCTATATCTCGCTTTTTAATTTCCGATAATGGCAAATTATCTGAATAAGCAACACATAAGCTGAAATAAATAAAAGTATAAAAAATGTATTACGTTTTTAACGTAAAAAAAGGGTCAAGCATCAATGGTATATACACTAGACTGGCAACATTTTTTTCTTGACCAAAATCGTAAACTGGGATGAATTCTAAGAAGTTTTGCACAAGCAACCATGGATCTAAAACCAAAATCAAGCTTCCCATTTTTAAAGAGAGGCTTTTCGTCACCAAGGGAAAGGTCAGAACGTTGCGGGGACAAAAAAACGAAGAGTTTATCGTTAAAAATGGGAAGCTCCATTTTTATTTTAGACCCATGGTTTCTATTATTATCCATAATAGATATAAGGGACACGTCCCCATAAAAGATATTTTTATAAACCTGCTCTACAAAATATTATATGTTAAAACAATAAATATACTTACCTAATAAGAATAATTATTAAAAGCATTAATCACAAAAATAAGTTTACAAAAAATAAATACAGGTACATAAATACATGGGCACCCAGGTATCAGGCTATCATCCAATTGTCAGAAGAAGCTGCCGAGGCCAGAAATAAGCCCTTACGATTATATCGTATGAATTATTCGAGGAAATTCAGCAGAAGCGATACAAATCGAGATGTCTTGAATAGGTTATTTCTGATCAGTGGCCCTTTTATAAGCTGCAGTACGCAAAGAGAACGGAATAATAAAAAAGCTTTTTCATCAGAAACCATCACACTTCTTCCTCCTGACACCGATGAAGCAGATAATGAGGATATGCATACGACATAATAATTATTAAGAAATTATTAATTATTATTAAGAAAGGAGCACCAGAAGGAACTTTGATAGCATTAGACGTAGCACTTTCATACTTAACTTGTTGAGTTCTTAAAGACAAGTATGATCTTAACCATTTTATTGTCATATCCGTAAATCCCATTAATGACAATTTGTTAAGCAAGAGATCATGGTGTAGATAGCATCAGTTTGCATATTACACTGTGGAACATTTTTGGGATTATTGTCTGGGGGGTGAGAAATTCCAAGTCAGGGTGATGGTACTAGATCATATAGTAAAACCCTCAAAGGGTTTGGCGTTCGTATGTGTCGGTTTTTTTTATGACATTTTAAATTTTTCCTTATCTTGATGCTTTTTCGCTTAGTTGTAACATTTTGGCAAAAACGTAGTTTAACATAACTCGAGAACCACTTGTCCGATTTTGATGAAACAAATTTAGAAAAATTAAGAATTACAATTTCTTTAATCCGTTCATATAACGTTTTTCTTTATAATCAACAGTTTTGCCGGTAAAAATAAATTTGTGGAGAAAAAAAATATTTTTTTGCCTAAAAATTTAAATATATATTTTTTTTAATTCATAAAAAATCCAAAATGGAAAAAAGAATCAAGTGTTATTAAAGTCACATAACCTATAAACAAAATGCGACATAGATCATAGAAATCGATTAACGCGTTCTGCTTTTATTTACAATTAAGTGAAGGTATCACATTTTTACAAGAATATTGATATTGTTTTTATTCAAAAAAGTGTCATTTATCGACTTTTTTTATAAATTTTCCCCAATAACTCCAGACTTCTGGCCATAAACTACTAAAAAAATTAAGTAAACATTTTTATAATTTTTTATTTTTATTTTATTTATTTATTTTTATTTATTTTAATAAATATTGCCTAGACTTTTTCGATGGTGGTTGTTCGGGACTAGTGGCATCGCATAATTCGCTGTCATCAGTTTCTGAACCACACATAATGTCAATGTGTGACTCCACTGTTGGCCCTTCTGCAGCTCCTGAAAATTCTTTATCATCAAGATCATCCTTGTCTTGCCAAACAAGCTTACTCAACCAGCAAATTTCCGCAATTATTGCACTCGGCGACTTTTTGCCTCTATATCTGTAAGTTTTTGTTTTATTAAAATGAGTTTGAAAAAATAAAAAATCAGTATTACCTCATTTCAAATGGCATAGCAACTTGATGATAGCGTTCACCTTGTTCATCAGATTCGGTAGCCAATTGTTTGCTGAAGTAGTCCAGATGATGATGTAAATAATGGATTTTCAAGGACACGTGGATACCAATTTCCGAGAATGCTCTTAACATCCTTGCGACAGAAATATCGTAGTTGTTAGAACGATGCTTTTCCAACAAGCCTTCTATTACTTCTTTGATTGCCTGCTATGCATTCAATTCAGCGTCAATCAAAATATTGTTGAATGCGTCACTTTTAATCAGCTTTCGTATATCTGGACCATTTAGTACGCCTGATTGGAAAAAATTAATTTGTTAAGATGGAAAATCCTGGGAAATGAATGTGATATTATAACTTACCTTCTTTAATTTTACTTTTGCTGAGTCTCGGGTAAATTAGTTTCAAACACAAGAAAACTTCATCTCTTTTGGCGACAGTTTTGATAAAATTCTTAACAATTCCAAGTTTAACATGTAGTGGAGGCAGCAATATCTTCTCCTTTGGCACTAGAGGCTCACGAATAATATTGGCCGTTTGTAACCTGCTGTGCTCTCTGAGTTTCCATCCGTGGCATGCATATTGGTCACCGGAAAATCGTGTGTCCCAATCGCAAAAAAAGCACATATATTTTATATAGCCGCTTTGAAGACCGCAAAGCATTGCTACGACTTTTAAATTGCAGCATATGCGTCACATATGTTTGGCGTAGTTAACCATTTTTAAAATATTTTCCAGTGCATCATATGTTTCTTTCGTTTCTGTACTATAGGCGATTGGAACTGAAGGTTTTTTATTGGTCTTATGCAGTAAAACCGCCTTCAAGCTGAGTTTTGAACTGTCAATAAATAATCTCCAGTCATCTGCTTCATATTTTATTTCCAT
This sequence comes from Phyto melanocephala, assembly GCA_941918925.1. Classification (NCBI taxonomy): domain Eukaryota; kingdom Metazoa; phylum Arthropoda; class Insecta; order Diptera; family Rhinophoridae; genus Phyto; species Phyto melanocephala. Next base: position 48,563,176 of record OW799236.1, read on the forward strand.
TGCGTCCATCAATTTTCCTACATCCGGGCAATATGCAGAAGTTTTTTCATCATTCACAAGGAATAAACTTTGGAGTGTTGCCTGACGACTTCGATAAGCTGTGACTTTCACACCGGGTGCCAACAAATAGTTTGATTTAAAAATGGAAGCCAGCTCTTCCGATTTATGCTGTGTTTATTCCAACTTGGCAACATTTGAATCAAGCTTATTTTGATTTATTAAAATTGGCTCATTGGATACTGATGACTCATATGGGGGATCATCACGGACATGATATGTCGGAGCAATCGTAGAAGAGAAAATATCTGGGCTAGAAGCTTTTGGCACAGGAATGTGGTCCGAATGAGGCAATGGTGTTGCGGCACTTGCAACACCAACGTAATTATACGATTTTCTTATCCTTTTTGCGGCTCCTTTATTCGCACATGCATAGCAATTCAATGGATTGTGACCTTCGCCAGGATTAGTCCAAGTCATTGGGATACCGAATGGCATACTTTCACGTCTTCTATTTTTCCAATCCATTAGACGGTTGTAGCAGCTTTTACACACTATATTTGGTACCCAATTTTCGTTCACTATAACATTTTGGTTGAAGTACATCTCGTATGTTTAAACAAAATCAGTACTGAAATTTCCCCTTTTTTTATGTGTTGAGACATATTGACCACAGCAGTAGCAAAAGCTATTTATATCTGGCTTGCACAGTTCCATATTCTGTTCTCTTTTGTTCACTTTTAAAAAAACTGGAGAAAAATCACTTTTACTGATCGCGTTCGTCGGCACTTGTTGAATGACAAAAATCACAGAACCAGTGTGAGAAAGAGAAGAAGTATAATGACAATGCATGTTTAATGTGAACATTACAGAACCAGTGTTGCCACATCAATATTTCTCTTTTAGTACAGTAGAAAAATATAAGAGAGAGTGTGGCTTGTGAGTGTCAATGTTTTCTCCAAATAATGTTGTGCATATCTGGAGCAAGTTTTTTAAATTCATACATTTACCTACATAATTGTGAATAAATGAGAAACACGTGCATCGATTTTCATGATCTATGCCTTTTTTTCTCATGAGTTATGTGACTTTAAATGAAATTAATAACACTTGATCCTTTTTTCCATTTTGGATTTTTTATGAATTTAAAAAAAAAAATATTTAAATTTTTAGGCAAAAAAATATTTTTTTTCTCAACAAATTTATTTTTACCGGCAAAACTGTTGATTATAAAGAAAAACGTTATATGAACGGATTAAAGAAATTGTAATTCTTAATTTTTCTAAATTTGTTTCATCAAAACGGACAAGTGGTTCTCGAGTTATGTTAAAATACGTTTTTGCCAAAATGTTACAACTAAGCGAAAAAACATCAAGATAAGGAAAAATATTTAAAATGTCATAAAAAAAACTGATACATACGAACGCCAAACCCTTTGAGGGTTTTACTATACTGACCTAGTACCATCGCCCTGACCTGGAATTTCTCACCCCCCAGATTGGCTGTTGTACTGTGTTATATGATTTGTATAAAGAAGTTTTTTTTTACCAATTGCTTCTTGTGATTCTAATTCGGATGAATTACTCGAATCAACTGCGGACGGATTAAAATAGTCTTCTTCTACTTCTGGATTTAAAGTTTTTTTTTTTAAACTTAAATATCAAGAAAATCATGATAGAAAACTAAATTTAGAAAATTATTTAATTAATAGAAAACATCCATTTTCGTTTTGTTGATATAGAGCTAATTTGTTCAATGTTATTTATTTGGAGATCCTTTATCATCTCTAGCGATAGAAATTCTTCGATTTTTTTTTTATTGCCAGAAAGCTGTAATACAGCTGGTAGTGGTTTGGACAAAGGAAGTTCCTTTGAAATATAGCTCTCATTTTCTATTTGTATTATATTATTATGAAACTATCAAATAAGTGCCCGATAATTCAAAAGGGTTCGCTCCTGCAATTGTCACGAGCCCTTTAACTTGATTCAAAAGAATTTTTCCCGGAAAGATTTCTTCCACAGATGGAACATGTTGATTATTTACAATCGTACAATTATGATGTTTGCTTAACAAAATTTGTGTCACAGATTTTGCATTACTTAAATTTAACAATTTAGTTTTGCGACAAATGCTTAATTCATTAATTTGTTGACATTTTTCTTTTTATTTCATAAATGTATATCATTCTTACATCTAATGTAGTTTTCAGTATTTAGTTTTATAATTTTATTATTCTTCTTTACAGCTTTAATTAAGAATTTTTCACAAACAATTTTGTCTATGGCTGGCAAACTTACAATAAATATTATTGCGGCGTTGTTTGTAGCTACTCTGACATCGGCAAAACCTAAGGCTTCCTCCAAACTATTGTAAGGAAATCTTTTAGAATCCAAAAATGTTCTAGCTTCGTCCATTTCCTTTTCTGATAGTAAAAAGGAGTTTACTACGCCTACCTTTGCCCATTGCAAGGTGTAATCTATATTGGTGATTTCTTCCTTAATAATTTTGATTCTACTTGCTATAGGTTCCTCTACGGTCCTTCTAGTTCCCACCAATGATTGAACTGTCTTTAAAATTTCGTTTGTGGTTCTAGTTAATGCGTTAATTTTGTCAATAGCGTCCTTGTTAATGACTCTCTGAAGTTTATTACTCGTTAACAATCCGTTTATTTTGTCTACTACTATTTGATGGTCTTTATGGTCTGGAGTACCAGCTATCCATTTTCATGCTGTTCTTTTTAAATCTATTGACCGTTTTCTTCTAGGTTTTAGTCTCTTCAGATGGTCCTCTAATTGTCGTATGTCATGCAACATAAATGGAAGCGCTGAACTATTCCTAAATATCCTAGTCCGAATTTCCGAAGAAAGATAATGGACAGTCTCTCAATATTTGTCTGGGTCCAAAGTATGTATTAACTTAAAATTTCCGTTTTGCAGACGAGCCTGTCCTATATGAATTGGTATTAATTCAGAGCCAGTATAGTCCAATATTTGGGCTTCTGGTTTGCAAATTCGGAATATTGCCAGAAACATTATCAGTAGTTTGGTTATGTCCTGAAAAACATAATTCAGTCTTTAATATTAGTTTTATGAATTATCCTGTTTCGTGAATGTATTTTTACTTTGTCTCCTAAGTCTTCCCTAACTTTTTGTCTCTTATAACGGGGTGCAAGTTTATTTCTCTGTCCAATAAGTTTCTCGTAAATTATATCGTTCGGTTGATAAGTCTTTGCGGTTGTGCCTGCATTTCTTTGCAGCATCTTTTCCTGTGCCCTTTTCAATTTTTCTTCTAAGTTTCCGTGTGGAATTTTATTAAAAAAAACATCAAATGGTTTTTCACCAGTTACTGAATAAATTGATTGATTATATAGCTGACTTGCCCTATAAAAACACTCAGAACCATCCAGTACATGATACTCGTCTTTCACGCAGCTCGCCAATTCTACCAGAGTAGAATGAACCCTTTCCACCTGCCCGTTTTTAGAGCTATGTCTGGGCGTACAGTAGTATAGTTTTATTCTTAGCTTTTGCATTAGTGATCTGAACTCAGCCGTCGTAAAACCCGGCTCATTATCTAGGATGATTTTTCTTGCATTCGGAAAACTGTAAAATATTCATTACTTTTTCGCCCAAATTCAGATTATCATCAATCTGTCCTATGACTAAAAATTTCGAATAAGAATCTATACAAGTAATAAATTTCAGGTGTTGGGCATAAAAAATGTCCAAGTTCAGGTATTCACCCTCCCTTTCAGGAATAGGAGTCTCTTCTATTTTGGTCCTCCGTGTGTGCCTGTTATACAGGGTGGACCAAAAGCCACGCCTGCGTGTAAAAATTGAATAACTTTTTTGTTTATTAATATTTTTTATTTTTTTTTTTTCAGATTTTATTCATCGATTCGTGTTACACCACCATGCAAAATTTAACAACTGAGCAACGAACGAAAGTGGTACAATTTTACTTTTCCAATGGGCGCTCAATTTTACTGACGCAACGAGCATATCGAAATTATTTCAACACCAGAAATGCACCTAACCAAACCACAATTAATCGTTTAATTGCACAGTTCCGACAACAAGGTGCAGTGTCAGATTTGCCACGATCAGGAAGACCAGGAATAATACAGAATCAAGTGAACATTGATCGTGTACGGGTCAGTGTTGCAGAATATTCAGGAACTTTAACGCGAAGACGTTCTGGACAACTGGGCATCTCTAGAACATCACTTCAACGTTTTTTACGTCATTTAAACATGCATCCATACAAGGTCCACGCTTCGTGGCGTTGTGCGCAGAAAATAGAGAGTTTCTTAACAATTTAATAATGAGTGATGAAGCACATTTTCATCTAAATGGATACGTAAATAAACAAAATATGCGATTTTGGGGTACTACAAATCCCAGAGTTGTTCACCAGCGCTAATTACACCCCCTCAAGTGTACAGTATGGTGTGGAGTGACATCAGAAAGAGTTATAGGGCCCTACTTCTTCGAGGATGAAGTTGGTAATACAGTAACGGTGAATGGGGACAGATATCGCGCTATGCTTAATAATTTTGTACGCCCTGAGGCAGCCAACAAGTGGTTGCAGGATGGAGCAACAGCACACACAGCCCGTGCTACAATGACGCTTTTAAATGAAATTTTTGACGACCGAATTATCTCGAAAAATTCAGAATTCAATTGGCCAGCACGTTCACCGGATTTAACTGCCCCTGATTATTTTCTATGGGGTTATCTCAAAGAACGAGTGTATGTTAATAAGCCTCAAACTATAGAGCAGATAAAGAACAACATTGAAGCTGAGATCAGGGCAATAGAGCCTGAAACCTTGCGTGCAGTTATGCAAAACGCCTGTTTAAGAGCCCAATTGTGCATCGATGAAAATGGTAGTCATCTCTCTGACATTATTTTTCATAATTAAAATTTAGGTCATACAAAGATAATATTATAATTAAAAAAAAATTTAATAAAAAATAATAATAAACAAAAAAGTCCACCCTGTATATATATTGGCGAGCCAAAAAGGCAAAAATCTTAGGGTAAAATTTTAACTTAAACAAGTAAGAGTGCTATATTCCGACGTGCCGAATCTTATAAACCCTTCACAACGTGTAGTCATGCAATAACAATAGTTTGTATCACCATTCATCTCATATGAAACAAAAAACACACATATATAAAAACATCCCATTGCAAAATTAAAAATTTAGTATGTGTTTCCAAAAAAAAAACAAAATAAAAAAAAAATATTAAAAACAATAACAACAATAAAAAAAAATAAAAAAAATATTACAAAAAAAAATTATTTTAAATTAAAAATAATATAAAAAAATAATAAAAATATAAATAATATGTATTATAAAATTTTTTTTTTTTGCTCAGCTAGGATTCGATGCCAGGTTTACTTTAACCATATATATGAATGTTGTTGTTGTAATTGTGAAAAAAAACGAGGTGGTCGTGGTTTTTTGCTCATAGCTCAGAAAGTTATGAAGCGATTGTGCTAAATTTCAATAGTGATTCATTCTCGGATATTTCCAAAAGATTGATTCCATACACAGATCTGAGAAACATATAGTTGCTATTAAAAGTTGATTTCAACCAACGCACGGACAGACGGTCAGGGCTTAATCAACTTCTCTATTCATAAGCTTTCAGAAAATATATACTTTATGTGGTCGCAAATGAAAAGTGCAGAAATTACAAACGGAATTATAAAGCTATATATACCCTTGTGCATCACAGGTGAAGGGTATAAAAAGGGTTTTATTATATTTTCCCATCGCATCTCTCAAGTTTCTTTTATTAGAACTTAAAAATTTTGACACGAAAAAAATGGTTAATTTTCAGGTTCTTAAGCTACATAAAATTTTTATCTGTATAAATGGGCGAGCCAAAGAGATAAAAATCTCAAAAACCTTAGAGTAAAATTTTAACTTAAAAACTGGTTTTGTTGTATTTTGCCATCGTTTTTATCAAATTTCTTCCCTTGCGATGGGTAGTCATCTTGAAGCGATGCGGGGACTTATGTGCAATGTGCACAACTAAGAACTCCCTGTCTGTCAGCGTCTGTTTCTCGGCAACTGGGTGGTTTTCCCTCTCTCAATGAGATTGGACCACCCAGTGTTGCTGTAATTGGCCCTATGGACCACGGCTGGTCTTCACGACCTTGCCAGGGAGTTGTATACTCTTATAACTCTAACCTAATCCACAGTGGGACTACATATGCCAAGGGATGCGTGGCGTGGATACGAGGGAGCCTGGTCGCTAGTATGTGGACTCTGGATACTAGTCGACCTCCGCTCTGCGCGGATCGACTTTTCTTTTCCCAATACTCGTGGGAACAAAATGAGCTCGAAGAAAATTGAAAATTGTAATGATGAGAGAACTTGGAAAAGTTGGAGAGGTGGATAATGGAGAGATCGGATTGAGATGGACATTGAAGCCTCGCAAGAGGCCGAGAGGTTAATCTCCGAAGATACTCCAGTGGGTGGAGAGGTAACTGTTAAGGACATTGATATATCCGCCCCAGCAGAAGCATCTGTCCAGATCACAGAAACCTTAGACCCCGACGCGAACTCTGAGTCTATGCCCTTGGAAAAAACTGAGAAGCAGAGACTAAAGAGGAAACGTCGGAGGTGAAGGAAGGCTATTGAAAAGATATTAAATCAGATCGATAGCCTTATGGATGAGGAGACGACAGCTGAAGTAGAAGGAACAGGGAAAAAGTTTAAGGGTGATAAACCCAGGAACTTCGACCCAAACCAACTACGGAAAGTGGCCGTGAAAGATGCTGACCACAAGCCGAGTAGTAGTTCTAGGACTAGATTTGACATAATGACCCTTCATGTGGGGTAGTACGGATGATAACCACAGTGGACGGCAATTGCTGGAGTTTGTGGAGTGTCATGACCTGCTGGTACTGAACAGGAGTGTCGAGCCCACATTCTTGGATGCACGTAGGGCGGAGGTAATCGACATCACTTTATGTTCTGTCGGGATGCTGGATAAAGTTGGGAATTGGAGAGTGGTCGACAGATTGACCATGTCTGACCACAGGGCTATTCAGTACGAGATTCTATATGGTAGGAGGCGAAGGAAGGTGCGTAGGCGTATCAAAGTGCCGAGGGATACGGATCATACTAAGTACAAGGAGTGCCTCTCGGGACTTTCGGGGATTGTTTCACACCGGGCACTCCGGAACGCGGAGGATATTAAGGAAAGCAGAGGAGGTTCACTCGACTGTTGGATTTGCCTTCGAGAATGCGTGTCCTCTCAAGGTAGTGGACTCCTCAATGGTGGAGTAGGGAATTGAAATCCATGAAAAGGGACACAAGGAGGGAGGGGAATCCTAGCTTATGGGACGAGTGTAGGGCGAGGAAGAAGGAACTGAAAAAAACTATACGCTTTCGAAAACGAAGTACGTGGAGGGAATTCTACTCTGGCGTGATGGATACATCTGAAAAGGGGAGACTGCAGAGGATGATGTCTGGAGACATCGACTCCAGAATGGGGCTTATTCGCAGGGCTTATTGATGGAGACGGTGGAGGAAACATTACAGTCGCTGATAGTCGCAATAGTTTTTGTAAGCCGTCGCCGTTCATTGTATAATTTTATCGGGCCGACATCCAAATTTAAGCGCAGTTGCTAATTTTTGATAACAAATCACTGGTGGCGTCAAATAAGATCGGCTAAGGACTCTGCTGTTTTTGTTTATCAAACAAATTTTAATTTATTTGTGATTTATTTACTTGAGTCTGCCATTTAGGGTTGCCATTCGTACTGTTTTAAACAGTACATGTACTGTTTTTTGTAATATGTACTCTTATATTCACAATACCTAAAACAGTATGAAAAAGTACTGTTCTGCTCTGTCATATCTGGCCTTCATCTTGTCGCTAATCATTTTTATTCGGCCACGAACGAGTTCATGAATTTCCTCGAGACCTTTTTATCCCCTTGAATTATCTTCTTCGTGCTCATTTATTGTCGAGGGATTAATACCGAATTCTAGATCACCTGGCAGTTTCAGCTCGGTTCCAAACATAACTTTTGCAGGTGTTCGGGAGGTAGAGTCATGAACGGCTGACCTGTATGCCAACAGAAATTTTGGTATGTGCTCATCCCAGTCCCTTTGGTGTGCACTGACCACTTTTCTCAAGTGTTCCTTTAAATGCGGTTAAATCTCCCCCCAAGTGCGGTTAAATCTCTCGACCATGCCGTCAGATTGTGGATGCAGTGGTGTAGTCCTCGTTTTTCGGATACCGTATAGTTCGCACATTTCCTGGAATATCGCAGATTCAAAACTTCTTCCCTGATCAGAATGTAGCTCAAGCGAAACTCCATAGCGGCACACCCAGATGTTCACAAACGCGCTTACGACCGTTTTAGCTTCTTGGTTTGGTATTGCGTATACCTCTGGCCATTTGCTAAAATAGTTGACTGCAACTAGAACGTAACGGTTTCCAGCCTCACTAACAGGAAAAGGGCCTGCTACATCCATTGCTATTCGCTCAAACGGAGCACCTGAATTGTACTGCTGCAGCGCTCCTCGACTCCGTCTTACTGGGCCCTTGACAGCGATACATTATGCGCAATTTGCTATCCAATCAGCTACAGATTGTTGGCATCCAACCCAATAGAAACGTTGCTTTATCTTTTCTATGGTTTTTGTTACACCAAGATGACCACCACTTGAACCATTATGAAACTCCTTCAATACCTCTTTGACTTTAGAGGATGGCACTACAATCAGATTTGTTGTCGATTTACCATCAGTACTTTCCCATTTGCGATAAAGGCATCCGTTAATAACCTGCATACTATTCCATAGCGCCCACTATGATTTCATCAGTGAACTTTCCGCTGATATTTGGTGACGGGTTGGCCTTTTGTCTTTCTCCTTTGCTGACATAATTTTTGCCAGTATGGGATCGTCTCTTTGCGCCGCTGACCAGTCGTCACTAATCTCTATATGTGTTAGTTGAACGTCAACGACACATTATTTTCCTTCAGATTTTGCACAATGTTTGCACTCCAATCTGCACGGTCTTCGGGAGAGTGCATCTGCATTTCCATGTTTAGTGCCCTTTCTGTGCTCAGTACTGAAATCGTAGCTCTGGAGACGTTCAATCCAACGGGCTAGCTGTCCTTCCGGTTGTTTAAATTGTAGCAATCATCTGAGTGCAGAGTGATCGGTTCTTAGTTCGAAGTGTTGTCCATACAGATATTTGTGGCAATGCTTTACACACTCCACAACTGCCAGAAGCTCTCGAAAGAACACCACCTATCCCGTAGCCACTCGCATCGCTATCCAATACAAATTTCTCTCCAGCGATAGGATATGCCAAAACTGGTGCTACGCATAACAACTCCTTGAGCTTCTGGAATGCTTGTTCTTGGGCTTCAGCCCACAGGAATGGTCGTGACTTCTTGGTGAGCTCATGTAGACTGGCAGCGACACTGACAAAATTCGGCACAAGTAGCCTGTAGTAGGTACAGAGGCCTAAAAAACTACGTAACTCATGCAGATTTTTCGGGCGAGGCCAGTCCTTCACAGCTTGAACTTTATCTTCGTCAGTTGATATACCATCCTCTGCGACTCGATGCCCCAAGTACTTAACCTCTTTCTGGAACAATGCCCATTTCTTGACGCTTAGTTTAAGTCCATCCGCTGATAATCGTTTCAGAACTTCTTCTAGATTTTTCAGGTGATCGTCAAAACTTTTACCCATGACAATCATGTCATCAAGATAAACCAGGCATGTCTTCCAAAGAAGTCCCTTTAATACGTGTTCCATTAATCGCTCGAATGTGGCTGAAGCGTTGCATAGTGCAAATGGCATCACATTAAACTGCCATAGCCCGTCACTTCCACTAAAAGCTGTTTTCTCCTTATCTCTATCAGATATTTCTACTTGCCAATAACCACTTTGCAGGTCTAATGTAGAGAACCATTTTGTTCCAGCTAGCGTGTCCAGAGTGTTATCTATCCTTGGTAGTGGATAACTGTCCTTCTTAGTGACGTCATTCAGTTTTCTATAATCGACGCAAAATCTTGTGCTGCCATCTTTCTTTTAACTAAAACTACCGGTGAGATCCAAGGACTTGAAGAAGGTTCTATTACTCCATTCTGCTCCATTTCATTGACAAGCTCTTTGACTTCATTACGTTTCGCTAGAGAATTACTTCTAGGAGCTTGTTTTATAGGCCTTGCATCGCCGGTATTTATCTGATGTTTCACAAGTGATGTTCTACCTTGATTTTTGCCTTTCAGAGCGAAGATGGATGCATGTTTTCTGAGTAGCTGTTTTGCTTTATTCCTATTGGGCGGCGATAATCCTTTAACCCACTTCTCTACGTATTCTGCTAGCATCTCCTGCTCTTTGTTTGACATACTGACAGGACCCGATTTCATTTTGCAATTACTTATTGCCTCAACTTTAGCACATTGACCTAATTCGGACTTTGGCTTGACGACTTTTTCACAGGAGGAAAGATTAAGCACTCTTACAGGGACTCTTCCGTCATTTCTGGTTTTGACAAGGGCTTTTGCTGTTATTAGGTTACTTTTTATATCTGTTTGTTCTACCACTTACAACCGGTTGTCCACACAATCTCCCTCTATACGCGCCCATACTACACTTTCTGACTGTGGTGGTATTTTCTCATATTCTGTAGCAATTAGTTTCCTTACATGCACTTTACTTTCATAGCCAACATCTAGGGGTATTTCAACATTCCTCCAAATCATTACCTTCTGTCCCATGTGCAGATTAATGCCATGATTAATCATAAAATCTGCACCGATGATTACTTCGTCCACAATATCGGCAACGATGAATACATGATTGACACTTATGTTAGCAATAGTTACTTTCACGTTTATTTTACTATAGACAGTAGCAGCCTCCCCAGTAGCTGTTCGCAGACTTACGCCACATAACGGGTCGATTGTTTTCTTTACTAAATCGGGCCTGATAATAGACTGCGATGCTCCTGTGTCTATGGTAAAAATATGCCTTCGACCATTGATATACCCACAAGCAGTAAGGTTGCTATTTTTCTGCTGCATAACTCATATGGAGATTGTGGGGCCCTCAGTTATGGGAGTTAGCTCTTGCCCCGTAGTGCTAGCTCGTTTTAGTTTAACGGTGACTCATTTGATGATTTCGTGTTTGCCCGTTTGCTGCTTCCAGGTGGCGAAAGCGATCTAGCCCGCTTTCTTGGTGCTCTACAATTTCGTTGAAAATGTCCACTCTTACCACAATTATAGCATTTGGATCTGGCTTTGCCTTGGTTTTCCTCTACGCCTGTATACGAGCCTTTAAATCGCTTTAAATTACTCTACAGCAAGCTGAAAAAAAGGTGCACGCATTTTTTGTCGACTTCAAGGCTGCCTTCGATAGCGTTTCAAGAAATGCTTTGATTTACAAACTCTTTAAAATGGGAGCCTCTTACAAATTTGTACGATTCATAGAAAGAATGTACAGCAACACACAATCTGCCGTTTGGTCTGGTGAAGAATTTTCGGAGTATTTTGAAACCAAATCAGGTGTTAAGCAAGGGTGATTATTGTCGCCATTACTTTTTGCCCTGTATATTAACGATCTACATGAGGTATTGGAAGGTGGACTGATGGTTGAAAATATGAATGTCCGCCTTTTTCTATATGCTGATGACATAGTCATATTAGCCGATGATATTGCCGTAATGCAACGAATGATTAAAAATCTGGAAAATTATTGTTATATGTGGAATCTTGAGGTTAATCTGAACAAATCCGAAATTCTAATATTTAGAAATGGTGGCCGATTAAGCCGGCAAGAAAAATGGTGTTTTAAGGGAGAAGAAGTAAAAAATATCATCCGAATTTAATTACTTGGGAGTAATTGTTACGCCGAAGCTAAAGTTTAATAAACATTAATTGCCGTATTCAAAAAAATCATTTTAGGTTTATTAAAGGCTTATTTGACAAATTTCTCTACAACATCTGTCAAATAAGCCTTTAATAAACCTAAAATAATTTTTATGAATACGGCCCTTAGAAAAAAGAAGCATACAAGCGAAAAACGCAATAAACACAACATGGAAAGATTTAATTGGGAAACATGAAATTAATTTAAGAATGAAGTGGAAGGTTTATCTTGCAGTATGTAGAGCAATACAATCATATCCGGCTCAGGTATGGGGTTTTAGACATTTTGAAGAAGTAAATAAGCTGCAAAGATATTACATTCTTATGCTAGAAATTATTGCTGAATACAGTCATATTTATACTTTGGGGCTCAATCTTAAATATTTAAGCAGAACAATGTTCCATTATGGAGAAGACTGATTGCCTCACCAGCTATCCTTAATATTATTACGTCGTCACATTTTCTGGGCAAATGAATTAAAGTCGAAAGCTTTGTCATTTAACATTAATTTGCCAGAAACAAACCAAACTGAGTTACAATGGAATCAATTTAGCACGGAACTACTAAATAATATGAAAAGTAGGACTTGATATATGTCGTATAAAATAAAATATCTTAATTATCTTCATTCCCTAGCAAAATCTGCATATTGTAATAATAATTGCTCTCCAAGGGCAATAATTAATACAATTAATACAGAATTTTTAAATCCATTTTTTTAAATTTTTATATGCGCAAACATGTAAAATAAATATTATGACAGATGAAAGATGTTGCAAATGTATACAAGTTTTTTTCATTTTCAACATCTTCCACGCATTCCGCTAAAATGTGAGTAAGTGTAAAAAGGCTATAAACAAGTTTTTTTTTCATTTTCAACATATTCCACGCATTCCGCTTAGATGTGAGTAAGTGTAAAAAGGGTATTATACATCGGTTGACTCATAAAAATAGGGTACGTTCGTAAATGCTGCAAATTTTTGCATCATTGAGGCAATAATGCCAAATGTAGTTGCTGATGCGCTATCAACTGTTGCAGATCCATTGCAGCTGCTTAACAACTACGCAGAGTTTGCTTTTTGAAATATTATTGAAAATGTTGATGTTAAAAGCGACAACATTTCTTAAATTATAATAAAAACAAGGAACAAGATGAAACGAATTCTGATTATAAGAAATAAACTAAATTTAAAAGAAGGTTGATTCCTAAAAAAAAATATAATAATAATAAAATATAGTAAAAAAAACTAAAAAATATATCCGAATTTAATTTAAAGAATTAATTGTTTTTTAATGCTACTTATTGCTCCATTGTATGTATACTAGGGTGATCGATTCGGTTTTACAACCAGTGGAAAATCCGGTTTTACACTTTCAGCTGGCGGTTTTTTCTATATGTTAATTTTTCGAATATCGAATACACCGGTTTTTTTAATCGCAAAAGCCGGTTTTTTTCATTTTTAGTTTTATTTCATTTATCTTTGTAACCAAACGTATCATATTATATTTTTTACTAAAAAAATTTCCAAAAATCAGAAAATTTATTAAATATTCTTCCATAATATTGTAAGGAATTTATTTGTTGTTTCAAATGTAAAATAAGAAATATAATTAGGCTTAAATATTATTTGTTTTAAATGGAGAGCAGGTATTTTATACATTGTTGCGCTTATAATTTGATGTTCAGTTAAGTTTTTTGACCAAGTTATTGTACTTTGTAATACTTTTTGATCCTTTTTTCGAATTTCATAATATTTTGCATTTACGAAATCTAGTGACTTGACTACCCATATCTTTACTAATATCTCTGATAACATATGACTTGTATACTAAAATATTGGCATACAAATTACATACATTACAACTTGCCTATAAAGTTAATGTTAATAAAAGGTTAATTTGACTACCGTGAGCAGTAAAGTGACTTTAATATTATTCATTTTTACAACCTGCTTGTAACAAAGTTTGTTTTTCTAATATGGCAGTACCAGAGCAAATACCGATTACTTTTAACAAATTTATACATTTTATTTACAAAACGAAATAAAATTTTAATGATTTATTTACATATTTTTTTCATGTAGAAAAACAATGGCATTTTTAAATTTATAAACCTAACCTTAAAAGTTAATGGAAACATAAACTTAACTTTTCGGTCACTGTTAGGTAAATAGTGTCTGTCCTTTAACATCTTTATTTAACCTACCTATACCCGCGCATTGGTCTGTGAGACCGACAAAACGCTTTTACGTAAATAAAAAACTAGTATTTCATCTAGTTCAAACTTTCGGTCTTTGAGACCGTGCGCGGGTATATGTGTTACAAAAAATGGCGCGGGTTAAAAAAAACGGCATTTAATAATAATGCCATTGAATGTGTGTCAACTTAATATGCAATTAAACCATAGAACAAACTAGTTTATAATTATGTTTGTATCTCTGTAATGGGTATAAGAAAAAATTATATTTTATGTATTCGACCGGTTAACCGGTCTTTTCTAAGTTTTTAAAAAAGCAACCGGTTTTTTTTTTAATTCTAAATTTCAAACTATTTGAAAACCGGTTTCTTATAAATGTCGAATAATCGATCACCCTAATGTATACTCAATCACTATTGCATCAGAAACTTAACTGTTGTCATATTTGCGGCAGCAATGCCAACTGTTTGCAAAAAAGAACTTTTGACGCTTAAAAGTGCTGCCAAAGTTGCATTAATGAACGTTCTACTTTTAATCAAGGCGAATTTACATCAGGTGAAGTTATTAAAGCAGCTGATTATCAGCTGAGCACTCTTTTTAATATTGAAATGCCAAATTTTGGTTGTCTTTTTATGTGTGCTTCTACTTTTTTATTGTTTACATTTGTGGCGCCATTAGTTGAAAAATTTTTAAAATTGTGAAAAAATGTGCAAATTCTATTAAAAATTTTAAGAAAAGAGATAAAAAAATTGTGAATTGTGAAAAATTTAATAAAACGTTAAAAAAATAAAATTAAATTAAATAAAACACTATTTTTAATTGTGAATATGTAAGTATATGTAAACAAACGTGTTTTTTATTTTTGATTTCGTAAACAACTTTTTGACAGCTCAAGTTAGTTTACACTAACAAAATACACGTTGTATTTTTTTACTTTGTAGTTGTTTTAGCGACGAGTTCACCTTATTGAATTCACATTGCTTTTAATATGCTGCAGTGATGCGCAACTGTTGCATTTACGAACGTACCCATAATCTTTAAACTGAGAATTAATCAAACTTTTATATTTAATTTTTTAATTTTTAGGCAATCAAACCTTAGTTCATAGTTCGAATCAAACTTGGCAACTCGCGTACTTGCCTTTTCCACTCAACACACAAAATTTTGATTAACATTGAAGTACAAAAAGCAAAAAATCATGGTGTATGAATTCGTACATTCCTATCAACAAAGGCAAGCTTTTCTTTATTTTAATTTACACTTGTTTTTGATGTACATCATGATACAAAAACAGTACAATAAAAAACGGGACACTTATTTTTAAGTAAAACTCAACAATTTATTAAAATTACTGGCAATTAACCCGCTACTTCGATAACGCAGTTCTTACTATTTATTGAATACTCAAGTTCTATTTATAATTGTTAAATATTTTTGGTTCAATTTTTGAAAATTTGTATCTCTGATTCAATTTACTTAGAAAAATAAGAAGTAGAGTAAGGATATATGGGGCATATATTTCCTAACTAAAAGCAAGATCAATGCTACTAAGTTTCAAAAACTAAGATTCATAATTTGCGAAAATGACCCTAAAAATAATAAAAGTAACATTTTTTCCTTCACTAAAACTTCCAATTGGTTTATTATTACCTACATTCAAAATTCTATGTATACAAAATAAAAAAAAAATGAAAAAAAGTAATTTTTTGGACGTCTATAGTATTAGAAGTTACATCTGGATTCAATAAACACTAATTTTAAGAATCTATGTTTACAAACGTAAATATACAAAAAGTACAATAAAAATGCGAAAAGGTTTTTTCAATATAATTTTAATTCTCAAATTGAATCGAAAATCCTTTATTTCACAATTTTAGCTTTATAAACGTATAAAAAACAAAAAGTCCCATTAAAATTCAAAAAGGTACTTTTTTGGTCGCTTATAAAATTTTTAGTCTCACCTTGCATCAATAGTCACTAATTTCAAAATTCTAGCTTCGCAAACGTTGAAAATAAAAAAGTACCATACAAATTCATAAAAGTACCTTTTTGGTAGGCCATAACATTTTTTGTCTCACCTGGAATCAATAGTCCTTGATTGTACAAATATACATATCTTCATAAACATATAAAATACAAAAAGCACCACAAAAATTCAAAAAAGTACCTTTTTGGTCGACCATAACATTTTCAGTCTCACCTTGTATCAATAGTCACTAATTTCAAAATTCTAGCTTCGAAAACGTAGAACATACAAAAAAGTACCATAAAAATTCAAAAAAGTACCTTTTTGGTCGCCCATAACATTTTTAGTCCCACCTGGAATCAATATTCCTTGATGGTGCAATCCTACCTTCATAAACGTATAAAATAAAAATAGTACCATTAAAAATTAAAAAAAGTAATATTTTTAGTCTTGTACCCTGTTCAGACAGATATTTTAAATTGTTTCAATTTAGTGTTGATTGAGCAATTAAAATAAGTGTTCACACATACTCAATTTATCTTACTCCATTAGCATATAATAGCTGTAAAAATCAAATAATGTTTTCTCTTCAGTGTTTTTCCTGTTAATAGAATATATGTTCAATTATATTTATACATATATACTTATGTGTATATATTTGAATTTATTTAAACATTTTTTTTAAATTTCTTCAAACATTTTCCATTTTCATAATTTTTATTTTTTGTATATTTATTTTTTTGACATTAGAAATGCCACCTATAGAATTTTCTTCTCACTGAACATACTTCTCAAGAGTTGTATTTCGAGTTTTAGACAATAAGTGAAACAATTAAGTATATATTGCCCAATTTAAAGATAATTTTTAGTATGGTAAATTGAGCTCAATAAGGCCTTTAATTGCGATAATATTATAAATTGACAATTAAGGCGCGTGTGTGAACATAGTATTACCTTGTATCAATAGTCCTTAATTTTACAACTCTACCTTTATAAACGTAGAAAATACAAAAAGTACCATAGAAATGCGAAAAAGTACATTTTTGGTCCAAGTTCCAAATTCCAATTTAAAATGTTCAAATATCTATGTAAGTAACAAAATATTTTAATAGACATGATTTATAGTCAGTAAATCTACTCTTTTTTGCAAAAAAGTACCAAACTCTTTTCCCGATTTTTCCCCTTTCTACCCTGTTAGAATGTGTTTAAATTTTTACTAAATTACATAATTTTTTATGTCTGGTGAAATTCCAATTATAAATTTTGTGAAAATTCACCGTCTAATTAGGAATTACATACTTTTTACCGAATTTTCCCCTTTTTGGTACCTTTTTTGTCCCCGAAAAAGTTTCCAAAAATTTCACCTTAATATTTGTCCATATTCTATTAGGCAATAATAATGATTAAATTTTGTCCCATTGAATAATATTAGAAGTTTCTTTTAAAAAAAAGTACCAAAAAAGGGACAATTGTATGTTGTACGTTTTCGAAGCTAGAATTTTGAAATTAGGGACTATTGATACAAGGTGAGACTGAAAATGTTATGGCCGACCAAAAAGGTACTTTTTTGAATTTTTGTGGTACTTTTTGTATTTTATATGTTTATGAAGATATGTATATTTGTACAATCAAGGACTATTGATTCCAGGTGAGACAAAAAATGTTATGGGCGACCAAAAAGGTACTTTTATGAATTTGTATGGTACTTTTTTATTTTCAACGTTTGCGAAGCTAGAATTTTGAAATTAGTGACTATTGATGCAAGGTGAGACTAAAAATTTTATAAGCGACCAAAAAAGTACATTTTTGAATTTTAATGGGACTTTTTGTTTTTTATACGTTTATAAAGCTAAAATTGTGAAATAAAGGATTTTCGATTCAATTTGAGAATTAAAATTATATTGAAAAAACCTTTTCGCATTTTTATTGTACTTTTTGTATTTTTACGTTTGTAAACATAGATTCTTAAAATTAGTGTTTATTGAATCCAGATGTAACTTCTAATACTATAGACGTCCAAAAAATTACTTTTTTTCATTTTTTTTTTTTATTTTGTATACATAGAATTTTGAATGTAGGTAATAATAAACCAATTGGAAGTTTTAGTGAAGGAAAAAATGTTACTTTTATTATTTTTAAGGTCATTTTTGCAAATTATGAATCTTAGTTTTTGAAACTTAGTAGCATTGATCTTGCTTTTAGTTAGGAAATATATGCCTCATATATCCTTACTCTACTTCTTATTTTTCTAAGTAAATTGAATCAGAGATACAAATTTTCAAAAATTGAACCAAAAATATTTAACAATTATAAATAGAACTTGAGTATTCAATAAAGTAAGAACTGCGTTATCGAAGTAGCGGGTTAATTGCCAGTAATTTTAATAAATTGTTGAGTTTTACTTAAAAATAAGTGTCCCGTTTTTTATTGTACTGTTTTTGTATCATGATGTACATCAAAAACAAGTGTAAATTAAAATAAAGAAAAGCTTGCCTTTGTTGATAGGAATGTACGAATTCATACACCATGATTTTTTGCTTTTTGTACTTCAATGTTAATCAAAATTTTGTGTGTTGAGTGGAAAAGGCAAGTACGCGAGTTGCCAAGTTTGATTCGAACTATGAACTAAGGTTTGATTGCCTAAAAATTAAAAAATTAAATATAAAAGTTTGATTAATTCTCAGTTTAAAGATTATGGGTACGTTCGTAAATGCAACAGTTGCGCATCACTGCAGCATATTAAAAGCAATGTGAATTCAATAAGGTGAACTCGTCGCTAAAACAACTACAAAGTAAAAAAATACAACGTGTATTTTGTTAGTGTAAACTAACTTGAGCTGTCAAAAAGTTGTTTACGAAATCAAAAATAAAAAACACGTTTGTTTACATATACTTACATATTCACAATTAAAAATAGTGTTTTATTTAATTTAATTTTATTTTTTTAACGTTTTATTAAATTTTTCACAATTCACAATTTTTTTATCTCTTTTCTTAAAATTTTTAATAGAATTTGCACATTTTTTCACAATTTTAAAAATTTTTCAACTAATGGCGCCACAAATGTAAACAATAAAAAAGTAGAAGCACACATAAAAAGACAACCAAAATTTGGCATTTCAATATTAAAAAGAGTGCTCAGCTGATAATCAGCTGCTTTAATAACTTCACCTGATGTAAATTCGCCTTGATTAAAAGTAGAACGTTCATTAATGCAACTTTGGCAGCACTTTTAAGCGTCAAAAGTTCTTTTTTGCAAACAGTTGGCATTGCTGCCGCAAATATGACAACAGTTAAGTTTCTGATGCAATAGTGATTGAGTATACATTAGGGTGATCGATTATTCGACATTTATAAGAAACCGGTTTTCAAATAGTTTGAAATTTAGAATTAAAAAAAAAACCGGTTGCTTTTTTAAAAACTTAGAAAAGACCGGTTAACCGGTCGAATACATAAAATATAATTTTTTCTTATACCCATGACAGAGATACAAACATAATTATAAACTAGTTTGTTCTATGGTTTAATTGCATATTAAGTTGACACACATTCAATGGCATTATTATTAAATGCCGTTTTTTTAACCCGCGCCATTTTTTGTAACACATATACCCGCGCACGGTCTCAAAGACCGAAAGTTTGAACTAGATGAAATACTAGTTTTTTATTTACGTAAAAGCGTTTTGTCGGTCTCACAGACCAATGCGCGGGTATAGGTAGGTTAAATAAAGATGTTAAAGGACAGACACTATTTACCTAACAGTGACCGAAAAGTTAAGTTTATGTTTCCATTAACTTTTAAGGTTAGGTTTATAAATTTAAAAATGCCATTGTTTTTCTACATGAAAAAAATATGTAAATAAATCATTAAAATTTTATTTCGTTTTGTAAATAAAATGTATAAATTTGTTAAAAGTAATCGGTATTTGCTCTGGTACTGCCATATTAGAAAAACAAACTTTGTTACAAGCAGGTTGTAAAAATGAATAATATTAAAGTCACTTTACTGCTCACGGTAGTCAAATTAACCTTTTATTAACATTAACTTTATAGGCAAGTTGTAATGTATGTAATTTGTATGCCAATATTTTAGTATACAAGTCATATGTTATCAGAGATATTAGTAAAGATATGGGTAGTCAAGTCACTAGATTTCGTAAATGCAAAATATTATGAAATTCGAAAAAAGGATCAAAAAGTATTACAAAGTACAATAACTTGGTCAAAAAACTTAACTGAACATCAAATTATAAGCGCAACAATGTATAAAATACCTGCTCTCCATTTAAAACAAATAATATTTAAGCCTAATTATATTTCTTATTTTACATTTGAAACAACAAATAAATTCCTTACAATATTATGGAAGAATATTTAATAAATTTTCTGATTTTTGGAAATTTTTTTAGTAAAAAATATAATATGATACGTTTGGTTACAAAGATAAATGAAATAAAACTAAAAATGAAAAAAACCGGCTTTTGCGATTAAAAAAACCGGTGTATTCGATATTCGAAAAATTAACATTTAGAAAAAACCGCCAGCTGAAAGTGTAAAACCGGATTTTCCACTGGTTGTAAAACCGAATCGATCACCCTAGTATACATACAATGGAGCAATAAGTAGCATTAAAAAACAATTAATTCTTTAAATTAAATTCGGATATATTTTTTAGTTTTTTTTACTATATTTTATTATTATTATATTTTTTTTTAGGAATCAACCTTCTTTTAAATTTAGTTTATTTCTTATAATCAGAATTCGTTTCATCTTGTTCCTTGTTTTTATTATAATTTAAGAAATGTTGTCGCTTTTAACATCAACATTTTCAATAATATTTCAAAAAGCAAACTCTGCGTAGTTGTTAAGCAGCTGCAATGGATCTGCAACAGTTGATAGCGCATCAGCAACTACATTTGGCATTATTGCCTCAATGATGCAAAAATTTGCAGCATTTACGAACGTACCCTATTTTTATGAGTCAACCGATGTATAATACCCTTTTTACACTAACTCACATCTAAGCGGAATGCGTGGAATATGTTGAAAATGAAAAAAAAACTTGTTTATAGCCTTTTTACACTTACTCACATTTTAGCGGAATGCGTGGAAGATGTTGAAAATGAAAAAAACTTGTATACATTTGCAACATCTTTCATCTGTCATAATATTTATTTTACATGTTTGCGCATATAAAAATTTAAAAAAATGGATTTAAAAATTCTGTATTAATTGTATTAATTATTGCCCTTGGAGAGCAATTATTATTACAATATGCAGATTTTGCTAGGGAATGAAGATAATTAAGATATTTTATTTTATACGACATATATCAAGTCCTACTTTTCATATTATTTAGTAGTTCCGTGCTAAATTGATTCCATTGTAACTCAGTTTGGTTTGTTTCTGGCAAATTAATGTTAAATGACAAAGCTTTCGACTTTAATTCATTTGCCCAGAAAATGTGACGACGTAATAATATTAAGGATAGCTGGTGAGGCAATCTGTCTTCTCCATAATGGAACATTGTTCTGCTTAAATATTTAAGATTGAGCCCCAAAGTATAAATATGACTGTATTCAGCAATAATTTCTAGCATAAGAATGTAATATCTTTGCAGCTTATTTACTTCTTCAAAATGTCTAAAACCCCATACCTGAGCCGGATATGATTGTATTGCTCTACATACTGCAAGATAAACCTTCCACTTCATTCTTAAATTAATTTCATGTTTCCCAATTAAATCTTTCCATGTTGTGTTTATTGAGTTTTTCGCTTGTATGCTTCTTTTTTCTAAGGGCCGTATTCATAAAAATTATTTTAGGTTTATTAAAGGCTTATTTGACAGATGTTGTAGAGAAATTTGTCAAATAAGCCTTTAATAAACCTAAAATGATTTTTTTGAATACGGCAATTAATGTTTATTAAACTTTAGCTTCGGCGTAACAATTACTCCCAAGTAATTAAATTTGGATGATATTTTTACTTCTTCTCCCTTAAAACACCATTTTTCTTGCCGGCTTAATCGGCCACCATTTCTAAATATTAGAATTTCGGATTTGTTCAGATTAACCTCAAGATTCCACATATAACAATAATTTTCCAGATTTTTAATCATTCGTTGCATTACGGCAATATCATCGGCTAATATGACTATGTCATCAGCATATAGAAAAAGGCAGACATTCATATTTTCAACCATCAGTCCACCTTCCAATACCTCATGTAGATCGTTAATATACAGGGCAAAAAGTAATGGCGACAATAATCACCCTTGCTTAACACCTGATTTGGGTTCAAAATACTCCGAAAATTCTTCACCAGACCAAACGGCAGATTGTGTGTTGCTGTACATTCTTTCTATGAATCGTACAAATTTGTAAGAGACTCCCATTTTAAAAAGTTTGTAAATCAAAGCATTTCTTGAAACGCTATCGAAGGCAGCCTTGAAGTCGACAAAAAATGCGTGCACCTTTTTTTTCAGCTTGCTGTAGAGTAATTTAAAGCGATTTAAAGGCTCGTATACAGGCGTTAGAGGAAAACCAAGGCAAAGCCAGAGCCAAATGCTATAATTGTGGTAAGAGTGGACATTTTCAACGAAATTGTAGAGCACCAAGAAAGCGGGCTAGATCGCTTTCGCCACCTGGAAGCAGCAAACGGGCAAACACGAAATCATCAAATGAGTCACCGTTAAACTAAAACGAGCTAGCACTACGGGGCAAGAGCTAACTCCCATAACTCAGGGCCCCACAATCTCCATATGAGTTATGCAGCAGAAAAATAGCAACCTTACTGCTTGTGGGTATAAAAATGGTCGAAGGCATATTTTTACCATAGACACAGGAGCATCGCAGTCTATTATCAGGCCCGATTTAGTAAAGAAAACAATCGACCCGTTATGTGGCGTAAGTCTGCGAACAGCTACTGGGGAGGCTGCTACTGTCTATAGTAAAATAAACGTGAAAGTAACTATTGCCAACATAAGTGTCAATCATGTATTCATCGTTGACGATATTGTGGACGAAGTAATCATCGGTGCAGATTTTATGATTAATCATGGCATTAATCTGCACATGGGGCAGAAGGTAATGATTTGGAGGAATGTTGAAATACCCCTAGATGTTGGCTCATGGTACAATTATAGCAGGTAGTCTCGGAAAGCCAGCTGATTATTTTTTTATTTGCTTATTTTGTGATACGAACTGTCAAATGTTGTTTATGTTTTATTCAACACGTGTTAAATTTCTAGCTTAAAAGTAAACAAGTTTTTTTAATCAAAGTAAAAAGTGATAAATTTCAAAAGAAAATCAAAGTGATTTATAATAAATAACAATTTTGGATAGACTTAAATATATAATTAGAAAAAAATACTAATTTAAAGAAAAAAAATGAGAAAGTGTAGTGTATGCCAAAAAATGGAAATGGAACTTTTTTCTCTGTTCCACAAGGTGTTTTTTTTTTGTTTGATGTTCATATAAATATTAAATACAAAACAAATTTTGTTACAAAATTAACACACATCACAAATTTTTCTTACAAACTTTAAAAGTAAGTTTGTTAAATGATAAACGAAATGAATCTATTTTCGTTTAATGGCGTTTTTTCTTGTTTGTTTTTCATTTATCTTTTATCAACCCCTTTGCTGTTTGACAGTTCTTATCACATTACAACAATAAAAGGGCCTGTTGCTTGTTTTATTGTTCAATTGTTGTAATCTCGCGGTTACCTGCTATAAATGTACCTTGTGTTGGCTATGAAAGTAAAGTGCATGTAAGGAAACTAATTGCTACAGAATATGAGAAAATACCACCACAGTCAGAAAGTTTAGTATGGGCGCGTATAGAGGGAGATTGTGTGGACAACCGGTTGTAAGTGGTAGAACAAACAGATATAAAAAGTAACCTAATAACAGCAAAAGCCCTTGTCAAAACTAGAAATGACGGAAGAGTCCCTGTAAGAGTGCTTAACCTTTCCTCCTGTGAAAAAGTCGTCAAGCCAAAGCCCGAATTAGGTCAATGTGCTAAAGTTGAGGCAATAAGTAATTGCAAAATGAAATCGGGTCCTGTCAGTATGTCAAACAAAGAGCAGGAGATGCTAGCAGAATACGTAGAGAAGTGGGTTAAAGGATTATCGCCGCCCAATAGGAATAAAGCAAAACAGCTACTCAGAAAACATGCATCCATCTTCGCTCTGAAAGGCAAAAATCAAGGTAGAACATCACTTGTGAAACATCAGATAAATACCGGCGATGCAAGGCCTATAAAACAAGCTCCTAGAAGTAATTCTCTAGCGAAACGTAATGAAGTCAAAGAGCTTGTCAATGAAATGGAGCAGAATGGAGTAATAGAACCTTCTTCAAGTCCTTGGATCTCACCGGTAGTTTTAGTTAAAAGAAAGATGGCAGCACAAGATTTTGCGTCGATTATAGAAAACTGAATGACGTCACTAAGAAGGACAGTTATCCACTACCAAGGATAGATAACACTCTGGACACGCTAGCTGGAACAAAATGGTTCTCTACATTAGACCTGCAAAGTGGTTATTGGCAAGTAGAAATATCTGATAGAGATAAGGAGAAAACAGCTTTTAGTGGAAGTGACGGGCTATGGCAGTTTAATGTGATGCCATTTGCACTATGCAACGCTTCAGCCACATTCGAGCGATTAATGGAACACGTATTAAAGGGACTTCTTTGGAAGACATGCCTGGTTTATCTTGATGACATGATTGTCATGGGTAAAAGTTTTGACGATCACCTGAAAAATCTAGAAGAAGTTCTGAAACGATTATCAGCGGATGGACTTAAACTAAGCGTCAAGAAATGGGCATTGTTCCAGAAAGAGGTTAAGTACTTGGGGCATCGAGTCACAGAGGATGGTATATCAACTGACGAAGATAAAGTTCAAGCTGTGAAGGACTGGCCTCGCCCGAAAAATCTGCATGAGTTACGTAGTTTTCTAGGCCAATGTACCTACTACAGGCTACTTGTGCCGAATTTTGTCAGTGTCGCTGCCAGTCTACATGAGATCACCAAGAAGTCACGACCATTCCTGTGGGCTGAAGCCCAAGAACAAGCATTCCAGAAGCTCAAGGAGTTGTTATGCGTAGCACCAGTTTTGGCATATCCTATCGCTGGAGAGAAATTTGTATTGGATAGCGATGCGAGTGGCTACGGGATAGGTGGTGTTCTTTCGAGAGCTTCTGGCAGTTGTGGAGTGTGTAAAGCATTGCCATAAATATCTGTATGGACAACACTTCGAACTAAGAACCGATCACTCTGCACTCAGATGATTGCTACAATTTAAACAACCGGAAGGACAGCTAGCCCGTTGGATTGAACGTCTCCAGAGCTACGATTTCAGTACTGAGCACAGAAAGGGCACTAAACATGGAAATGCAGATGCACTCTCCCGAAGACCGTGCAGATTGGAGTGAAAACATTGTGCAAAATCTGAAGGAAAATAATGTGTCGTTGACGTTCAACTAACACATATAGAGACTAGTGACGACTGGTCAGCGGCGCAAAGAGACGATCCCATACTAGCAAAAATTATGTCAGCAAAGGAGAAAGACAAAAGGCCAACCCGTCACCAAATATCAGCGGAAAGTTCACTGATGAAATCATAGTGGGCGCTATGGAATAGTATGCAGGTTATTAACGCATGCCTTTATCGCAAATGGGAAAGTACTGATGGTAAATCGACAACAAATCTGATTGTAGTGCCATCCTCTAAAGTCAAAGAGGTATTGAAGGAGTTTCATAATGGTTCAAGTGGTGGTCATCTTGGTGTAACAAAAACCATAGAAAAGATAAAGCAACGTTTCTATTGGGTTGGATGCCAACAATCTGTAGCTGATTGGATAGCAAATTGCGCATAATGTATCGCAGTCAAGGGCCCAGTAAGACGGAGTCGAGGAGCGCTGCAGCAGTACAATTCAGGTGCTCCGTTTGAGCGAATAGCAATGGATGTAGCAGGCCCTTTTCCTGTTAGTGAGGCTGGAAACCGTTACGTTCTAGTTGCAGTCAACTATTTTAGCAAATGGCCAGAGGTATACGCAATACCAAACCAAGAAGCTAAAACGGTCGTAAGCGCGTTTGTAAACATCTGGGTGTGCCGCTATGGAGTTTCGCTTGAGCTACATTCTGATCAGGGAAGAAGTTTTGAATCTGCGATATTCCAGGAAATGTGCGAACTATACGGTATCCGAAAAACGAGGACTACACCACTGCATCCACAATCTGACGGCATGGTCGAGAGATTTAACCGCACGTTGGAGGAACACTTGAGAAAAGTGGTCAGTGCACACCAAAGGGACTGGGATGAGCACATACCAAAATTTCTGTTGGCATACAGGTCAGCCGTTCATGACTCTACCTCCCGAACACCTGCAAAAGTTATGTTTGGAACCGAGCTGAAACTGCCAGGTGATCTAGAATTCGGTATTAATCCCTCGACAATAAATGATCACGAAGAAGATAATTCAAGGGGATAAAAAGGTCTCGACGAAATTCATGAACTCGTTCGTGGCCGAATAAAAATGATTAGCGACAAGATGAAGGCCAGATATGACAGAGCAGAACAGTACTTTTTCATACTGTTTTAGGTATTGTGAATATAAGAGTACATATTACAAAAAACAGTACATGTACTGTTTAAAACAGTACGAATGGCAACCCTAAATGGCAGACTCAAGTAAATAAATCACAAATAAATTAAAATTTGTTTGATAAACAAAAACAGCAGAGTCCTTAGCCGATCTTATTTGACGCCACCAGTGATTTGTTATCAAAAATTAGCAACTGCGCTTAAATTTGGATGTCGGCCCGATAAAATTATACAATGAACGGCGACGGCTTACAAAAACTATTGCGGCTTAGCTAAGCCGGCTTAGCCGATTAGCACAGGTCTCTGCTTATTAAATACGACACACAGAGGAGTATTTGACCTGAAAAGCTGGCCAAAAAGGCAAAACTGAATTTTCAGAAATCATAAAAACTAAGTACGCTGCTTGACAGACAACAATATTTTACATTATATTGTAAATTTTTTAAGACTTTTAGTTGCGATTTGTAGCTCTGAGACCCTGCTAAAGTCAGGAAACTGAAGAAAATTATATGAGATTTAAATGTTTTTTTCGGTTTCTGGATGTTTATATGATATTTTTTTTGCGGCTAAACGAATAAAGGTTTAACAATGATTCTTTTTTCGCTGAAAGGCTTGATCAAAAGTTACTTAAAAAAGAAAAAAAATTTTAAATATGTTGAATATTCATGTTGAAACAATTCGTTCAAAAACTAAAAAAAAAAAATTATACAGTTTTTTTTGCAAAAGAAGAGGTTTTTGAAAGTGAGGTTAGCATCTCTACGAATTATGTTTGATACCACAATAAAATTTTGAATCTCTAGTTTTAGAAACAAAAAAAAAGTGTGCGCGAGTTTGCGCCATTATTTTTGACGATTTTTTAAAGTTTCTTACATTTCTTCATTTCTGCTCATCAGTCACTTTTTCTTATACATTTATATCGTCATTAACTTTGATGTATTTTGAATTATTGATTTCAACTGTTATTCATATCTTTTTTGACACTTCACAATGTTAATACCTGCCTATAATTATAAATTTGAAAAATTCTTTATTATCCATAATAGATATAAGGGACACATCCCCATAAAAGATATTTTTATAAACCTGCTCTACAAAATATTATATGTTAAAACAATAAATATACGTACCTAATAAGAATAATTATTAAAAGCATTAATCACAAAAATAAGTTTACAAAAAATAAATACAGGTACATAAATACATGGGCACCAATATCATCCAATTGTCAGAAGAAGCTGCCGAGGCCAGAAATAAGCCCTTACGATTATATCGTATGAATTATTCGAGGAAATTCAGCAGAAGCGATACAAATCGAGATGTCTTGAATAGGTTATTTCTGATCAGTGGCCCTTTTATAAGCTGCAGTACGCAAAGAGAACGGAATAATAAAAAAGCTTTTTCATCAGAAACCATCACACTTCTTCCTCCTGACACCGATGAAGCAGATAATGAGGATATGCATACGACATAATAATTATTAAAAAATTTTTATTAGTTTAACTTTTCGCATATTAAGTATTAAGTACTATTAAATAAATATAATAATGCCTTTTTTCATAAAAAAAATACTGTTTTATAAGAGCCTTACAATTTAATTTTTTTTTTTATCAGACCGTAAATCATATGTATGCATGTACATAGTCTGTCAAGAATGAGTTTAAACCTTTAAAATCAACATTTGTTAAGTTTATTAAGTCCAAAATAGACATTATAAATAATATATGTGAGCTTTTAATATAAAATTGTAAATTTAAAGATGATTAATGTACATAAAATTATAAAACAACGAACTAGATGTTCTGAAAAAATACTATTAATTAAACAATTTTAGTAAATATTTCTTCTAAATAGCCTTGGTTTTAATCTTCTAAAAGTAGTTTAGCTTCTACGTCTAATTCAATAGAAGGGATCTGACGTGCATAATAAAATAGTAATCAAGTCTTCGTCAGTACAACATCTGGAAATTTTTTTGGTGTTGTGCTCGCGAAAGAATCTGTAGTCCTTGTTTCTTTTTTCTTGCGCTTCTTCAGATAGATCCCCTATTGGTACAAAATTTTATGAACTGTGTATGGCATACATCTCTAAGAGTATATCTCGTTATAAAATACAGCTGTTTTTTTTTTTGGCATACTCTTCAAATTTTTGTGCATTTATCTTTCTGCTGCATGCTAGAACTTGTAATATAATGTAAAATTCTAGAATTCTTTTCATTGGTTCGCTTCCGCATTTCCTTATACTAGTTTTTAGTTAACTTTAAATCCAAAAATAGCGCTAACGCTTCTTCTGGAGTAAATTTCTTGTATTTATTTGGTGTAGGAATATATTTCAAAATTCTCTTTGTGCGCCTTGGACTTGCTTCTATTACTGTTTCAATTATCTCAATTTTAGTTTTTTTTATTTTGTGTTGGTTGTATTTATTATGTATTACTGGAGAAATTTGCGTCATCGAGTTCTTTCACAACATTCGTCAATTCGTTTTGCTGGTCGACCCTGTTTTCCACATTCATTGGAATTTGTAGAAAAAATTTCGAAAACAAGTTCCTTTGACAACCATGTATGGTGACGTTTGTACATCCTTTTCTTGTTATAAGAGCATTCAACGTACCGTTTATTTTAATACCTTTGCAAAATTTTAAATTTTTTGTGTGTGTAGTTCAATTTCATCTGTATTGCATATTTTTAAAAAATTAATTGCAATTCCACATCGCGCACTTCATTTTGTTGAAAGAAAATATCAGCGAGATCTCTATAAGTTTACTTAGCCACTGTTCAAATTGTTAAAAATACATTACTTTAAATACTCTTACTCGCAAATAAACAGCAACAAAAATACAGCTAGACAGGCAGCATTACCGTACAAAATTTTTAAAAAGGGACACAAAAACGGCATTTAAAAAAAAAGAGGATTTTTGAGAAAAATTGTCAAAATACCACTTTAGTTGCAAAACGGTAACGCTGTAGACAGGTAGCATCACTATCAAATGCGCACACACGAACATTGTTTTTCCAGGAATTTCCATATCAATTTTTAATGGTTTACAAAACATTTCACGCAGAAGAAAATTTATACCCTATTTGATGAAATTATCATAGAAAACAACAAATATTTATGGTTTTGTTTATTGTTTTAATAACTTATAAATTACATGCTCCCAAAAGTATTTTTGTAAATTTATACATATATGTATGTATATATCCATCTAAAAACCATCTCTCATAAAAGCAATTTGTTAAAAAAAAAATTAAAATACCTCAAAAAAGCACATTACAAAAAAAAATTGTTTAGCTCTTTTACTCAAATTTTGGAAAAAATATTTGACCTTGTGTCACAAAAATTGGTCTGGTGCTCACGGTCGGATTGTCCCGGGTATACAATGTGGTATAGAGGAGAGTTTTATCTAATAAATAGTGCTAATTTCTTTTTGTTCTCTTATGTTCTCTAGAAGTTATGCTCTATTAAAAATGGGAAATTAGGAAAATTTGGACTTAAAAAAAAGAAAAAAAATATTTTTAAACATCATAAACAATTTGTTTTTCTTGTACTAATAGCTAAAATTATAAAAAATTTATTGCGTTTGAAAATCTTTTAAAAGAAAAAAGTTATAAGCTTAAAAATCAAAATCTTGCTTAGAAATTTCCCATTTTAGCAAAATGCTGAGAATGTCCATTTTGAAACACCCTGTTATCTGTAACAAGAATGATTAAATAAAGATTACGCCTTGCGCATGATTTACCGTTAGATGACGTAGTAATCCCCTTGCAAAGGTTACCAAGTCTGTATCATATGTAAAATTCATAATTTCTTACAAAAAATTTATGTATTTTGAGATAGTTGGCAGCCCTGTAATTAATTTACTCAGAGAGTTCTCCTAAAAAGAGAAAAAAAAAAGAAATAATATATATATAGTTGAATTTGGTTTTACACTTAGGACAGGGACTAATAACACATATACTACGAACTAGCAGGTTCCTGAAATAGAGTAAATTTGCAATTTTGTTTTATTTTGAGATTTAATTGTTCATTGTTTTTTTGTTATGATTTTTAAATTTTAATTTAAATATTTTTCTTTTAAATCTACTTTCTGTAAATTTTGATTTTCCCGCATGAATTTTTGTTATTAATTTTCTTAAATTTTTTATTTTGATTTAATTTTAATTTTAATTAATAAAATATAAATACCTATTTCTTTTATAATGTTTAAATGAATTGTGTTTTTGAGTTATCATTTAATATGATGGAGTAGAATTTTTCAGCTGGGGTAAGTAGGGGAAATAATCCTATTATAAGGAGATGTTTGGGACACCCAAAATCCTTAGCATACGGTGTCATGGAGAGACTTGCCTGTCTCTAGTGGGAGGGTGTATTTTCCTGACATAACACCTGTCAGAAGTCCGATGTGTGTATGTGAAAGTAGGGAGTTGCATCTGCTTTGGGTTCCCGCATTATTTTGATTTTTTTAGCTGGCATGATTTTTTTTGTTAGTTGGTGAGTGCCAGACCAGTTAGTTGGCAAGAACCACCCCGTTCGGCGAGCTCTAGCCGGAGCATACGCGAGCATACCAGCGCCTCCGACAATCTGGCCACTCGATATTATCGGTAAACGTTTCACCACACTCACCGCCACTACAAAACAGAAAACAAAATAAAGTGAAAAGATAATAAAGAGAGCAAATATGAAATAACAGCAAAAAAACAAGTGAGAAATTATATTAAAACCTAATAAATTGCGCATTTTTAATAAAACGCTTGTATTTTCAAAAAGCTGTATCATTTTACAATTTTTCAAAAGATTAATCTCGAAGGAAGTTATGGGTAGTATTTTGCAAACGAGTGAAGCCTGTAAATGTGGATAAAGAAAAAAATTGTGCTTTACATCTCAAGCAAGAAGATTTTGAAAGAAACTTGATATTTGAAATGGGTAAGTTAAAACAAAATCAATTCTTGCAGTACATTACTAAGGCATTATGAATATAATTTAGCAAACGGCGTGCCAGAAATTTAAAATCCCATGCAGTTCCGTCTTTAGACATTAGTGCTATTGAATGTGAAACGAAAACTGCTAATGAAACTGAAGTTGCAAATGTAAATGAAGGACTACGTGAAACTGAAAAGCAAAATGATATTCCAAATTTTTACTTTCAAGCGGATATTTACAAAAGCATTTGTTGGAAGCCAAAGAAATTTAAGCCAGTAAATACGTGAAAAAACTTTTTTTTAGGCGTCGAATGTATTTTAGAATTAGGAAACTAAATGTCGAAATCGCTGAAAATACTTATAAGCGAAAAAGAAAATTTGATAATACTATAACAAAATGAAATGAATTCTAATGAATTCTGAAATATTGTATAATAAAAATAATGAAAATATATATTTGCTTTCAAAACATTTAGTTAGAAAAATAACAATTTGTGCCACTGTCATGTTTTTACACAAACATTATTAGTTATACAGCTGAATTTTATTAGACAATCAGAACACAGCTTGAGTGACGTCAGAATTCCTACAAGCGCAGAAATGTTTTTTTTTGGCTGCGTGATGGCGTAATCTTTATTTAATCATTCTTGATCTGTAATATATCGGATTTGTTCCTCAAAAGCATAACAACTCAAAATTCATGAATTTTCAGTAGAGGCCAAAAACTGTTTCCGTCGATTCTAACGATATATTACAGCAAAAAATGATGTCATTGTAAGAAAATATCATTAAAAAAGAATATAACGTTTTGTTTCATTTTATTGCTTAAGTGATTTCAAAAAAAAAAAAAAACTACTTTTTGAGTTGTTACTCTTTTTCTGAAATATTTTTGTTTAACTAGTGGTGTTATTTCGAGTTGACCCAGTTTAACTTAAAATTCACTCTGGATTACATAAACATGTTAATAAAACACAAAAATGTTAATTTATTAAAAAAAATATATTTATTCATATTTTATAAATTAATTCAGAAATTATTGCATTTAAAAAAAAAATTACAATGAAATGTTTTTAAATTAAGTATTTATAGTATGACTCGTAATAATTTTTTGGAATAATGTTTTTTTTACCAGATCTCCTATATCTCGCTTTTTAATTTCCGATAATGGCAAATTATCTGAATAAGCAACACATAAGCTGAAATAAATAAAAGTATAAAAAATGTATTACGTTTTTAACGTAAAAAAAGGGTCAAGCATCAATGGTATATACACTAGACTGGCAACATTTTTTTCTTGACCAAAATCGTAAACTGGGATGAATTCTAAGAAGTTTTGCACAAGCAACCATGGATCTAAAACCAAAATCAAGCTTCCCATTTTTAAAGAGAGGCTTTTCGTCACCAAGGGAAAGGTCAGAACGTTGCGGGGACAAAAAAACGAAGAGTTTATCGTTAAAAATGGGAAGCTCCATTTTTATTTTAGACCCATGGTTTCTATTATTATCCATAATAGATATAAGGGACACGTCCCCATAAAAGATATTTTTATAAACCTGCTCTACAAAATATTATATGTTAAAACAATAAATATACTTACCTAATAAGAATAATTATTAAAAGCATTAATCACAAAAATAAGTTTACAAAAAATAAATACAGGTACATAAATACATGGGCACCCAGGTATCAGGCTATCATCCAATTGTCAGAAGAAGCTGCCGAGGCCAGAAATAAGCCCTTACGATTATATCGTATGAATTATTCGAGGAAATTCAGCAGAAGCGATACAAATCGAGATGTCTTGAATAGGTTATTTCTGATCAGTGGCCCTTTTATAAGCTGCAGTACGCAAAGAGAACGGAATAATAAAAAAGCTTTTTCATCAGAAACCATCACACTTCTTCCTCCTGACACCGATGAAGCAGATAATGAGGATATGCATACGACATAATAATTATTAAGAAATTATTATTAAGAAAGGAGCACCAGAAGGAACTTTGATAGCATTAGACGTAGCACTTTCATACTTAACTTGTTGAGTTCTTAAAGACAAGTATGATCTTAACCATTTTATTGTCATATCCGTAAATCCCATTAATGACAATTTGTTAAGCAAGAGATCATGGTGTAGATAGCATCAGTTTGCATATTACACTGTGGAACATTTTTGGGATTATTGTCTGGGGGGTGAGAAATTCCAAGTCAGGGTGATGGTACTAGATCAGTATAGTAAAACCCTCAAAGGGTTTGGCGTTCGTATGTGTCGGTTTTTTTTATGACATTTTAAATTTTTCCTTATCTTGATGCTTTTTCGCTTAGTTGTAACATTTTGGCAAAAACGTAGTTTAACATAACTCGAGAACCACTTGTCCGATTTTGATGAAACAAATTTAGAAAAATTAAGAATTACAATTTCTTTAATCCGTTCATATAACGTTTTTCTTTATAATCAACAGTTTTGCCGGTAAAAATAAATTTGTGGAGAAAAAAAATATTTTTTTGCCTAAAAATTTAAATATATATTTTTTTTAATTCATAAAAAATCCAAAATGGAAAAAAGAATCAAGTGTTATTAAAGTCACATAACCTATAAACAAAATGCGACATAGATCATAGAAATCGATTAACGCGTTCTGCTTTTATTTACAATTAAGTGAAGGTATCACATTTTTACAAGAATATTGATATTGTTTTTATTCAAAAAAGTGTCATTTATCGACTTTTTTTATAAATTTTCCCCAATAACTCCAGACTTCTGGCCATAAACTACTAAAAAAATTAAGTAAACATTTTTATAATTTTTTATTTTTATTTTATTTATTTATTTTTATTTATTTTAATAAATATTGCCTAGACTTTTTCGATGGTGGTTGTTCGGGACTAGTGGCATCGCATAATTCGCTGTCATCAGTTTCTGAACCACACATAATGTCAATGTGTGACTCCACTGTTGGCCCTTCTGCAGCTCCTGAAAATTCTTTATCATCAAGATCATCCTTGTCTTGCCAAACAAGCTTACTCAACCAGCAAATTTCCGCAATTATTGCACTCGGCGACTTTTTGCCTCTATATCTGTAAGTTTTTGTTTTATTAAAATGAGTTTGAAAAAATAAAAAATCAGTATTACCTCATTTCAAATGGCATAGCAACTTGATGATAGCGTTCACCTTGTTCATCAGATTCGGTAGCCAATTGTTTGCTGAAGTAGTCCAGATGATGATGTAAATAATGGATTTTCAAGGACACGTGGATACCAATTTCCGAGAATGCTCTTAACATCCTTGCGACAGAAATATCGTAGTTGTTAGAACGATGCTTTTCCAACAAGCCTTCTATTACTTCTTTGATTGCCTGCCATGCATTCAATTCAGCGTCAATCAAAATATTGTTGAATGCGTCACTTTTAATCAGCTTTCGTATATCTGGACCATTTAGTACGCCTGATTGGAAAAAATTAATTTGTTAAGATGGAAAATCCTGGGAAATGAATGTGATATTATAACTTACCTTCTTTAATTTTACTTTTGCTGAGTCTCGGGTAAATTAGTTTCAAACAC
The DNA here is from genome assembly GCA_941918925.1 of Phyto melanocephala. Taxonomy (NCBI): domain Eukaryota; kingdom Metazoa; phylum Arthropoda; class Insecta; order Diptera; family Rhinophoridae; genus Phyto; species Phyto melanocephala. Next base: position 48,598,335 of record OW799236.1, read on the forward strand.
AAGAAAACTTCATCTCTTTTGGCGACAGTTTTGATAAAATTCTTAACAATTCCAAGTTTAACATGTAGTGGAGGCAGCAATATCTTCTCCTTTGGCACTAGAGGCTCACGAATAATATTGGCCGTTTGTAACCTGCTGTGCTCTCTGAGTTTCCATCCGTGGCATGCATATTGGTCACCGGAAAATCGTGTGTCCCAATCGCAAAAAAAGCATATATATTTTATATAGCCGCTTTGAAGACCGCAAAGCATTGCTACGACTTTTAAATTGCAGCATATGCGTCACATATGTTTGGCGTAGTTAACCATTTTTAAAATATTTTCCAGTGCATCATATGTTTCTTTCGTTTCTGTACTATAGGCGATTGGAACTGAAGGTTTTTTATTGGTCTTATGCAGTAAAACCGCCTTCAAGCTGAGTTTTGAACTGTCAATAAATAATCTCCAGTCATCTGCTTCATATTTTATTTCCATTGCGTCCATCAATTTTCCTACATCCGGGCAATATGCAGAAGTTTTTTCATCATTCACAAGGAATAAACTTTGGAGTGTTGCCTGACGACTTCGATAAGCTGTGACTTTCACACCGGGTGCCAACAAATAGTTTGATTTAAAAATGGAAGCCAGCTCTTCCGATTTATGCTGTGTTTATTCCAACTTGGCAACATTTGAATCAAGCTTATTTTGATTTATTAAAATTGGCTCATTGGATACTGATGACTCATATGGGGGATCATCACGGACATGATATGTCGGAGCAATCGTAGAAGAGAAAATATCTGGGCTAGAAGCTTTTGGCACAGGAATGTGGTCCGAATGAGGCAATGGTGTTGCGGCACTTGCAACACCAACGTAATTATACGATTTTCTTATCCTTTTTGCGGCTCCTTTATTCGCACATGCATAGCAATTCAATGGATTGTGACCTTCGCCAGGATTAGTCCAAGTCATTGGGATACCGAATGGCATACTTTCACGTCTTCTATTTTTCCAATCCATTAGACGGTTGTAGCAGCTTTTACACACTATATTTGGTACCCAATTTTCGTTCACTATAACATTTTGGTTGAAGTACATCTCGTATGTTTAAACAAAATCAGTACTGAAATTTCCCCTTTTTTTATGTGTTGAGACATATTGACCACAGCAGTAGCAAAAGCTATTTATATCTGGCTTGCACAGTTCCATATTCTGTTCTCTTTTGTTCACTTTTAAAAAAACTGGAGAAAAATCACTTTTACTGATCGCGTTCGTCGGCACTTGTTGAATGACAAAAATCACAGAACCAGTGTGAGAAAGAGAAGAAGTATAATGACAATGCATGTTTAATGTGAACATTACAGAACCAGTGTTGCCACATCAATATTTCTCTTTTAGTACAGTAGAAAAATATAAGAGAGAGTGTGGCTTGTGAGTGTCAATGTTTTCTCCAAATAATGTTGTGCATATCTGGAGCAAGTTTTTTAAATTCATACATTTACCTACATAATTGTGAATAAATGAGAAACACGTGCATCGATTTTCATGATCTATGCCTTTTTTTCTCATGAGTTATGTGACTTTAAATGAAATTAATAACACTTGATCCTTTTTTCCATTTTGGATTTTTTATGAATTTAAAAAAAAAAATATTTAAATTTTTAGGCAAAAAAATATTTTTTTTCTCAACAAATTTATTTTTACCGGCAAAACTGTTGATTATAAAGAAAAACGTTATATGAACGGATTAAAGAAATTGTAATTCTTAATTTTTCTAAATTTGTTTCATCAAAACGGACAAGTGGTTCTCGAGTTATGTTAAACTACGTTTTTGCCAAAATGTTACAACTAAGCGAAAAAACATCAAGATAAGGAAAAATATTTAAAATGTCATAAAAAAAACTGATACATACGAACGCCAAACCCTTTGAGGGTTTTACTATACTGACCTAGTACCATCGCCCTGACCTGGAATTTCTCACCCCCCAGATTGGCTGTTGTACTGTGTTATATGATTTGTATAAAGAAGTTTTTTTTTACCAATTGCTTCTTGTGATTCTAATTCGGATGAATTACTCGAATCAACTGCGGACGGATTAAAATAGTCTTCTTCTACTTCTGGATTTAAAGTTTTTTTTTTTAAACTTAAATATCAAGAAAATCATGATAGAAAACTAAATTTAGAAAATTATTTAATTAATAGAAAACATCCATTTTCGTTTTGTTGATATAGAGCTAATTTGTTCAATGTTATTTATTTGGAGATCCTTTATCATCTCTAGCGATAGAAATTCTTCGATTTTTTTTTATTGCCAGAAAGCTGTAATACAGCTGGTAGTGGTTTGGACAAAGGAAGTTCCTTTGAAATATAGCTCTCATTTTCTATTTGTATTATATTATTATGAAACTATCAAATAAGTGCCCGATAATTCAAAAGGGTTCGCTCCTGCAATTGTCACGAGCCCTTTAACTTGATTCAAAAGAATTTTTCCCGGAAAGATTTCTTCCACAGATGGAACATGTTGATTATTTACAATCGTACAATTATGATGTTTGCTTAACAAAATTTGTGTCACAGATTTTGCATTACTTAAATTTAACAATTTAGTTTTGCGACAAATGCTTAATTCATTAATTTGTTGACATTTTTCTTTTTATTTCATAAATGTATATCATTCTTACATCTAATGTAGTTTTCAGTATTTAGTTTTATAATTTTATTATTCTTCTTTACAGCTTTAATTAAGAATTTTTCACAAACAATTTTGTCTATGGCTGGCAAACTTACAATAAATATTATTGCGGCGTTGTTTGTAGCTACTCTGACATCGGCAAAACCTAAGGCTTCCTCCAAACTATTGTAAGGAAATCTTTTAGAATCCAAAAATGTTCTAGCTTCGTCCATTTCCTTTTCTGATAGTAAAAAGGAGTTTACTACGCCTACCTTTGCCCATTGCAAGGTGTAATCTATATTGGTGACTTCTTCCTTAATAATTTTGATTCTACTTGCTATAGGTTCCTCTACGGTCCTTCTAGTTCCCACCAATGATTGAACTGTCTTTAAAATTTCGTTTGTGGTTCTAGTTAATGCGTTAATTTTGTCAATAGCGTCCTTGTTAATGACTCTCTGAAGTTTATTACTCGTTAACAATCCGTTTATTTTGTCTACTACTATTTGATGGTCTTTATGGTCTGGAGTACCAGCTATCCATTTTCATGCTGTTCTTTTTAAATCTATTGACCGTTTTCTTCTAGGTTTTAGTCTCTTCAGATGGTCCTCTAATTGTCGTATGTCATGCAACATAAATGGAAGCGCTGAACTATTCCTAAATATCCTAGTCCGAATTTCCGAAGAAAGATAATGGACAGTCTCTCAATATTTGTCTGGGTCCAAAGTATGTATTAACTTAAAATTTCCGTTTTGCAGACGAGCCTGTCCTATATGAATTGGTATTAATTCAGAGCCAGTATAGTCCAATATTTGGGCTTCTGGTTTGCAAATTCGGAATATTGCCAGAAACATTATCAGTAGTTTGGTTATGTCCTGAAAAACATAATTCAGTCTTTAATATTAGTTTTATGAATTATCCTGTTTCGTGAATGTATTTTTACTTTGTCTCCTAAGTCTTCCCTAACTTTTTGTCTCTTATAACGGGGTGCAAGTTTATTTCTCTGTCCAATAAGTTTCTCGTAAATTATATCGTTCGGTTGATAAGTCTTTGCGGTTGTGCCTGCATTTCTTTGCAGCATCTTTTCCTGTGCCCTTTTCAATTTTTCTTCTAAGTTTCCGTGTGGAATTTTATTAAAAAAAACATCAAATGGTTTTTCACCAGTTACTGAATAAATTGATTGATTATATAGCTGACTTGCCCTATAAAAACACTCAGAACCATCCAGTACATGATACTCGTCTTTCACGCAGCTCGCCAATTCTACCAGAGTAGAATGAACCCTTTCCACCTGCCCGTTTTTAGAGCTATGTCTGGGCGTACAGTAGTATAGTTTTATTCTTAGCTTTTGCATTAGTGATCTGAACTCAGCCGTCGTAAAACCCGGCTCATTATCTAGGATGATTTTTCTTGCATTCGGAAAACTGTAAAATATTCATTACTTTTTCGCCCAAATTCAGATTATCATCAATCTGTCCTATGACTAAAAATTTCGAATAAGAATCTATACAAGTAATAAATTTCAGGTGTTGGGCATAAAAAATGTCCAAGTTCAGGTATTCACCCTCCCTTTCAGGAATAGGAGTCTCTTCTATTTTGGTCCTCCGTGTGTGCCTGTTATACAGGGTGGACCAAAAGCCACGCCTGCGTGTAAAAATTGAATAACTTTTTTGTTTATTAATATTTTTTATTTTTTTTTTTCAGATTTTATTCATCGATTCGTGTTACACCACCATGCAAAATTTAACAACTGAGCAACGAACGAAAGTGGTACAATTTTACTTTTCCAATGGGCGCTCAATTTTACTGACGCAACGAGCATATCGAAATTATTTCAACACCAGAAATGCACCTAACCAAACCACAATTAATCGTTTAATTGCACAGTTCCGACAACAAGGTGCAGTGTCAGATTTGCCACGATCAGGAAGACCAGGAATAATACAGAATCAAGTGAACATTGATCGTGTACGGGTCAGTGTTGCAGAATATTCAGGAACTTTAACGCGAAGACGTTCTGGACAACTGGGCATCTCTAGAACATCACTTCAACGTTTTTTACGTCATTTAAACATGCATCCATACAAGGTCCACGCTTCGTGGCGTTGTGCGCAGAAAATAGAGAGTTTCTTAACAATTTAATAATGAGTGATGAAGCACATTTTCATCTAAATGGATACGTAAATAAACAAAATATGCGATTTTGGGGTACTACAAATCCCAGAGTTGTTCACCAGCGCTAATTACACCCCCTCAAGTGTACAGTATGGTGTGGAGTGACATCAGAAAGAGTTATAGGGCCCTACTTCTTCGAGGATGAAGTTGGTAATACAGTAACGGTGAATGGGGACAGATATCGCGCTATGCTTAATAATTTTGTACGCCCTGAGGCAGCCAACACGTGGTTGCAGGATGGAGCAACAGCACACACGGCCCGTGCCACAATGACGCTTTTAAATGAAATTTTTGACGACCGAATTATCTCGAAAAATTCAGAATTCAATTGGCCAGCACGTTCACCGGATTTAACTGCCCCTGATTATTTTCTATGGGGTTATCTCAAAGAACGAGTGTATGTTAATAAGCCTCAAACTATAGAGCAGATAAAGAACAACATTGAAGCTGAGATCAGGGCAATAGAGCCTGAAACCTTGCGTGCAGTTATGCAAAACGCCTGTTTAAGAGCCCAATTGTGCATCGATGAAAATGGTAGTCATCTCTCTGACATTATTTTTCATAATTAAAATTTAGGTCATACAAAGATAATATTATAATTAAAAAAAAATTTAATAAAAAATAATAATAAACAAAAAAGTCCACCCTGTATATATATTGGCGAGCCAAAAAGGCAAAAATCTTAGGGTAAAATTTTAACTTAAACAAGTAAGAGTGCTATATTCCGACGTGCCGAATCTTATAAACCCTTCACAACGTGTAGTCATGCAATAACAATAGTTTGTATCACCATTCATCTCATATGAAACAAAAAACACACATATATAAAAACATCCCATTGCAAAATTAAAAATTTAGTATGTGTTTCCAAAAAAAAACAAAATAAAAAAAAAATATTAAAAACAATAACAACAATAAAAAAAAATAAAAAAAATATTACAAAAAAAAATTATTTTAAATTAAAAATAATATAAAAAAATAATAAAAATATAAATAATATGTATTATAAAAATTTTTTTTTTGCTCAGCTAGGATTCGATGCCAGGTTTACTTTAACCATATATATGAATGTTGTTGTTGTAATTGTGAAAAAAAACGAGGTGGTCGTGGTTTTTTGCTCATAGCTCAGAAAGTTATGAAGCGATTGTGCTAAATTTCAATAGTGATTCATTCTCGGATATTTCCAAAAGATTGATTCCATACACAGATCTGAGAAACATATAGTTGCTATTAAAAGTTGATTTCAACCAACGCACGGACAGACGGTCAGGGCTTAATCAACTTCTCTATTCATAAGCTTTCAGAAAATATATACTTTATGTGGTCGCAAATGAAAAGTGCAGAAATTACAAACGGAATTATAAAGCTATATATACCCTTGTGCATCACAGGTGAAGGGTATAAAAAGGGTTTTATTATATTTTCCCATCGCATCTCTCAAGTTTCTTTTATTAGAACTTAAAAATTTTGACACGAAAAAAATGGTTAATTTTCAGGTTCTTAAGCTACATAAAATTTTTATCTGTATAAATGGGCGAGCCAAAGAGATAAAAATCTCAAAAACCTTAGAGTAAAATTTTAACTTAAAAACTGGTTTTGTTGTATTTTGCCATCGTTTTTATCAAATTTCTTCCCTTGCGATGGGTAGTCATCTTGAAGCGATGCGGGGACTTATGTGCAATGTGCACAACTAAGAACTCCCTGTCTGTCAGCGTCTGTTTCTCGGCAACTGGGTGGTTTTCCCTCTCTCAATGAGATTGGACCACCCAGTGTTGCTGTAATTGGCCCTATGGACCACGGCTGGTCTTCACGACCTTGCCAGGGAGTTGTATACTCTTATAACTCTAACCTAATCCACAGTGGGACTACATATGCCAAGGGATGCGTGGCGTGGATACGAGGGAGCCTGGTCGCTAGTATGTGGACTCTGGATACTAGTCGACCTCCGCTCTGCGCGGATCGACTTTTCTTTTCCCAATACTCGTGGGAACAAAATGAGCTCGAAGAAAATTGAAAATTGTAATGATGAGAGAACTTGGAAAAGTTGGAGAGGTGGATAATGGAGAGATCGGATTGAGATGGACATTGAAGCCTCGCAAGAGGCCGAGAGGTTAATCTCCGAAGATACTCCAGTGGGTGGAGAGGTAACTGTTAAGGACATTGATATATCCGCCCCAGCAGAAGCATCTGTCCAGATCACAGAAACCTTAGACCCCGACGCGAACTCTGAGTCTATGCCCTTGGAAAAAACTGAGAAGCAGAGACTAAAGAGGAAACGTCGGAGGTGAAGGAAGGCTATTGAAAAGATATTAAATCAGATCGATAGCCTTATGGATGAGGAGACGACAGCTGAAGTAGAAGGAACAGGGAAAAAGTTTAAGGGTGATAAACCCAGGAACTTCGACCCAAACCAACTACGGAAAGTGGCCGTGAAAGATGCTGACCACAAGCCGAGTAGTAGTTCTAGGACTAGATTTGACATAATGACCCTTCATGTGGGGTAGTACGGATGATAACCACAGTGGACGGCAATTGCTGGAGTTTGTGGAGTGTCATGACCTGCTGGTACTGAACAGGAGTGTCGAGCCCACATTCTTGGATGCACGTAGGGCGGAGGCAATCGACATCACTTTATGTTCTGTCGGGATGCTGGATAAAGTTGGGAATTGGAGAGTGGTCGACAGATTGACCATGTCTGACCACAGGGCTATTCAGTACGAGATTCTATATGGTAGGAGGCGAAGGAAGGTGCGTAGGCGTATCAAAGTGCCGAGGGATACGGATCATACTAAGTACAAGGAGTGCCTCTCGGGACTTTCGGGGATTGTTTCACACCGGGCACTCCGGAACGCGGAGGATATTAAGGACAGCAGAGGAGGTTCACTCGACTGTTGGATTTGCCTTCGAGAATGCGTGTCCTCTCAAGGTAGTGGACTCCTCAATGGTGGAGTAGGGAATTGAAATCCATGAAAAGGGACACAAGGAGGGAGGGGAATCCTAGCTTATGGGACGAGTGTAGGGCGAGGAAGAAGGAACTGAAAAAAACTATACGCTTTCGAAAACGAAGTACGTGGAGGGAATTCTACTCTGGCGTGATGGATACATCTGAAAAGGGGAGACTGCAGAGGATGATGTCTGGAGACATCGACTCCAGAATGGGGCTTATTCGCAGGGCTTATTGATGGAGACGGTGGAGGAAACATTACAGTCGCTGATGGAAATAAATTTTCCTGGAAGTTTCATTTCGAATGACTATTTGTTATATTTGTTGCCTGTCTTTTTACAGCGTATATTCCAGTGGCATGGAGGGAGACCAGGGTGGTTTTTTCCCAAATAGTTTTTCGGAAATAGTTTTGATAGCAGCCGCAACAGTTCTGCTGAAAATTTGTGTTGCAAATTTTACACGCATTTTTTCAAAACAGTTAGGATAAATGTGTTGCCGTGTCAATTTTGGGCACATTTTTGTTTTTGCACTTGCTTCCATTTCATACAATTCCTTAATTACTTAAAAGCTTACCGTTCCATCCGGTGATTTTATGTCACACTTTAACCAGCCATTCCGCAAAGACTTAATTAAATGGGGGAAATCGTACATGCAAAAAACTTTCTGGTCATTAGTTTCAAAAAACGGCTTTTCCACAGATACTTTAAGGTTGGAAAAACATTTTCGGTTGTTCGGGCCTTGATCACATACAAGGGCACGAACGTTTATACCCATGCTTTTTAAAATATTATAATTGTCTTTAACTATTTCACTTAAATTATCCGCAGATAAGCCGTCGTAGGAAATACAATAATTTAGAATGATCGAAAATTTAGAAAACATAGATTTTATCATAAAAACACATACATGAGTGACAATTCTATTAGTCCTTTCAAATTCTTCAACTAAATCTAGACTTCTGTTATACCTCAACTCTTTTCTTATGCTCATTTCATCCATAACTAAAACCATATGCTTACACTGAAAACAAAAATCAAGTAATCCGTACTTGAATCAAGCCGTAGCGGTGTCAGAAGTACGGTAAGTACGGATTTTCTTAAACCAAGTACAAAAAGCTTGATTCAAGTACGAATTCGTCAAGCGCGAATTTCTTGATTTTAGTCACATTTAAGCCCAAAAAAGATTTATTTCAAGATATCTTGGCTGGATTTAATCCCGAATTCGTACTTGATGTAATCCAAAAATGGATTGATTTAAGAAAAATGGAGATTGAATCAATCCCCAAAAGTTCTTGTTTTAAGAACTTTAAACTTGATTTAATCCCGAATTCGTACTTGATGTAATCCAAAAATGGATTCATTTAAGAAAAATGGAGATTGAATCAATCCCGAAAAGTTCTTGTTTTAAGAAATTTTAACTTGATTATTGCTGTGCTGATTAAAAAACTTTTATTTATTTTAGTTTTAAGTATATATTTATATTTATTTTCATATAATTATATTATAATATAAAATACAATTACAATTTTTATAATAGTTTTACATTTTATTTTTAAGACAAAAGAATGTATTTTTTTATTATTTTTTAATATTTAATACATTTTTATTTTAAAATTTTTTTATTTATAAAATAAACAATACTTTATTAAGATTTAAAAATGTGTTTTATTTTTACTTTAAATACATATTTCTATAAAATAAAAAACTTCATTAATAGTATTAAAAAATATTTTTAGTCAAACATTCGTATAAAATATAAAAATAGTGTTAATATATTCCTAAGGATAATTAATAAAAACATATTAATTTAAACTTTTTGGTCTACTATAAGTTTTTCCATTAATTAGTGGATATAAATGAAAGGGTGGTGTGCTAAACTCTGTTATATTTTTTACAAGTGTTATATTTGAATCAAAACCGATTTCAATACGAAAGCAATATTAATAATTTAATTTCAGTTTTACCTTGTTAAGTATCTGCTTCCCTTTAAACTCATCTTTTTCGATCAACCAATTATCGACTTTTGAATGCACGGAAATTGTATCATCGTCGATACCAAACTATGTGAAAAAATATGAAATTTATAAATATGTAAACATATTTTCTTAAATTACCTTAAGCTTTTTCCATTTGAAAAGCTTCTCACGAAACTCCATACGCAGACCAAGAGGAGGTATTGCTTCCTTTAAATCGCTCTGTTGCATGTATTGCAAGCTGTCATAAGTAACCTGAGCTGCTGAGTAAAAAAATATATCAATACGTAAAATATTTATATAAAGTTTTTGTGTCTACAGAGAAAAATTATCAATTTAGTTCACTTTATGACATTCTTTATTAGATTAAAAAAACGCACAAATGAAAAAAGTATCATTGCGTCCACCTATACCATTTTCAATCTAAACTTTGAGCAATAGCTCCTAATTTTAAGAGTAGAGTTCCACTTATTTTTATTAAGTGCTCTAAGTACTTTTTTTATGGTTTTTTTCCTAAATTATTTTATTTTAATACACAAACACACAGAATGTATGTATGTATATAGAAACATTTCTTGCAAAAAACCAATTGAATTTAGTAGAAAAATAGAAGACATATTTATTTATCAGGTAATTTTGTGAGAACAGCTGAACAATTTTTTTCTTTACTTGATTACCTGATGAATAAATATGCCTTGAATTTTTCTACTAAATTCAATTGGTTTTTTGCAAGAAATTTAATATTTCTATATACATACATACGTTAATATGTGTGTTTGCGTATTTAAATAAAAAAAATTAGGAAAAAACCAAAAAAAAAGTATTTAAAGCACTTAATAAAAATAAGTAGATCTGTATTTTTTATATTTTCTTAAGAAAGTTTTAAAGTTTTACACAATCGCACACACTCTGCAACAGTAAAACCAGTTTCACTCACATACATACATACAAATCGTCGTTCGTAAATTACTGTGCTCTATGTGACATAAAACCTATACATATAGAACACAATAATTTACGAACGACGATATAATTCCACACAAAAATTATTATATTATTTTTTTAAATATTTTTTCACTTACCTTTTAAATAATCGAAGGCAATTTCTAGGCCAAACACGCCTAGTAGCTGGAGCAGGCGGTAGTCTTCTATATTTTCCATTTCCACTATAAAACACAGAACACCCGAACAAAACACTTATGAGACAACTTTAAACAACGACAAAATTCAACTGATGCAATTTGCTAGCAAATCTACATGATCAAGTTCAATATAACAAGGTGGCAGTATGAGGGAGAGAATTTTTGTATGTTTTATAAGTTGAAGTTAAGTATAACCGCGAATTATTTTTTATACATGAAGTTTGACAACACATGATCATAAAACAATGTACTTGTATTCGAAAATGCAATCACCTTGTTAAATGTACTTGAGAACAACTTAAATTTTTTTTATTACTGAGAGGAATGAAATTTAATTTCAATGTTTTTATTCTTAGTAATAAAAACAGGTTTTTTCCCTAAGCTAAAGAGAAATAAAACTTGTTTGTGAAGTGAAGTAAAACTTAATTTAAGAATTTCTGCGCTTGGTTTGTCAAAACAATCGCGCTTGGGCTTGTTTTAAGTAAACCCAAGTACGAAACGTACTTAAATTTTCAAGTACGATTTCGGCTAAATTCAAGAATTTTATTCTTAAATTTAGTACGGCATTTTTCTTTCTGTGTAGCACTTCTGTCATCCAACTGGGAGCATTTTTCCCTCACGAATTCAAAAGCATTATTTTTTAAGCCGGGCTGAAGAAATTTAATCGGCGCCCACCGATTCAAGGTGAAAATGTGAGGAAGACTCAAATTTAATTTGTCCCTTAGAAATAAGTATGTGGATTTGTTACGTGCCGGTATTTTTCGATTACCAAATACAAAAATAATAAAAGCGAAACATACCCACGCCAAATATTGGGTTAAGGGCGTGAAAGGCGGTTGCCAGCTAGCTCGAGCAAAAAGGTCAGTGGTTCTCAACCCGGGGTATTTGGCACGTGAACATATGACCGTACCCTACACACCTTTAGAGTACGGGAAATTTTTAAACAAAGCTTTTAAAATCTAACAGCGCTGTCGTTATGCAAACGTTGGCATGACCAGTTGGATCGTCATGCCTGGTACTATTGTTTTCCCTCCCGCAATTTGCTCCTATGACAGACCAAGTACCTAAAATTTTATGTCTGTCCCAATAATGTGATCACCCGCTTAGTTTACCCCACTTACCTCCTCTGAATAAAGAAAATTTAGAATTTCATGATGAACTTACAGAGAAAGTTTATTTTGACAAGTAATTGTTATACACATTCATTTAAAAAAAACTAGTGGTAATAATTTTAACGATAATAATTATAATAATAGTTATGATAACGATAATTATGATAAAGTAATTATAATAATAATTATGATAATAAAATACTTATAAAGGCTATACTTAGCAAAAAAAAATCGTAGCCGGTGGTAGTTTTTATATAATTTTCATATAATTTTCTTTTCTTTTTTTTTATGTGTTTTGCGTCTTTTATATAATTTGTTTGTGTATTATTTTTTTTTTTTCAAAATAGTAATTCCTCTATATAGTTATACGATCTTATTCGCTTAAATTTAAAACAGTATATTTTCACTTTATTAAATTGCCGTTTTACGTTTTATACAATAATTTTATTATTTCTCATTTTCATTTAAAATTTATTGTCCTTTTGAAAAATGCTTCCAATTAATGTTATTTGATGTACGTTTTGTAGTTTTTGTCTTTAAATTTTTTTTTTTCCTTCAACAGAAATAGTTTATCCTCACACTTTACATTTCGTTAAGCCTTTTTAATTTTTATAATATTCTTGTTAATTTAAAACCTTTCTTTACACAAATCTTCACACCGACTTTTTTTTCAAACTCGACTTTACCTTTCGACCTCTTAAAACCAACTTTCTTTTTCAACTTCTTAAAGTCAACTGTCAACTTTCAACTTTTCTTAATCTTTTTACAAAGTTGCCAGTAGGTGATCTTGCCTACTGGGCCCTTATAAAAATTATGCAAGATCAGCAAATCGCTGAAATGCATCACTTGCAGAATCTTTTCTCTTTTCCATTCCTCTTTCTACAGAACCGGTTTGAAATGTGTCGTGCTGCTATTGGTCAAACAATTTAACGGTAAACTGAGGTGATGACAATTGTAAGAGGAGACGTAAGGACATGAGAGGTGACAAAACTTTCCGTTTGTGATCGTCTATCGAAACTCATATAAAAAAAAATTGGTTGCCAACCGTAACAGTTGCATATGTATATGCAAATATGTAAAGTTGTAAAAGAAACGTAGAATTATCGGGCCTTGCCAGAAAATTCGAATGTGTAATTTTAAACTGCATAGGAGGTTTTTCAAGAAGAAAAAATTAATAGAAAAAATCCGTAACAGATTGAGATTTGTAAAATATGTTCTTAGCTACATATTTTACATTTTCAGAATATTCCTTTGGTCGACAGCGCAACAAAAGCTTACAAAAAATTTTGCTTTCTGCGCTTATATTTTGTAAACAATCAATCGATTCGATAAGAGACCTATTTATATTTGTACGATTTAACTTTTTAATATTATGTGTGGGTCGTTTTGATTTTAAATTTTTTGAATTTTTTTGTATTTTTTGAGGAGATTACTATATTTTTTTCGGTAGTGATCTGCAAGTAGAGTTTAATTTTCGCAATTTGAGCAGAAGGGGACAATCTAAATTTTTTGGGGAGGACCTAAACTTTGCGTTAAAATCCTCCAATTCTTCCTCCATTTCATCAACATCTACAGTTGGAATGGCGTCAGCTTTTAATTTTTTTTCCCCAACGTATGAACTTGAAAAATGATTTTCGCAAATATAAAGATTTTTATTAAAATTCTTCTCAGGAATTCGACATTTCTCTCGCCAAATTTGACCTAGTATCATATCCGGCGAAGGAAATTTAAGCATTTTTAAGTCCTTAAATTGTCTTCTCGACTATTGGCATTTTTTTACGCAGCATTTTATGCCCGATGACGATTTATTTTTCTTTTTTGTACTCGAATTCATTGCTTTAGTAGAGTTTTTATTTATTGTGTTATTTTTATTTTTTTTATTTACTTTTATTATAATTTCTAGACACACAGTACGTAATGTTTCACTGCAGCTTTGAAACTCAAATGTGTTATGAAATGCTTCAAAATAAAATAAAAACCTGCAGAGATTTAAAAAAATCACTAAAAAATTTTCGGGCGAAGTGTCCTTGACGATTTGTGCCTCTTAAAATACAACAACAATACAAAAATTCTACCTGACTTCGGTTTAGCTAGGTTTTTGCACATATATTGCATGTGGGTTTTTTTAAGAAACGGTCAAATAATTCCAGTGCAGGCAACAGGTACATAAGTATTTTTTATTGAGTTTTGCCTTTCATACATAAAATTGAAATTCCTTTTCTTTTATCACAAAATACATACATAACTATTTGTTTCCTTACGAGCCAACAAATTATTGGCGAAATAGTGACAGCAATTTTAATAAAAATTGTAATTTTAAAGAATAAAGTAGCTAAAATAAATTATAACTTACACTTTAAAATAAAAAATATCACACTAGAGCTACATGTATAAACATTTAGTGTACTTGACAATAGGCGAAAGTTTTTTTCGAAAACTCCAATTTGTAAAAGTATCTGTAATACATTAGAAAACATCGCCTTTTATTTTATTTATTTAAAATACCTCAAGTGAAATTCAAATGCTTGAAAAAAACATTTTCACCTGTAATAAATTTCATTGTATTAAAATTATCTCAAATCAATTAAAATTTATACGTACACTAAAATTTTCGCTAAGAAGGGCAAATAAAATTCGATCACAATTGATGCAATCTCATTCATACAGCAACAATATATATATGCTTTTGCTACTGTAACACAGTCGAGCGTATTTGTTTTCAATATAATATTTATTTGACCTTTTTTAAAAATTTAAATTTATATTTTGTCCTTTCTTTATTTAAAGAACATTAACACATCCATACATACATGCATAAACAACAGACAAACACGTGTTCGTATTTATTTTGTTTCTTTGCTGCCTTGTCTAACGCATGATGTTAAACGAGTGCATGGTAAATAAATATGAATAAATAAACCAACAACAAATTACCTTTACAAAATTTTGTGAGTGCATGGTAAATAAATATGAATAAAGAAACCAACAACAAAATACCTTGACAAAATTTTGTGAGCGAAACTATATGAGAGCCATTCGTAATGAAGAGAGCGGGTTCCAATGTTAGAACCCGCCATAAGAAATGTTGTTTCTACGTGATGCGCATTCTATATGATTTATATTCTTTGATAATACTTAAATGAAATTTTAAGTAAAAGAAATTTGGTCACTTCGAACCAGATATAGTGAAAATTAAAAAAATTAATTGTACAAAACAATAGTGCTAAAAAACAATATACATAAATACCTACATACATACATTATAAAACAATTAAATATAAATTACAATAGTGATAATATTAAAATATAACAAGTAAGAGTACTATATTCGGCTGTGCCGAATCTTTTATACCCACCACCAGTTTTGTGTACATTTAAAGCACAATATTATGTTAAACGCTATGGAATAATATCTTTATAATAAAATATATATCACTTTCTTTGTAGAGGGTGGTTAAATTTTAAGGGCCCATGTTGAAGGTGAACTACACTACACCTAGATGTCAAATTTGTTTTCTGCATTTTGTTTGAAATTTCTCAATCTCAGACTAACTCAATTTGAACAGTGGAAAGATACGCAAATGAGCAACGCTTTAAAGTTATTCAGGTTTCTTATTAAAATGGGCGTTCAAATCAAAATGCATTTTGTGCACTTCGATATTTTGTTCCATACTAATTGAACCATACAAATATTATCATTATAAAAAGAAATGATCATAATTTCCTAAATAATTTGTGTTTTATTTAAAATCAACATCGGCCCTTAAAATTTAACCACCCTTTAAACCTTCGATACGCTAGTAAATGTTTTCGTAAATTTAGGCTTTCAATGAAAGTGGGCGTTAAAGTAGGCGTGTCAATTAAGTTTCCGCTAATAAATACAACTTAGATAATTCAATATAGTCCTTTATTTTTCCAAAATTTTGTCAATAAAGATATTACATGAATTTAAGATAAGCCGTTATATGAGAGGTAGGCGTTAAAGTGGGCGTGTCACCTAAATTTTTTGGCATAACAATAACATTAATATAGGGATATATGTAGCAAATTTCATCATCATACCTCTAATATTATCGGTTTTTTGAGCTTTTAAATTTCATTAACGGTAGATAACGAGAAAAGTGGGCGTTATAGTAGGCGTATCAAAGTTATTTCTGCTAATGAATTCAACTTAGATATTTCAATATAGTCCTTTATTATTCCAAAATCTTTGTTCATTGAGAAATTATATGAATTTGAGATAAAGCAGTATATTGGAGGTGGGCGTAAAAGTGGACGCGTCACCTTAATTTTCTGGAATAGTAATGACATTGACTAGAAGGATATACGTAGCAAATTTTATCATCATACGTCCAATTTTGTCGGTTTTATGAGCTTTTAAATTTCATTTACGGTAGATATTATTCCAAAATCTTTATTCATAGAGAAATTATATGAATTTAATGTTAGACGTTATATGGGAGGTGGGCGTGTCACATTTATTTTCCGTTAGAACAAAGTATTTGACCAAAAAGTCATGTGTGCAAAATTTCAGAGTCGTACATCCAATTTTGTTGCTTTTATGACGTTTTTGTTTTTAAATATACCGAAAAATACACTGTGCGGTATAAATTTTCGTACATTGTGATCGATAACTCCTTTCCTAATGCATAGATTTAGGTAATTTTAGAAGAAAGATATTGTTTTCACTCAGGAAATATATATTCGAAGTTTCATGAGTCTACGTTAATGCGTTTGGACACAATTTCATTTTATTCGATGTTCGAAGGACACGATTTTTTCGACCTACTCTTGCTTTACGAGCTATAACTCCCTTCCTAATATTCCGATTTAGCCTCTGGCAAAATTTGAGCCCTCTAGCTTTTTCGGCACGACCTCTATCGTGCTTTCAACAGACGGACTGACATAGCTAGATCGTCATAAAATCAAACCTCGATTCAGAATATATACATATTTATGTATACTTTATGAGGTCTAAAATGGATATTTCGATGTGTTACAAACGGAATGACACAATTAATATACCCCCACCATTTTTTTGGTGGCGGTTATAAAAATTTACAAAAACAATTACAACAAGTAAGAGTGCTATATTCGGCTGTGCCGAATCTTATATACCCTTCACAACGTGTAGTCATGCAATAACAATTGTTTGTATCACCATTCATCTCATATAAAATACGTACATATGTCTATACCGGTTAGAATAAATGTGGCATCGAATCCCAGCTGAGCCAAAAAAATTTTATTTTATTTTATTTAATATATTATTTATATTTTATTATTTTTTTTATATATTTTTTTTAATTTTTTTAAAAAAAATTTTTATAAAAATTTTTAAAAAATTTTTTAAATTTATTTTAAATTTTTTTTTAATTTTTTTTTTTGTTTTTTTTTATTTTTTTTTATTTTTAATATATTTTTTTTGTAATTTTTTTTTTGTATGATTTTTACATGTATGAATGTACTTATTGTTGTTGTTGTAATTGTGTAAAAAACGAGGTGGTCGTGGTTTTTTGCTCATATCTCAGAAAGTTATTGGGCGATTGTGCTGAATTTCAATAGCGATTCATTCCTGGATATTTCCAAGAGATTGATACCATATACAGATCTGAGGAACATATAGTTGCTTCTAAAAGTTGATTTCAACCAACACTCCTCTATTCATAAGCTTTCAGAAAATATATACTTACATTCATACATATGTACATAAATTTGCAAAAACAATTACCTACAATAGTTCAAATAGTGTTACAAAATCATCATCATCATCAAAATCATTTACGGTAACGGCTTGTGAATTTTTTGGCACAACAACAAAAATCCACAAGGTACAACAAGCAAGACCCAAAAAAGAACAAGTAACAGTGCTATATTCGGCCGTGCCGAATCTTATATACCCTTCACAACGTGTAGTCATGCAATAACAATTGTTTGTATCACTATTCATCCCATATAAAATACGTGCATACGTACACGTTAGAATAAATGTGGCATCGAATCCCAGCTGAACCAAAAAATTTTTATTTTATTTTATTTAATATATTATTTATATTTTATTATTTTTTTTTATATTTTTTTTAAATTTTTTTAAAAAATTTTTTTAGAAAAATTTTTAAAAAATGTTGTTGTAATTGTGAAAAAAACGAGGTGGTCGTGGTTTTTTGCTCATATCTCAGAAAGTTATGGGGCGATTGTGCTGAATTTCAATAGCGATTCATTCCTGGATATTTCCAAGAGATTGATACCTTATACAGATCTGAGTAACATATAGTTGCTTCTAAAAGTTGATTTCAACCAACACACGAACAGATGGGCAGACGGACAGACGGATAGACGGACAGACGGTCAGGGCTTAATCGACTCCTCTGTTCATAAGCTTTCAGAAAATATATACTTTATGGGGTCGGAAATGAAAATTGTAGAAATTACAAACGGAATGACAAAGCTATATATACCCTTGTGCACCACAGGTGAAGGGTATAAAAAAAGACCCACCAACAACATACAGTAAGTACAAAATTATAATTTAATATACAACAAAAAATACAACCAAAAATTCTGCCGCATACAACAAGACAGAATTGCTGAAAAATAAAAAAGGGTTACCATCGAACACATATTTTTAATTTACCGGGGAAAAATAAAATACCCTCAAAATACAATTAATTACTTAATTAATTATAATTTTCGACACTTATTGTTGTAAAATCGCTAGCAGGGACTTTTTAAAAAATTTTGACCCTATTATTTTGATTTTTTTACCAAAAAATGGCATGCGAACAATTTGTAAATTGTACAAATGATCTTCTAGAGTTTGAAAAGTTTGCCGCTGAAAAACCAATAGATAAAATTAAACTTCGTGAACGCTATCACACAGCTCTTAAAGCATTCAAACATTGTTTAGGAATAATTAATTCGAATATTCAGATACTATCGATCCTAAATAGTGATCAAAATAAACAAGAGCGAATTTCAACGGTTAGTTCTCAGTAGAAAATAATGATATTTCGTTTGTTCGACTAACACCATGTGACACAGATATATTTTTTGGAGATTTTGTAACATGGCCAACTTTCCGTGATCTTTTTTCGGCTCTATATATTAAAAATACTCGCCTTAGCAAAATTGAGAATTTGTTTCATTTAAAACAATAGACAGGAGGAGATGCTAGAAAAATTGTTTCAATGCCCCATTAACCAATGAAGGTTTCGACATAGCCTGGAAAAATCTCGTCGATCAATACGAGAACAATCGGGTTCAAGTCAATGAACAATTAAAGATTTTGTTTGATCTTCCTAACGTTAGCGAAGAATCAGGCCAATCTATTCAACTATTACAACGGACAGTTAATGGATGTGTTCAGGCGTTAAATGCCCTAGGTGTAGCAACTGACACTTGGGAACCCATTCTAGTATATATTTGCTCAAAAAAGCTCCCCCGAAATTTTTTAAAAGAATTTGAAAATTCTCTTCAGGAAATTACAAAAGTTCCAACATGGGACGGCAATTACACAGTCAACTAGCAAGCCTTACTCACAAAAAAAGGAAAATACAAAATCATCAATTAAACAAAATCGTATAAACACTTTTCATACTCATACGACTCATATAGAAAAAGGGTCTAAAGATAAAAAAAAATTTTTCATCAGCTAGGGTACAGAAAAATGACACAAATCAAAAATGCCAACACTGTAAAGAGTGTCACCATCTGCGATCATGCCCAAAATTTTTAGAACAAAATGTGAATGATAGATTTCACATTGTAAGAGTCACTAATTCATGTTATAATTGTCTCTCTATAGACCACAGTGTCAAGGAATGTAAAAGCAGATTTAATTGCAGATTATGTAATCAAAGACACAATACTTTATTACATAAGGGTTCAGAATCCCAATTCACAAATCAAAATAGTGTTGCAACTCGCCCCAGTACATGCTCCGCAGCACGAATCAACAATATACAGTCCACACCCGCATCAACTTCCAATAATTCTATCCCAAATATTACATCCTTGACTCTACAAGAGAATAAACAACTTAGTCAATCTCCCACCGAGCGAGAAACATTGTTATTCACTGCTATAGTGCACATAGAAATAAGGGGCGAAAGATTTCAGGCAAGAGCAATCATCGACCCTGGATCTGGAGACTGCTAACTTGCAGATCCTCAATTCAATAAAAGGAGACCCATCGACCTGCTTACAGGCCTCGATTTAGGCCCCTCAATCTATTGCATGGAAATACCGATGCGGTCTATCGGCTCCCTTTTGGCACAAAAAACAGTATTTGGCTGGATTGTGGGGGGACCAATTTCTACACCATCAAATACGAAATCAGCGATTTCATTACTTAATACATCGTTCCTTGACCACATCCTCACACGCTTTTGGGAGGTGGAGGTAACCCCAAAACAAATTTTGAGGTCAGATGAGGACACATTTTGCGAAAAAAATTTCAAATCGACAACACGTAGAAACAATTTAGGAAGGTATATAGTATATAGCAAAGAGATAGGTATCTCTAGAAATATTTTCATGGCACAGTTTATGAGAATGGAGCACATACTCACACAGAAACCCGACCTCAAAAACAAAACAGTATGATGAGGTTATCTTAGAATATTTAGAGTTGGGACACATGAAAAAGATCTCCCCCTCGGATATACATAAGTAAGGCACCCAATTATTATCTGCCGCATCACGCAATAATAAAACCAGAAAGGCTGACAACGAAACTTAGAGTAGTTTTCAACGCCTCCTGCCCGACGTCAAATAAGAATAGTCTTAATGACATTTTATACCCAGGATCCATTCTTCAGCAAGATCTTGTTCTTCTGATATTAAAGTGGAGACTCTATCGTTTTGCTTGCAACGATGATGTAACAAAAATGTATCGTCAAATACTTATGACCCAACTCAAACCCGCTACCAACGAATATTGTTTCTTAAATCTCCAAATGATCCTATTGAGGATTATGAAATCCTAACTGTAACGTTTGAAATAAATTGCGCACCATTTTTGGCCATAAGGACACTGCTTCAATTAGCAGAAGATGTCAAAACAACACACCCTCTCGCATCAACCATTTTACAACAAAATATGTATGTGGATGATGTTTTAGCTGGAGGATACACTTTGAACGATGCCATATAATCTAAAAATTAACTAATAACCGTATTAAAATCTGCTGGATTTAAGCTGATGAAATGGACGTCAAATGATCTACGAGTAATCCAGGATTTACTAATTGAAAACCTCTTACCGCTCGATTGGCTAAATTTGTCAGAAAACGCTGGAACAAAGACTCTTGGGATAAAATGGAAAATTTCGTCAGACTCCTTTACATTCACTGCACCGGAAATCGAATTCAAGGAAATCTACACCAAAAGAGAAGTTTTATCTACAATTGCAAAATTCTTTGACCCTTGTGGATGGATAGCAAAAGTAATTGTAGACGCGAAATTAATCATGCAAGAGATTTGGTTAGATAAAATCAACTGCAAAATTCTTTGACCCTGGTGGATGGATAGCACCAGTAATTGTAGACGCGAAATTAATCATGCAAGAGATTTGGTTAGATAAAATCAACTGGGATGATATATTAAAGCCCATAGTTTTCTCAAAAATTTTTAAAGAATTTTTCTGCCATCAATACCTTGAAAATTCCTCGTTGGATTCAATAAAACCCAGATTGTCAAGTAGAAATTCACGGGTTCAGTGACGCGTCAGAAAAAGCATATTCTGCGACTCTTTACGTCCGAATACAATCTGAAGACTCAACCATATATACATTTCTACTGGCTTCAAAACACACGTAGCTCACATAAACAGATTTCATTAACCCGTTTAGAGCTTTGTGGATCCGTCTTGCTGGCAAACCTTGCATCACCAACCTTACCAAATCTTCCATACAGAAAAGTCTATTCATATTATTGGACTGACTCAACCATTGTACTGGCCTGGCACTTGGAATACATTTGTCGGAAACCGTGTTTCTGAAATAGTATATAAAATTGGAAACCAAAATTGGCAACATATCGACTCCAAAGAAAACCCAGCAGATATCGCCAGCCGAGGTTGCACTCCACAAGAGTTAGAAACTCACAACTTATGGTGGTTTGGACCATCCTGTCTAAATTTACCAAAAAATCAATGGCCGACACCGATTAAGCCCGCAGAAACAAAAATCAAGCAAAATCAGTAAAAACGTTCATAACCACAGCATATAAAGACGCTTTAAATCGTTTTTCAAACCTAGCACGCGCATATAGGGTACTCGCGTATGCGTTGCAATTTTGGAGAAACACGGGCAGTAATAGAATTCATCTTCGAATATCGTCGCCAGAAATCACAAAAGACGAAATGGAATCAGTTAAAAATCGTCTTATTAAATTAACTCAACCAACTTACTTTCCCGAAGAGCATAAGTTTTTACAATCCAAACAGAAAATAAATTCTAAAAGCAGTATCTTGTCGTTAAACCCCTTCATAGATCAAAATGGTATTAATCGAGCTAATGGTCGACTAGTTCAATCACCAGCATTGACTTACAACGAACGTCACCCAATATTGCTGCCTCATAGTTCCAAACTGTCACGTATAATAGTTGAATTCACACATAAAATTACCATACATGGCGGTAATCAACTTATGACTCGAATCATCCGCACAGAATATTGGATATTTAAACTAAAACATTTGGTAAAAAGCGTAATTCATCATTGCAAATCTTGTGTCCTACACAAAAAACATGCCCAAAACCAAATTATGGCGTCATTACCACCCGAACGTGCAAATCTATCTAGACCATTTTCTACTACTGGCATAAATTACGCAGGACCCTTTGACATAAGAAACTTCACCGGAAGAGCCTGTCTTATCACAAAAGGATACGTCTGCATTTTTGTACGCTTCGCTACCAAAGCCATACATTTGGAAGCAACAAGTGACTTGTCGACACAATCATTCTTAGCAGCCTTCTCACGCTTCATTGGAAGGCGTAGATGTCAAGCTCTCATTTACTCAGACAGTGGGAAAAACTTCGTCGGAGCAGCAGAACTAATCAAAAAAGATTGTCTGGAATTTATAAAAACTCTTCAAAACAAAGTAATTAAACATTATTGTCATCAAAATATTGAGTGGAAGTTCATCCCTCCTGGAG
The DNA here is from genome assembly GCA_941918925.1 of Phyto melanocephala. Classification (NCBI taxonomy): domain Eukaryota; kingdom Metazoa; phylum Arthropoda; class Insecta; order Diptera; family Rhinophoridae; genus Phyto; species Phyto melanocephala. The sequence goes on from OW799236.1 coordinate 48,621,489, forward strand.
CCCCACACATGGGCGGGCTTTGGGAAGCCGGAGTGAAGTCATTCAAAAGTCACATGAAGAAAATAATGCCGAATTCTAAATTCACTTTTGAAGAGCTGTCTACAATTCTCACTCATATAGAATCATGCCTAAACTCTAGACCCTTAAGTCCTGCTAGCGATGACCCAAACGACCTTAACCCATTGACCCCTGGACGTTTCCTTATTGGTACTCCATTACTGACACAACCTGATGCAAGCAGTAAAAATCTGACTCTCATCAACCGCTGGAAACGTTTAAAGGTCATTCGCCACTTATTTTGCCAAAGATGGAAATACGAGTACCGAACCGACGCACACCGCAGTTATAAATGGAAGACTCACAACAACAGCCAAAAAATCAACGACCTGGTAGTCATCAAATACAACAATTTACTGCCTTGGTACATACTTCGTTGAACCAATGACTAAGCTGTACTCATTTACACCGACTCATGGGGGCCGGAATGTTCACAATCCTTGTTCACTTTTGTTTGCAACTGTTAAATTCCTTAATTTTTGCCTATCAATTTTTTTAACCGCTACGCAGCGACAGTAATATTTTAAAACTCCAACAAGAAACAATTAAACAGTGCACAAAGTGAATAACAAGAACAACAAATAGTGACAAAAATACTGACATAAAAATTCTAAATAAAATTCAATTGTAAAATAATAATAAACAAATAAAACTGAAATTAAAAAATACTTAAATCAAATTTTAAGTAAAAGAAAGTGTTTTTATTTACATATCTAAGAAAGAAAAATAACCAGACCCAAAAACACACTACCCGTATATTTGATATATATATATACAAAAAAATATATATATATATATGTATATACAGTGACTCACAGCTTATTTAATTCAAGTAATACTTTTGTAAAAAAACGAAAATGACTCGATAATTATTTATTTTAATAAAAAGAATTTATACGACTTATAATGAGCTGCAGAAAAAACAATAACAAAAACAAAGCTTGGTGTAAAAATATAGAAACAAATAATTTTCTCATCAAAATATGCTTACAGCTTAAATGATGCAGTGTATTTTATATTTTCTCTGATAATGAAATAACGGTGAAATGTATTTTTTCTGTTTAGCTTAGCGTCTTAAGTCATTCTTAAAAAATTTTTGTAAAAAAAAAGTTAAAAAAGAATAAATTTTTTGAAAATGGGAAAACGGACCTAATTTGAAAAAAGGGAAGACGTTATTCGTGGAACTGAAGGCTGGACTGCCCGAAATAAGCCGTTGATTAATACTCGTAATAGAAAACGAAGAGTAGAGTTTTGCAGACAACATATGAACAAAGACATTTCATTCTGGAAGTCCTTTATTTTTGCGGATGAAAGCAAATTTAACCTTTCTAGGTCTAATGGGAAGTCCTGCGTTTGGAAAAAACCAAACACCGCGCTAAAAAACGGCGGGGGCAGTGTGATGGTATGGGGTTGCATGTCTTGTTCAGGCGTCGGAAATTTAATATTTATTGAAGGAAACATGGATAAAAAAATTTATCTGGATCTGCTAAAAAATAATTTAGTACAAAGTGCTGCTAAAATGGGCATTAGGGATTAGTTTAGGTTTTACTAAGACAACGATTCCAAGCATACGTCTGGTATTGTGAAAACTTGGCTTATTTGGAACTGTCCACATGTAGTACAGACACCTGCACAGAGTCCAGATCTCAACGTCATTGAGAATTTGTGGTCAGTGCAGGAAAATATAATAAGTGGGATACCCCACTAAGTATTAGCCGTAATCGAAATATTAATGTGTTAATTTTTTTTTATTTAATTTGCTTTATATTTTTTATGAAGAAAATCTTTTTGTTAATTTTTAATTTTTATAAAAAAAGATTTTTATACCCTTCACACAGTGAAAAAGGGTATATATAGGTTTGTCATTCCGTGTGAAATTTCTACAATTTTCATTTCCGACCCCATAAAGTATATATTTTCTGAAAGCTTATGAATAGGGAAGTCGATTAAGCCCTGTCAGTCTGTCCGTCTGTCCGTGTATATGTTGAAATCAACTTTTTGAAGCCCCCCGACATAGGTTGGACCCGGGTAAGGTATTAAAATATCAGAAATATTCGGGAGTAGATCGGTATTGAAAATCAGAAACATCGGTGCATAAGCAACTGAGATATGAGCAAAAACCCACGACCACCTCGATTTTCTTTTCACAAAAACAACATTACAACAACAACATACATACATACAAACGTGTATACTGGTTAGGGAAAACGTGGCATCGAATCCCAGCTGAGCCAAAAAAATTTTTTTTTTAATTTTTTTAAAATTTTTTTTTTAATTTTTTTTTTATTTTTTTTTTATTTTTTATTTAATATATTATATATATTTTTATTATTTTTTTTTAATTTTTTTTTTTTTAATTTTTTTTTATTTTTTTTTTGTTTTATATATATTATATATGTATATAATAATTTTTTTTTTTAAATTTTTTTTTTAAATTTTTTTTTTTAAATTTTTTTTTTAAATTTTTTTTTTTTTTTTTTTTTTAACATACATACGTGAATTTACTGTTATTGCATGACTACACGTTGTGAAGGGTATATAAGATTCGGCACGGCCGAATATAGCGCTTTTACTTGTTTTTTCTGTACTGGAAATACCATAAAATATATTTGATATTTTCATAATTTTTTTTAATGCATCAAATAAGCTTCAAGAATGTAAGTGTATTTTTTGTTTTTGCTTTTTTGTTGTTAATAGGAGTATTATTATAAACAAAATTTTAGAATAAAAATTACTGGCGCAATCCTACGATAGCATACACAAAGTGGAAACAAAAGAGTTAAAATAAATTGAAAATAAACTTAACTCTTTATGACCGCCTACTCGTACGAGACCCAAATGGACGAAAGTTTGGGTGGATTTTAAATGCAACCTACAAAAGAAATTATTGTTCAACAAAACAGAATACCGCGCTACTGGAGGAGGTTTAAACAAGCAACTTATATGTATCACCAATTGAAAAAGCTACTGTACAATAGTTAAATTGTATAAATGCACAGTTACAAAATAACTTGTAGGGATTCTATCACACTACAACAATGTGGCAACATTTTGGTTTAACCATTTTGACAGTAGTTTGAAATAAACGTTTAAGGTTTGTTGCGATGTTAGTTCAAAAAGCAAGCGTCGCGTGTACATCAGAAAACATATATTAATAAAAACAAGTAAAAGTGATATATTCGGTCGTGCCGAATCTTATATACCTTTGTATCACCATTCATCCCATATGAAATACGTACATACAGTGGCCGACAAAAGTCTACGTACGAGCACAATTTTTGACATTTTAGAAGTCTAAAAATGTTAAATAAAAAACTAATGATGCAGTTTTGTTTCAAATTCAATTTTATTAATATAAGCAAAAAAAATATATTTTCCAACATTAACTTAAAAAATTATCCAAGAAAAACAATTAAAATATGTTGGCAAAAGTCTACATACGATATTCAAGATAACATAAAAACTTATTTAAAGTTTTAAAAACTACCACTAATTTTTAAAATTAATATTTAGTTGGGCCACCATGGGCATATATAACTGCCTGTAACCTTCTGGGCATCGAATTAACTAAATTTTCTAACTCTGTAAATAAAATATTTTGCCATTCCTCTTGAAGCTTCACTAGTAATATTATGATTTCGGATTTTTCGTTGTAGTATCTCCCACACGTGCTCAATAACGTTCAAGTCCGGACTTTGTGGTGGTGTGTACAACTGTCGTGGAGCATGGTACAGCAACCAATCTTTGACAATTAACGCCGTATGCTTCGGGTCGTTGTATTGTTGGAATATCCAACTTTCACCAAGACTTAAATTATCAACCGATTGTTTCAAATTTTATTCTAGAATAGATTTGTATTGATACCGATCCATATTACCCTTAATAAAAACCAGGTTTCCTACTCCAGAAGCAGCAACAGCACCCCAAACCATTACACTACCTCCGCCGTGTTTAACTGTGCTAAGTTTTTAGGATCCAACGCTGTATTTATTTTTCACCAAACTTTATCTCTCCCATAACTTCCAAATATCTTATATATGGATTCGTCAGTGAATAAAACTCGTTTCCAGAATTCAAATCCCTTTCCAATATGCTTTTGGCAAACTCCAAACGAAGTTTACGATTTTTTTTCACTTATTAGGGTTTTTTTTCTAGGAGTTATGCTGTGGTAACCATTATTATTTAAGGTTCTTTGTATGGTTCGTGGATGTGCAATTATCTCTGATCTTTTAGCTAGCTTTTCGGCCAATTTTGAAGCATTCATCTTAGGCTGTTTGTACACTTCTTTTAAAATAAAGCTAACGTCTCTTCGATTGAGTTTCTTTGGATGACCACTACGCAGCTTACTTTCAAAAGTACCAGTGCTTTTATAATTGCTAAATATTGTTTGAACAGTAGATTTGCTTAAATTTAATAGCTTTGATATTTTACCAAATGATTTTTTTTTCATTTCTTTACTTTACAACTAAATTTCTTACTTCAATTGATATTTCTTTGCGACAAGTCATTATTCCGTTTTAATATTAACTAAATCACTCTAATTCACTGCTAAAAAGAATATAAATCAATCGTTTAACGCAATAACAGAAGTAAAAAATAAATAACGGCACTTTTCTGTTAGTATTCAACAACAGTAACAATTGCTTGTTTGTCGTATGTAGACTTTTGTCAACGTATTTTAATTGTTTTTCTTGGATAATTTTTTAAGTTAATGTTGGAAAATATATTTTTTTTTGCTTAAATTAATAAAAATTTAATTTGAAACAAAACTGCATCATTAGTTTTTATTTAACGTTTTTGGACTGCTAAAATGTCAAAAGTTGTTGTCGTACGTAGACTTTTGTCGGCCACTGTACATATAGAAAACATACATATAAAAACATCCCAATGTAAAATTGTAAATTTACGTATGTATGTTAAAAAAAATAAATAAAAAAAAATTAAAAAAAAATAATTAAAATATAAATCATATATATAAAACAAAAGAAAAATATAAAAAAAAATAATAATAAAAATATATATAATAAATAAAATTAAAAATAAAAATTAAGATATAAACAATAAATATAAAACAAAAAATTAAAAAAAAAATCAAAAAAAAAAAATAAAAAAAATAATAATGATAAAAATATAAATAATATATTAAATAAAAATAAAAAAAAATTTTTTTTTTTGGCTCAGCTGGGATTCGGTGCCACGTTTACTCCAGCCAGTATACACGTTTGTATGTATGTTGTTGTTGCAATGTTGTTTTTGTGAAAAAAAAAATCGAGGTGGTCGTGGGCTTCTGCTCATATCTCAGTTGTTTATGAACCGATGTTTCTGATTTTCAATACCGATCTACTCCTTTCTACTCTATTTCTGATATTTTAATACCTCTCCCGAGTCTAAGCAATGTCGGGGGGCCTCAAAAAGTTGATTTCAACATACACACGGACAGACTGACAGAGCTTAATCGACTCCCCTATCCATAAGCCTTCAGAAAATATATACTTTATGGGGTCGGAAAGGAAAATTGTAGAAATTTCACACGGAATGACAAACCTATATATACCCTTTTACACTGTGTGAAGGGTATAATAAAATACGTATTCAACATTTATATTTTTAGTTGTGTTTTATTAATACACTAAAGTGGTGACCACCGACAACGAAAATGAATACTACCGAAAATAACAACGAAATAACAACAGCGCAAGTCGCAAGTGCACAGACAGAAACAGCAGCACAAGTGTCTCGGGTGGCCACAAAACCAACACCGTTTTGGAAGCCGGACCCAAAGCTCTGGTTTATGCAGGTCGAAGCTCAATTTAAACGAGCTGGAATATAAATCGATGACACTAAATATACACCATCGTGTCAGAAATAGACTCGTCAATATTGAAGTGCGCATCGGACATTATTATGTCACCACCAGAGCATGCAAAATACGAAACACTTATGGTGTTTTCCTTTCTAAAAAAAAATTTTGCAATAAGTATGTGCAACATTTTTATCAGTCTACACACACCCTTATAAAGTTGTCCTTTTTTTTTTGTTTCAATGGAACAGAAAAATTTCATGATTTTACACTTTAACACATTCTGTGTTAAAAACTCGTTTGCATAAAAAAGTATTTATTCACATAACACAGCTGTAAAAAATGGTACTTTGATACACTGAAATATAATTGGGGGTAAGATATGCTACACTCTTGCCAGTTATTTGTGCAACATGTTCAGAAAAGAACACGATAACTGTTTGCACTCTTGCATGTATTTTTAGAATAGAACATAAACCCGCTCGAAAGAAACAATTATTGTAACATTTTTGTCAGAAAGGAAAACACCATTAAATCCAGACTAATCGCAGAATTTATTGAATCGGAGGAGAGCCGCTTCAAGCTACTTTTTGATGACATGTCAACAGAAGGAAGAAAACCATCTGCGTTGCTTCGCGAGATCAAGGACCTGTCGGGAAATAAATTAAACGGCGAAATCTTAAAATCATTGCGGCTACGTCAGCTACCGTATCAAATTCAACAAATTTTAGCTATAATTGAAGCAGATGTAGAGGTGCTAGCAAAAAAAGCCGATAGCATGATGAAAATGCAGAGTTTACCAAAAGTAAAAAAGAGTTTACCAGAGGTAACCAATGAAGGCACAGATATTCACACGACCATCATGGAGCTTACGAAGAGATTCGAACGTTTAGAGAGAAATCAACAAAAAAGAACAACACGCAAGGCTCAGGTACGACGAAGATCACGACAAAGAGGATCGCCGTACCCAAGCAGGTCATCGTCCTCGGAAGTTTGCTGGTTTCACCGCACGTTTAAAGAAAAAGCCACAAAATGCCGATCACCTTATAATTTTCATCGTCAACTTTCGGAAAACTAGTAAGCCCTCCGTTTTCGGTGACGAACGAGAAGGGGCGGGTGAATTAAACACGTCGTCTTTACGTAAAAGATAGAAATTCGAACTTAAGATTTTTAATTGACACAGGGGCAGAGGTGTCTGTAATTCCAACACCAACAAATACAAATTTGAAACGCTGTTTAACTAAACTGCTGGCAGCGAACGACACGGAAATTAGCACCTATGGAAAGAAATTTCTTTCTTTAGATTTTTACCATCGCAGACGTTTCACATGCGATAATCGGTGCGGATTTTTTGGAAAATTTTAATAACTTGGTGAACATGAAAGATAAAGCGTTGGTGGACGGAACAACTCGATTACGACGTGTCTGTCAACTGGTAAGGTGCCCATCAACATATATAATAAAACTCAAGTCAACGGACGCGTTTCATAAACTTTTCGCACAATACATCGATCTCACGGATGACTCAACTACACCGGGTAAATAGCCATCTGATGTTTTACATTACATAGAGACAAAAGGAGCTCCAATAGCTCAAAAGGTACGCAGATTATCTCCCAAAAAACTGAATATCGCGAAGGAATTCGATTATTTGCTGGACTGAGGGATTTGGGTACACTCAAAAAGCCAATGGGGCAGCTCACTACATTTGGCGAAAAAAGCAGACGGGTCATGGCGGCCCTGCGGGGACTTCAGACTTCTCAACGCAAAAACAGTGCACGACAATTATCCGTGACGACACATTCAGGATTTCGCAGCTGAATTGGAAAGTAAAACAATTTTTTCCGTAATTGATTGTAAAAAAGCATATCATCAAATAGCTGTCAATCCCGAAGATGTTGAGAAAACAGCGGTGATAACACCATTTGAGTTATTCGAATTTAAATACATGACTTTTAGGTTGCGAAACGCCGCTCAAACGTTTCAGCGCTTTATGGACGATACGATGAAAGGGCTTGATGATGTTGTTCTGGTAGCATCAACGACGGTGGAAGAACATCTAGACCATCTACAGCAGCTATTCGAGCGTTACAGGGACAAAGGTCTAATTATCAACGCTGAAAAATGTCAAGTAGGCCTGCCAGAGGTCGAGTTCTTGGGACATATAATAACGAAAAATGGTATAAAACCACACCCTAGAAAAGTGGCGGCCATAGTTAATCGCAGCAAGCCGGCAGAGGCACAATAATAACGAAGTTTTCTAGGCGCTGTCAATTTTTACCGAAAATTTCTGCCGCACGCCGCGGAAATTGAAGGGCCTCTGCAACTAATGATGGATACTTGTAAAAAGCGAGACCGAACCAAATTAAAATGGACACCGAAAACTGAAAAGGCATTCAAAAAAATTAAAGAAGAACTTGCAGACGCGTCGTTATTGGCCTTCCCTCGAAAAGGCTCTGTAGTGGCTCTAATGACAGACGCATCAGATAAGGCAATGGGAGCGTCACTGCAATAGCAAGTTAACGGAAACTGGCAATTGTTGGGTTTTTTCTCAAAAAAGTTTACCATAACTGAAAAGCGCTACAGCACGTACGATCGAGAGTTAGTGGCGATATACGCAGCCATTCGATACTTTCGGTTTTATTTAGAAGGCACACAAATCATAGTATTCACGGACCATAAACCGCTCGTTCATGCTTTTGAGCAGAATTGGAAACGTTTGTCGCCACGACAAACTAGGCAGCTGAATTTCATTAGCCAATTCTGCGTAGACTTTAGACATATAAGCGGATCGAACAACATAGTGGCGGATACACTCTCGCGATTGGAAACTATAAACATGCCGACAACTATTGACTACAAATTACTTAGTGAGGAACAAGAAAAATGTGCCGAGTTGCGACATCTCGTGCAAACAAATTCAACATCGCTGATCTTACAGAAAATAAAAGTTCCGGGCTTAAACGACGAGAGTGTATGTGACACATCTACGGGTAGGATACGCCCATACGTCCCTAGCACATTACGCTCACAAGTTTTCGAAACTCTGCATGGCTTATCGCATCCAGGGGCCACTGATTCGGTATAATTAATCTCTAAAGGCTTCGTTTGGAGTCGAATGAACGCTGAAATACGCAATTTTGTTAAAAATTGTCAACAGTGTCAAAGGTGTAAAGTTTCACGACATACTAAAAGCGAGTTACAAACATTCGCAGTCCCGGACATGATGTTTGAGCACATAAACATTGACCTAGTGTGGATAGATATTCTCGTTGGATTGAAGTTATACCTATTTCGGCAGAAACGGTAGCGAAAGCATTGTTAAGCGGATGGATTAGCCGATTCGGAGTGCCGAAAAATATAACGACAGATCAAGGCCGACAATTTGAAAGTAGCCTCTTTAATAACCTCTCGAAAATGTTGGGCATCAAACATATCCGTACATCATCATACCACCCTCAGGCAAACAGCTTAGTAGAGCGTTGGCATCGGGTTCTAAAGGCAGCTCTAAAGTGTCATAACGCTGACACCAATTGGACTGAAGTACTTCCCATTGTAATGTTGCGGTTGAGGACAGCGGTGAAGGAGGACCTAGGAGCATCGGTGGTTGAGATGGTATACAGACAGGTGATCAGGCTACCAGGTAATTTTATGTTATATATGTACCGAAGGACTTACGTTTCTGCAATCACGTATTTCTCAGGGACGACACTGTACGGGCCCCTTTAAAGGCATAATACGACGGGCCCTACAAAGTGCTGGAGAGACATCAGAAAACCTATACGATTCTGATCGGAACCAAAAAAAGAAGTGTCTATAGATAGACTGAAGCCAGCGTATGCCCCCATCGGGGTTAGGGAGATAAAGAGCAGGAAGAACGAGCACAGAAGTGTCCGATTCATACATGAACTCCCTTCTGCGCTGGACTATCATGCTGGAAAGGGGGTGGTGTAGGGATTCTATCACATTGCACACATGGCAACATTTTGGTTTAATCATTTTGACAGTAGTTTGAAATAAACGTTTAAGGTTTGTTGCGAGGTTAGTTGAAAAAAGCAAGTGTCGCGTGTACATCAGAAAACAAATATTAATAATAATAAAATACGTATTCAACATTTATATTTTTAGTTGTGTTTTATTAATACACTTAAAAACTCTTCAAGAACCGGAGTATATTTCTTGTAACTTGGATAGTGAAGAAATACTCCCATCCAAAAAAGATCTACTGGAAACAATAGCTGAAATTTCAAATAGACTTATACGAATAGGTAAAGGAGGCCCTAAAACAGATTCACATTCAAAAGTAAAGAAATAATTAAAACTTTAAAAAAATAAATAAAAATTTAAGCTTTACAATGCCAATCTAAAGGGAAAAAAGGATGAAGATACAAGATGTTTGTTATAGCTAAGAGCAGAGGAAATTGGTACAAAAAGACGGAGAATTGAACTAGAAGAATGGTTTCAATAAACTATTCATTATACTTATACATGTACATACATTTGCAATACTTTTTTTATTAACATTATTCTCGCTGTGCATTGTACTAATACTGTAATGCAAACCTATCACTCATTATTACTTACCTTTATTATTCTTATTAAAAATACTTATATAACTATCATACTTACTCTTATTATTATACGTTATTAATCTATAACTAACCTACTCACTCTTACCCTAATGCAAGGTCTATTAAATAAGGTCTGTGCAACTCTACAAAAACAAAAAGCAAAAAAAATATACGGGCATTTTGTTAGTGTAAAATTACTCTAAGGTAGTCAAAAACAGCTGATTAAAATACCAAAAAATTCATCCAGGTGAAATTATCAGTCCATCTGATGGGAAACGTTACTGTCAAACTCTATGTATAAAAAATTATTTTTATGACGTATTTGACAGAGAGCAGCACAGCAAATTCGCCGTTGCATATACCTGTATGAATATGCCCAACGCCTATTAAATTTTGTGTTTTCATTTTGTTTAACAATTTTTTCAAGACAACAAAAATAAATTGTGTTAATAGTAAATATTTGCTAAAAATATGGCTGATAAAGATAAACTAGAAGTCTAGACGATGTCTTGAAGAAGCGTGCTGTTTCACAAGGTATGTTGGGCCAGAAAGATGCTCGTTTCGCTGCTGGTGTTGTACAAATGGTGCGTGAAGGCAAAATAGCTAATCGTTGTATTTTCTTGGCCCGTGAGCCAAGTAATGGCAAGGCTGCTATAGCTGTTGGTGTGGCTCAGTCCTTGGGTACAGAAACGCCTTTTACCAGCATGTCCGGCTCGGAAATATATTCATAAGTTGAAAAATTATCAATCATAAAATTGAAAAACATAAATGTCGCCCTAAAAAGGTAAACAAATTTTGACAACTTCGAGTAGTAAACATAGTGGAGCAAAAAACGATCAGCTGTTTAGTTGAACAGACCTTATTTAATAGACCTTGCCCTAATGTAAATCTTTAGTTGTAGTAATTAAACTGTTATACCATACCAATAAATAATGTACATAAGCTGTCAGAGGGACAGTCTGCAGATTACCACCAAACCACGATGTTGTTTTTCTTTCAGAAGATGAGCAGACATTATATGGCGATCCTGCCTTTAAATTAAAAAGTTAACAAATAATTTTAAAGATAAAATGGAAAAATATGTTTAAACGGATGTTTAAAATAATAATAACTAAAGTCGTAGAAAACAGCATAATATGGACAAAAAGTGTAGTTTACAAAAAAAAGTTACAAATTCCAAAAAATTCCATTTAACTTAAAGATCATAATGGCGAAAAAACAGTTAGAATTTCAATAATTCCAAGTGAAGTGGAAAGAAAGAGGTGCAAAAATTATGCAAACCAAAAACAAGAAAGAACAGTAAATGGAAATAAAGATTGGAACAAAATCAAAAGTTTAAAGAAATCACGAAAGTAAAATAAAAAAAATAAATAAGAAAATCAAAAAGTAAAGAAATGAAAGAAAAGCAGTAGGTGAAATAAAATTCCAATTGGAACTAAAGAGATATAAGGGTCAGAAAATTGACAAATTGAAGATAAATAATATAAACAGTGAAATATGCATCGCAAAGTAAAATAAAAAGAACCAAACTTCAAAACATATAAAATAAAAGAAAATATATAATAAAATCAGAAAAACAAAAGACGGGGAAAACATTACAAACAAATCAAAAAAAAATTTTTTTTTGGTGGAAGCGAATAAAACATTAAACACCGGAAACTTTAATGTGGAAACAAGCAACAACAAAACCAAAACGTAATTAACAAAACGGTATGAGGTGAAGACAACATCATCAAAAACGTCGTAAGCCAGTAGTTATAAGCAAATATATCGATATAATATTTTCATTATTATAATTATTGTAGGAAAATATAGCAAAATGTAAATATTTATGTCTAAGTATACTATATAATTTATATATAAATAAAATATAAAATGAAATAAAGAGTTAAAAAATAAATAGTTGAAAAAAAAATTTAAAAAAAAAATCAAGGAATAAAATTTAATTCATACATAGGTATATAAATTTTCTCGGAAAAAAAATTTTTTAATTGAAAATGAATTCATTCTTATACACAATATACCTACAATAATATGGAAGTAAAAAATCTTGTAATGTTTTTGTTTGGTCGCTAGTTTATTAATTGCCATTAATTTCGACTATTTACATTCGGTAAATTTTCTTTAAAATACATATGTACGTATTAATTTAAACAGAATAAATGTCAGAAATTGACAATGGGGAATTTAAAGGGTTATTAAACGAATTTTATAAAATAAAAAAAAGAATTCTACAAAAACGGCCGATATCAAAGAAAAAGTTTAAGATTGACGAATATATAGAACTTTTAATACAAAATTATAATTCCATAATAAAGTATGCCAAACTTAATTTTGATAATTTATCAATTGTTATAAGGACGCAAAACTTGTGTAAAATAGAACACTGTCGTGAACTTCTAATTATATGCTTCAATTGGCTCGATTGTAGGGTAAAAGTACCGGGCAATATACAATTATTCGAATTTGTTGATAGGGACGTTTTAGAGGAAAGTGGTAGTGAGTCGGAAGAGAGCGATAAGGACACCGTGTCAAATTCGGATAACGAAAGCATTTTTACGGATACGGAAAACGGGTTAGAAGGTAAATAACTTACGGATAGGGAAATTATACCGGAAACGGGAATTAAATATAATCCATCCATATTGTTTCTGTATGTTTTAGTACATTTGGCACGGATAATGACATATTTGCTTCTTCTAATTAGGGAGGTATTTTATCCAAAACGCATTTATTTAATATAGACAACGCATTCGACTGAAGTCCAAATACGACTTCGACAACCGTAGTTAGGCTGAATAACCACAAAAAATGGAAAATACTTAAGTAATTTTTTGTTCGAATACATATCAGTTCCTACTCTACCTATATATAAGTTTATAATATCAAATTAAATATATATGCAAAGTACGTATTTATGTACATACATATGTGGGTCAATTTCGAAAAAAAACGCAATTTTTAGTGTCCCTGCACTGTACACTACTATTTTAGGTAAAAAAAAACAAAAAAAAAATTGGGAGTGATCAGCGAGGAATATGTAACAAAAAAACGTAATTTTCAAATTTGTATGTTTGTTTTTTTTGTTTATTCAGAATGTTGTTTTGTTTCTCCCTCGGACTCCTTCCATACAAAAGTATGTGTCCCCGTTAGAATTTTTAGTAAACAAAATTAAATAAAATCCAGAAAAAAGTAAATATTCAACATTTAATAACATTTTTCGAATTATTGAGTTTCTTTCTTGTGTTTTCATTGGTTATAGTCGTCAAAACTGAATTACTGCGAATTTGGTGTTGCAAAGAAAGGTTGTCCCCACAATTTGCATTGAGCGTCACTTTTTTTTATAAATCAAGTAATATTACTAGTTTTCAATTTGCATTTAAATAAAGTAAATAACGTAAGGAAAGTACAAACCTTAATTATTACAAAAGTGAAAAAGCGGAAAAAAAGTCTTTGTAAAAAAGTGTGCATTTGCTTAGTTTTTGTGAACACCATGGTAAGGGCGCGATAAAATTTCATGAGCGTCACGCTAATTTTTTTAAAAATGAATATATTAAATGTAAAAAATCATTGTTTACATGGTTTCAACTCATTTTTTTATAATTTGTAATTTTGAGAAATAAATTGCCTACGAAAAAAACCAGAATAGGCATACATTTCATGAGCATCACTTTTGATATATATTGCTTCATAGCTTAAAATTTTTAATTATGATTTTATTTTTTAATTTTTAAGAGTAAAACAACAAAATTAATGGCGGCTGAAAGTGCACAAAGATATCGAGAGAAAATAAAGCTCGATAAAGCGCGTAATGACGAATATAAAAGAAAGAATAAAATAAGTAATAATCGTGGTATATTTGAGTTTAATCGTGCTTTTGCAACTTAAACCTCTGGGAAACTGGAAATTTATGCAACTGCCACAAACTTAATTCGAAAGTGGTAAAAATTAATGAGAATAAAATAACAAAGCCTCTTGTCATTTCATGAAGTTTATACAGATTCAGAATAAGAATTCGAATGAAAATTTATAAATTAAATTAAGTTATTGTTTTGCGTCAAATATTTACATATATGTCTATTTAAGTTTCTTCAAGAATTACTTCCTTTTTTCCATTTTTGTTAAAGACATCAAAGAATATGTATATGTTTAGTTTTGTATGAAAATTTTTGTTTTTTGAAGATTTATTTTTTTTTTACTTACTTTTTGTAAAAGAATAAACTTTTTCTCGTTAAACTTGGCATTATTTCTTGTTTACGTGCAACAAAATCTCTTGGTCGCCACAAAATATCTTGAGCGTCACACTTAGTTTTTTTTTATACCCGCCACCAAAAAAATGGTGGGGGTATATTCATTTTGTCATTCCGTTTGTAACACATCGAAATATCCATTTTAGACTCCATAAAGTATATATATTCTGAATCAGGGTTTGATGACGATCTAGCTATGTCCGTCCGTCTGTTGAAAGCACGATAGAGGTCGCACCGAAAAACTAGGGGGCTCAAATTTTGCCAGAATCTTTCTTATAGACAAGGTTTGTTTGGTATTGAAAATGGGCTAAATCGGAATATTAGGAAGTGATTTATAGCTCGTAATGCAAGAGTAGGTCGAAAAAACCGTGTCCTTCATACATCAAATAAAATGCATTTGTGTCCAAACGCATTAACGTACAGTCATGAAACTTCGAATATATATTTCTCGAGTCAAAACAATATCTCTCCCCAAAAATTTATACCGCACAGTGTATTTTTAAAAACAAAAACGTCATAAAAGCAACAAAATAGGATGTACGATTCTGAAATTTTCCACACTTTGCTTTTTGGTAAGAGGCTTTTCTGTAACGGAAAATCAATGTGCCACGCCCACTTTTACGCCCACCTCCCATATAACGTTTTAACTAAAATTCATATAATTTCTCTATTAATAAATATTTTGGAATAATAAAGAGCTATATTGAAACATCCAAGTTATACTCGTTAGCAAAAAAAATTCGACACGCCTACTCTAACGCCCAATTTTCACTTTATCTACCGTTAATGAAATTTAAAAGCTCATGAAACCGACAAAATTAGAGGTATGATGATAAAATTTGCTACGTATATCCTTCTAGTCAATATTATTACTGTGCCAGAAAATAAAGGTGCCACGCCCACTTTTACTCCCACCTCCCATATAACGTTTTACCTAAAATTCATAAAATTTCTCTATTAATAAAGATTTTGGAATAATAAAGGACTCTATTGAAACATCTAAGATGTACTGATTAGCAGAAACAACTTTGATACGCATACTATAACGCCCACTTTTCACGTTATTCACCCTGAATGAAATTTAAAAGCTCATAAAACCGCCAAAATTAGAGGTATGCTGATGAAATTTGCTACATATATCCTTCTTATCAATGTAATTGTTGTGAACAAGTTTAAGTGACACGCCCACTTTAACGCCTACCTCCCATATAACGGTTTATCTTAAACTCATGTAATTTCTCTATTGACAAAGTTTTTGGGAAAATAAAGGACTATATTGAAGTATCTAAGTTGTATTTATTAGCAGAAACTTTATTGACACACCTACTTTAACGCCCACTTTCACTAAAAGACTAAATTTACGAAAACATTTTACTATCATATCGAAGTTATTAAGGGTGGTTACATTTTAAGTGCCGATGTTGATTTTAAATAAAACACAAATTATTTAGGAAATTATTATCATTTCTTTTTATAGTAATAATATTTGTATGGTTCAATTATGTATTTAACAAAATATCGGCCAAATGGCTTCCCCATCCTTGGCGCCACTCCTCCATCTGATGGTCCAAATTTTCAATGACAATGTTGATGCTCAATTGTTGGGCATAATGATGAGTCGAGGTTGACTGCTCTTTTGCCACACTATGGTTCCCGTTCAATGAACTAAGAAGGCATTCACAGATTTTCTAACATTTTATACAGACCTGTTTTGCAGAAATTTAAATATTTTTTACAATTCTTCCGGTTGTGGACGAATTTAAACGATTATGTTGATCAAAAGAATTACGAAGTGCACAAAATGCATTTTGATTTGAACGCCCATTTTTATAAAAAACCTGAATAACTTTAAAGCGTTGCTCATTTGCGTATCTTTCCACGGATCAAATTGAGTAAGTTTGAGATTCAGAAATGTCAAATGAAATGCAGAAAACAAATTTAAAGACTAGCACCCAATTTACATGATGAATTTTATGACGTTCAATTTTCTTAATTCCCTTTTGAAGTTGTTACCAAAAACTACTCAAATTTATACGATGGTTTTTTTTTGACGCCTAATTTCTAATTCGTATTGTAGACTATTAAATTTATATTTTTAATATTTTTTATTTTCTTTATTTTGAATGTCGAAAAAACTTATTACTGTTTAATATTTTTTTTATCAGTCAAAAAGCACAATCCAGTTGATGAGAATATAAAAATAAAACGTAACATAAAGAACAGAAAAAAGTGTAAAGCGAAGTGTCAAAAAAAAAACCATGAAAACAGAAACCATGTCTATTTTTCTACCCCCCTTTCTTCTATACACCGTTTGCTACCAAACAAAAAATGACGTCCAAAATTGGACGTCATAAAATTCATCATGTAAACCTACTGTAGGTGTAGTTCACCTTCAACATGGGCCCTTAAAATTTAACCACCCTCTACAAAGAAAGAGATACATATTTTATTATAAAGAGATTATTCCATAGCGATTAACAAAATAATAAATATTGCGCTTTAAATGTACACAAAATTGGTGGTGGGTATAGAAGATTCGGCACATCCGAATATAGTGCTCTTACTTGTTTTCCTTAAAACGCTTATAATTAATTTTTTTTAAATAAATTGTTACAATCCTATTAGTTTGCAAGTAACCTCTAAGTTCAAGTCTTTTTTTACCAAAAATTTACATATTTTCATCTTAAAATTTTAAAATAACTAGTCACTTAAAAAAAAAATAAAAAATCAAGGTGAATCGTGATTTTGTGTTTATAATCGAAAAGGTAATTTTAGCAAAAGTCAATCTTGAGAAACAAAAGAACATCGTAGTAAGCTTGAATTTCAAATATTTTTTTAGCGATTTTTTATACATATTTGGTGTGTGACGCTCAAGATAGAAATCATAGAAAACCTAAAAAAATTCAAAAAATATTGATCTTTTAGAGAGCCTAAAAGTACCACCGGAATCTTCATCAATTTCTATATAAATTGGCCACTTTAACCGGCGAATTGAAAAAACGTTAAAAATAAGCAAAAAAAAAAAACTCGATGTGTACGTTTTTTTTTTGAAATTGACCCATGTATATTTGCGAATAAATATAATTGTGTTTTGTCTGCATTTTTTTAACATTATGTAAATATGACATATTAAATATACGAGGTTTAAAAAACAAAATTTGATTAGATGTCTTTTAAGCTGAATTTTATGATTTAGTTATATCCGTTTAGACTAAATTTTAATTTGGTCGCAAATTGAACTTAAAAGGCGTTTCTCTATTTAATTCGTATGTATGTAAATATGACTGGATTTGTATTATTGAAAACATAAGATAAAATGAGTGCTGCAGGTATAATGCATCGATTAGAGGTTGATATAGCTTTATGTCGTTTAAAATAAGTATTTTTAAATTTAGTTATTTGAAAAGAGTTGCTGTTAAGGTTTTAAACAATAACCATAATACTATTTATAGAATTATAAACACGCAAATTTGAATGTAAACTGCCTTACAGCCAACCCCCTTTGCGACCAAACAATAAAGAGCTAATGGTTCCCACAAAAGATTGTGTAATGCTGTGGGCTTCTTTGGTATCTTGGTATTTATCGTCGGTTGTGATGTGCCTAAAACTGTTTTCAAATATTCCAGCAGCAGACTTATTGGAGGAGCTTATAGGTTGATCGTTTTGTTTTAGAGAAACTCTACCCAAATCCGAGCGTACACGAACTGTACTAATCGTACCCAAATCAGGCCTTTGTCCATTCTTTAAGTTTCGACGTGACTTTTGTCGCAACATTTGCTTGGCTCGAGCGTTTGAATTTTCTAAACCAGACATAGTGCTGCTGGATGTGCTTTGTGCATCATCGTCCAATTTGTGCATCTCTTGCTGTTGCAAAGCATCATATTTTGCTGTTAATTCGTGTTCATCTGAATTTTTTGATGTTTTACATATTAATGATTTAGAGGGCCATGCTATATTTTGTGGTTTCTGTGAGTGCAGTCCTTTCTGAAGCACATTTTTTATTTGGTTGCGATCAAAGTGTAAGTCACTGACAAGGTTGTTAGAGTTGGTGTGAATATTTTTGAGGCTAGTTAATTGCGCCATTGGACTGGCGCTGCGACTAGCAATTCCACTAGCAAGCTGCGACATTGTGTTTGGTTGAGTGGTTATAATGTTTTCCAAACCAATACTTTCGACTTTCTCTACCAAACGTAATGATCTTAGAGCTCGTCTTTCAAGACGTGTTAACACTATTTTCTGTTGTTTTTGATGTTGTTGATTTCGGTTGGGTCTATCTATGTCACCACAACCAAGTTTTCGTCTTATTAAATCTGCTCCAGAGGAAAGCAGCCCAAATAAGGGTTCTGGCGACAAGGAACGTGTTGGAGATCCCTCTAAATAAATAAGTTTAATAAACAGTAAATTGTCAGAAAATTGGTAATTTTAATTAATTTATTTGAACTAACCTGGACTATTGCATGGTGTTACAGTGGGTGAAAAGTTTGATCCAGCAGGTGTATTTAAGGCGCTTGGAGTCACAGCTTTAATTCCTCTTTCATTCAACATTGAAGCTAAGCCTAAATTAACTGAGAATGTTGAACATGAATTTTTGCGAGATACTCCTACTCGAGGTGTTGGAGGGCAACTTTATTAAAAAAAAAAGAGAAAACAATATATTAAACCATATTATTTAACCAAATTAATACGTTGAAAACAAAAACAAATTTTTAGTTTTTGTTGTTGTTTTCAATATATTTGTACGAATGAAAATTTCGCTTGGGTTTTCTTTCGACATCGTTGAACAGGCAGTTAGTGTTATTTTTTGCTCTAAATAATTAAATCAATTTTATTTATTAAAAAGTCGATAATAATACTATTTTTTGTTTGTGAATATTTCTGACAATGTCGCAAAAAACAAAGAAGCATTGGGGTAATTGCCCTAAATTTAAAGTGCCTAAAACATCAGAAGTACACAGCAGTAATGCAAATAGATTTCATCTACTTGCAAATGAAGAAGAGGAAGAACATGATGCTTACAAGGAGAAAATACCACCAATTGTAGTGGATTAATTGGAGGAAGGTATATGTTCAAAAGAATGCCCATTGGAACAAAGATAAAATCAAGCTCAAGGATTCTGTATAACGAGGCCTTAAATGTGCTAAGAACCAAGAAGTACCAATTTTGCATGCATGAAATAAAAAAATGCAAAATAGTTTAAAATCGTGTTTGGTCTTATTCAAATGGATACCAAGATAATTTTTGATGAGTTTAACGAAACACACAATATAAGTCCGGTTAGTGTTAAGGAAATAATCACGAAAAGATCGACCGCAGATGATACGCTATATCTAATTTAATTCGATCGCCAACAAGTGTCGAAAAGGGATATACTGAAAATTATATATTTTAGTAATATTGCCGTTTACTGGAGAAGACCACTCAAGGGCAGCAAAGGCCCTACTTAATGCAATGAGAATTTACATATAGTACTACTACAATTAACATCTGATTAATTAAATAAAGAAACTACCAATATCACAGTTTTAGGGAAAAGTTGTTCAAAAAATCCTCGTATCAACTTTAAAGTTATAAGAGATTTTAAAACAATCACTGAAATGTGAATTTTAAACAAAAGACCCTCAGGGGTTGTTCAGCAAATTTCTTATTATTTAAAAAATTCAACCTTATGCATTTTTCCCTTGTCAATGAATTAAACATTTTAAAGTTAAAGTTTCTATGTAGAAGATAAGTTGGATATCTAAAGGGTAGATTGTGTATTATTTTTAAGTTTTTATTTTGAATGATTTGCAATTATTTTGTATGCGTTTAAGCAGCCTTTTGAGACCAGATTTGACAACTATAGGTCATAATCAGTCGAATACACATTTTGTAAATAAGTACCTTGTTCTTTATATTAAGTTTAGATCTTCGGCTAATTAAGGGGCATAAGGCACGGCTACACTTAATTGCCTTTTCAAAAATGTAATTTACATGCTGTTTAAATAAAAGTTTTTTGTCAAGGATGACTCCTAAATATTTAATTTCGTCCCTCAATGAAATAATTGTTCCCATAGACGATAAATATCTAGTAGGAAAGCGTTTTCGCGACTTGTTGAATGGAAATATAATCGTTTGAGTTTTATCGTCATTAACTTTTATTTTCCATTTGTCATAGTATTTACGAAATACTCTAAGATTATTTTCTATACTCCTAATTATCGTATTTAAGATTTTACCGCAACAAATAAAGCCGCTATCATCTGCGTAAAAGGCTGCATCACGGTATTTGCTTAGAGCAATATCGGATGTTTATATAGAGTATAGGGTAGCGGATAATACAGACCCTTGAGGCAAGCCCGCAGGTATTTGCCTTTCACTAGAAAATTTTTTATTGACAGATACAACAAACGTACGTTTATCTAAAAAGCTTTTGATAAGTTTTTGTAGATAATTTGGAAAATTAAACGTATTTAATTTATACACTATTCATCATGCCAGATTGAGTCAAGAGCTTATCCGTTATCAAGAAAAATGACTCCAGTACTTTTTCGATTACTTTTATTACATTCAAGAAAGTTTACAACTCTTTTAAGTTGATGTACAATGAAGTGCTCTTTTCGAAAACCAAATTGTTCTTGATTTATGATATTATTGCAATTTGAAAAATCTAAAATTCTGGTTTGAATAATTTTCTAAAGTATCCATTGCTTAAACAAAAGTCAAATAGTTTACTTAAGATTTCAAAAAAGTAATCAAGTATATTTTTGTATGCTGTTAATCCCATCTAAACCAGGGGATTTATTATTTTTTAACAAATGGACAAACGATTTGACTTCAGACAAATTTGTAAGTTTAATACTTGTATTACCGGTAAGAGTTTGATTAAGGTCATTAATGTATCTTGATACAACCGAGTCCATGGGTGATGGATTGTTAAAAGTAATGGTATATGAACTAGCAAATACGTCAGCTATTGCATTTGTTAAATGAAGATTAGACAATGTGAAGTTTTTACCTTTCAAAGTTTTTGTTAATTTCCAAAACTTTTTGGAGCCGGTAGGTAGATTTGATATGAATTTCGACCAAGATTGATTTCTGTCTTTATTTATGTGAAATTCAATAAGCCTATTTAGCTGCTTCAAGATACAGTTTAAGTGCATTTTAAAATTAATATCCCTACATCTTTGAAATTTGTCTATATTTGTTTCTCTGAGAAATTAGCATTTAACTAATTTCCCTCCCGTTGGGAGGGGTTTCTATGACCAACTGGTACTTTATTAGTAGCTTCTTTGGATATTAGTTTACTAAATGCTTCATCTAGATTACCTGTGTTTGCAATATTTTGATAATTGTTTTATGATATTTCAATCTCTAACCAATTTATTATTGATAACCAATCGGCTCGATTATACAAGGGTAGCATCAAAATGCTATTCTGTACCTTTTCATAAATGACGCAAGATATTGGTACATGTTCCGACTGAAAAATATTTGGATGTCTTTTCAGGTTGCAAAAAGAAGACAAGAGTTAGTTAAAAGGATGTCTTATGAAGACGGCTGTACTGGATTAATTTTCTGTCCAAAACGAGTATATGCCATTAAGTGATAAATGTAGTAATCAGATTGAAGGCAATGGCTATAGAGAGATCATTACCAGCAATTTTGTTTGAAAAACAGTTCCAGTGAGTATGTTGAGCGTTCAAATCACCAAATAAAAAGAAGACATTGGAACGTCCAGTTAAAGTATCCATAGCAGTTTAAAAATTTATCGTATGAGCCGGATTGTATGCAGATGTTCAAATCACAGGGCGCCTATTTATAGTCACTCGTACAGAAATATCTTCAGCCACACGCGTTTTTATTTTTCGTAGTAATTCATGTTCAACATTGTATTTTACTGCGATGAGTACACCGCCAGGTTTCAAACATGGCTCGTTGATAAGAAGAATATCAACTTCCTTGTCATGTAAACATTTTTCCAGCTGTGAAGCTGCTGACTCAGTCGTTATGCCTTGAGCATTCCAGTGCATAACATGAACATTGTGACTAACTGTTGATTTATATTGCATGTTGAAGCATCATCCCCAGCACTCGTAGCTTGTCGTACTTATTTTGGCACCTTTGAAGTACATCGACAGCATAAAAAAATATTTGCATCAATTTCTCATTAGAAAAATCATCTTCATTTCTGTTAACAAGGGTTATACTTCTTGTTACATCAGATTACAGTACATTACTTTTAGCACCATAGTCACGTGCATAATTTTGGTGTTCCTTAACGGGCAATTGGGGAAAATTAACTTCATCGGAGTTGAAGTTTAGCATATAAGTTCTATGTGATACTTTATTTCTGGCTGTGGTCCGTTGACGAATCTCTAAATATTCCTAACGACACGGACATTTCGAGTCGTTAGCTCTGTGCTTTACATTTTTAAAATTCTTCCTAGCACAGTTGTAATATTTGTAGATAATGTTCTCACTATTAGCGACTTTGTTTACCCGCACAGGCTGCACACTCTACTACTCTGTTACAGTTACTAGCTCCGTGATCATACATAGAGTGTTTGGTACATTGAGTAGGGCCTTTGCTGCCCTTGAGTGGTCTTCTCCAGTAAACGGCAATATTACTAAAATATATAATTTTCAGTATATCCCTTTTTGACACTTGTTGGCGATCGAATTACATTAGATATAGCGTATCACCTGCGGTCGATCTTTTCGTGGTCATTTCCTTAACACTTACCGAACTTATATTATGTGTTTTGTTAAACTCATCTCATCACAAATTATCTTAGTATCTAATTGAATAACACCAAAAATTAATTTAAACTATTTTGCATTTTTTATTTCATGCGTGCAAAACTGGTACTTCTTGGTTCTTAGTACATTTAAGGCCTCGTTATACAGAATCCTTGAGCTTGATATTATCTTTGTTCCAATGGACATTCTTTTGAACATATACCTTCCTCCAATTAGTCCAAAAACTGGGGAAAACTATGGACAGAGTCCACTACAAATGGTGGGATTTTCTGCTTGTGAGTATTATGTTCTTCCTCTTCTTCATTTGCAAGTAGATAAAAACTATTTGCATTACTGCTGTGTACTTCTGATGTTTTAGGCACTTTTAATTTAGGGCAATTGCCCCAATTCTTCTTTGTTTTTTGCGACATTGTCAGAAATATTCACAAACACAAAAAAGTATTATTATCGACGTTTTAATAAATAAAATTGATTTAACAATTTAGAGCAAAAAATAACATGATGTTCATGTTTTTAGGCAGAGATGCCGGATGTAATAAGTACTTGCTCTGGTACTTCCTTATTAAAAAACAAGTAAGAGTGCTATATTCGGCCGTGCCGAATCTTTTATACCCTTCACAACGTGTAGTCATGCAATAACAGTAGTTTGTATCACCATTCATCTCATATGAAATACGTACATACATATATAAAAACATCCCATTGTAAAATTATAAATTTACGTATGTATGTTAAAAAAAAAATAAAAAGAAACTTTAAAAAAAAAATTTAAGAAAAAAAAAAGTTAAAAAAAAATAATTAATATAAATAATATAAAACAAAAAAAAAAATAAATAAAAAAAATTTAAAAAAAAAAAATTAAAAAAAAATAATAAAAATATAAATAATATATAAAATAAAAAAAAAAATATATTAGAAAAAAAATAAAAAAAATTTTTTGGCTCAGCTGGGATTCGATGCCACGTTTACTGTAACCAGTATACATGTTTCTATGTATGTATGTTGTTGTTGTAATGTTGTTTTTGTGAAAAAAAAATCGAGGTGGTCGAGGTTTTTTGCTCATATCTCAGTTGTTTATGTACCGATGTTCAATTTCAGATATAATGCCAAACACAAAATCCGCGCGCGATTTTTAACCTAATTTTAATGTATTTTATACAGAAAATGAGGATTTTGTGTTTTGGGATTTGGATTTGGGGATTTTGGAAATTATGTGGCACACCCATTTTTTTACCTACTATTGCATTACGACCTATAACTCTCTTCCTTATATTTCGATTTTAGCTCATTTTCAATACTAAACCAACCTTGTGTATAAGAAATATTCTGGCAAAATTTGAGCACCTCTCACTTTTTTGGTTCGGGCTCTATCGTGCTTTTAACAGCCGGGCAGATGGACGGACATAGCTAGATCGTCATAAAATTAAACCAGGACTCAGAATGATGTGTTACAAACAAAATGACAAAATGAATATAACCTACCATTTTTGTGTGGTGGTGGGTATAAAAATATTTAATAGTAATTTACTACTCACGATAATCAAAGTTACCTTTTATTAACATTAACTTTAGTCAAATTGTAATAATGAACTTTAGTGTGTCGTACCATTTTAGTGTAGAAGTGATATGTCTATCAGAAATATTAGTTAAGATATTAGGCTTTAGTACAAGTCCCTAGATTTTGTAAATTAAAATATTATGAAATTCGTTCCGTATGTAAAAAAAAGAGAAAAAATATTGTAAGACTAATAGTCTGAAGTTGAATCAAAGTACAATAATTAAAAAAAACTACTTAACTAAGTTATAAGCGCAACAACGGAAAAATTCATTCTCTTAATTTAAAAAATATATATAAGCTTTTTTTTTCTTGTTTTACATTTGTTTTTGAAACAACAAATAAATTTCTTACAATATTATGGAGGAGTATTTAATAAATTTTCTGAATTTTGAGAATTTTTTTAGTAATAAATATTTTATGGTACAATCGGTAACAACGATGTATGAATGATATATGTGGGTAAAAAAACCGGTTATTCGACATTCGAAAAGTCAAAATTTGGAAAAAAAAAACCGTCAGCTGACGTTGAAAAATTCCGTAATTTTATCAGTACAGTCTCTAACAGATTTAAATTTTACATAATGTTCTTATAAGACCTTAAGAGTTACCTGAGACTATTATTGGGGATGTCCTATCAAAACTGATCTCTGTGACCATATAGGCCATCACATTTCCCTATGGTTAAGGGAGATAAATAAATCATCAGTATATGCGGTGCCACGAGAACTTAATCAACAATGGTTATTGAAAATATACTACCCATTCAACCAATTGAGATATAGTTGAAATATAAAGCAACGATATTTTACCGACGGAAAATATCACTAAGGTAACATGTAAAAAATACCAAGGGATTATAAAAAGCGTTTTTCAACAGGCACGCTACAAAAGTATACCGATAGGGACAGCAAACGACGCCATATTTTTTGCCGCTCTTTTGACATTTCTTTTCAGAAAGGTTTGCCATTTCATTATGGAAAGATATACGAGCCAACAACGAGTGGAAATTATTAAAATTTACTACCGAAATTCGGAGTTAGTGGCTTCAACGTTAAGAGCACTACGTCCAATTTATGGTCTTCATAATCGTCCTACCAGATCAACAATTGAGCGTCTTGTGGAAAAATTTTAATCTTTACGCACAATACAAAATCTTCCCGTGCCAGTGAGACAAAGAAGTGCCCATAGTGTCGAGAATATTACTGCCGCTGAGGCTTCAGTTGAAGAAAGCCCAAATGTGTCTCTCACACGTCGTTCTCAAGCGTTGGGCAATTCTGTGACGTCGTTGTGGCGAATTTTGCGAAAAGATCCTGGCCTGAATCCCTACAAGATCAAATTGACGCATGAACTGAAGCCGCTTGACCACCAGAAGCGTCGTATGTTCGTGAATTGCGCTGAGCAACAACTTGAAAATGATTCGGATTTTCATCGAAAAAGCATCTTCAGCGATGAGGCTCATCTCTGGCTGAATGGCAAAATATGCGTTATTGGTCAGACAGCAATCCACACGTACTCCATGAGTCATCATTGCATCCCGAAAAAATACGGTTTGGTGCGGTTTTTGGGCGGACGGCGTCATTGGGCCGTACTTCTTCCGTGATGATCAAGACCGGCACGTTACTGTGAATAGGAATCGCTACCGTTCAAAGATAACAGAATATTTTTGGCCCCAATTGGATGATATGGACTTGGAGGACATGTGGTTCCAACAGGACGGCGCCTCCAGCCACACAGTAAATGTCACAATCAATTTATTGGAAACTATGTTTGGAGAACGTGTTATTTCACAAAATGGTCCAGTCGATTGGCCGCCTCGGTCGTGCGATTTGACGCCGTTAGACTATTTCCAGTAGGGCTACGTCAGGTCAATGGTCTGTGCCAACAAGCCAGCGACGATTGATATGCTTCGTACGAATATCGAACGTGAAATTGCAGCAGTATCGCCCGATTTATGCTTGAAAACCGTCGAAAACTGGGTTCAGCGTCTGGACTTCTGCAAGCGTGACCGTGGTGGCCATGCAAAAGAAATCGAGTTTCATACATAATGGCATCAAACGTACTTTCACAGGAATAAAGAATTTCATTGATATCCAAAACCGTTTTTGTTTTATTGAAAAAAATTTTGTAGCGCTCTTACTGAAAAACCCGATACTTATACCGTCCCATATATGGGCTGTGTATTATGTGATGTGGGGGGATATGGGATGTGTATAATGTGTAATATACAATTTTTGAAGGATCACCAGGCTTGCTATTTTAGTACTTTTTATGATAGATTTAGCATTTTTTTTTAATATAGCACAAAGATTTTCAAAAAAGTGCTAAGTACTAGTTTAGCACTTTTTAATAATAATCCTGCATTTTTTGCACTTTTTTCATATAAAATTTAAATGCAATCCGGTTCGAATGACCACCCTCGCGATGGGTAGTCATCTTGGAGCGATGCGGGGGCTTACGTGTAGTGTTGCACAACTAAGAACTACCTTTCCCTGTCTGTCAGCGTCTGTTTTCTCCTATGTGGGGGCGGCTGATGGACTCGCCACTGGGTTGTTTTCCCTCTCTCATGGAGATTGAACCACCCAGTGTTGCTGTAATTGGCCCTATGGACCACGGCTGGTCTTCACGACCTCGCCAGGGAGTTGTATACTCGTATAACTCTACCCTAATCCATGGTGGGACTACATACGCCAAGGGATGCGTGGCAGGAGGGAGCCTGGTCGCTAGTATGTGAACTCTGGATACCGGTTGACCTCCAGTTTTAATGTAGACTTGCCTGTGCATGTGGCGCTCAGCGCGGGTTTTTTTTCTTTCCCCAATACTCGTGGGAACAAAATTGATTCAATGGATATTGGAAATGAAAATTGTAATAATCGGGGAACTTCGAAAGGGACGGACAATGAAGCCTTGCAAAAGGTGGAGAGGTTAGTCTCTGAGGATACTCCGGTTAGACGTGGCCAATGGAGAGATCGGATTGAGATGGATATTGAAGCCTCGCAAGAGGCGGAAAGGTTAATCTCTGAAGATACTCCAGTGGGTGGAGAGGTAACTGTGAAGGACATTGATGTATCCGCCCCAGCAGGATGGGAGGCATCTGTCCAGATCACAGAAACCTCGGAACGCGAGGCGTTCCTGGTGCGGTAATGTTAGGCGCAGGTTCGGGATCGCTTCTGGTGGCGTCGGCTTACCTACCCTATGACACACCGGACTCCCATCCTTCGGGGAAGGTGAGGAATCTGGTAGAGTTCTGTAGGTTGAGGGGTATGCCTCTTGTCATGGGCTGTGATGCTAACTCACACAGTATTGTATGGGGCACTCCGGAACACGGAGGATATCGAGCGGACGGTGGAGAGGGTTAGCTCTACTGTCGGACCTGCCTTCGAGAATGCGTGTCCTCTCACGGTAGTGGATGAAAAGGATTTTACTCCATGGTAGAGTAGGGAATTGGACACGAGGATGACCTTTAATCGTTACATGAGGGAGGGGAATCCTAGCTTATGGGACGAGTATAAGGCGAGGAAAAAGGAGCTGATGAGAACTATACGTCTTTGGAAACGAAGTACGTGGAGGGAACTCCGCTCCGGCGTGATGGATATAACTGAAGTGGGGAGACTACAGAGGACCATGTCTCCAGAATGGGGCTTATTCGCAGGAGCGATGGCGGCATGACGGAGACGATGGAGGGGACATTACAGTCGCTGATGGAGGTACATTTTCCTGGAAGTTTCATTTCGAATGACTCATGGGTTCCCGTTAACAGGGGAGCCAGTGAGGTAAGGCGAAGGGATGCTGAAAGAATAGTAACTCTTAATGGGGTTAGAAGTGCAATTTTGTTTTTTGCCCCTTTTAAGACGGCTGGGATGGATGGGATATTTCCCGCATTATTACAGTCGGGTATGAACACTCTATTTGTGGTGATTAGGGAGATATTTGTTGCCTGTCTTTCGACAGGGTATATTCCGGTGGCATGGAGGGAGACCAGGGTAGTTTTTCTTCCTAAGCCGGGGAAGAGGGACTATACGGAGGCTAAGTCGTTCAAGCCAATCAGTCTTACATCCTTTCTGTTGAAGGCAATGGAAAGGGTATTGGTTGGCTTCCTGGAGGAAAACACGCTGATGGATAGGCCATTGAGTGGGAGTCAGCATGCTTACAGGGCTGGGAGGCTACTGAGACTACCCTGCACGAACTGGTAAGGGTTGCTGAGAGGGAGGTTTTCAATGGTGATCCGGCTTTGTCCGTATTTATGGACATAGAGAGCGCTTTTAATAGGATCTCTTTTGATAGACTGGGAAATGCTCTCAATGAGCGAGGGGTCCATTCTGTTGTAAAGTGGATCGGCGCCATGCTCAGATATAGGGTAGTGAATCTCAGGAGCGGAGGCACCAGGATTCGGGGAAGGGTGGTCAGGGGATGTCCGCAAGGAGGGGTATTATCACCTCTGCTGTGGAACATAACAGTGGACAGCCTTCTCAGGAGACTGGAGGTTATGGGCATACATACGGTAGGATATGCGGATGATGTGGCAATTATGTTTGGTGGTAAGCTCATGGAGACCATTTTAGGTTGCATGAGACAGGCGCTCAGAGTAACCGAAGAATGGTGTTGTGAACAGGGACTAACCATAAATGCTGGCAAGTCGGATGCTATGCTCTTCACGCGGAGAAGGAAGGGCATAGAGATTGAATCCTTAATGCTTTTTGGAACCGAGATCAACGTGTCCAAGAAGGTGAAATATCTGGGGGTAACGCTGGATATGAAACTAACCTGGAATGATCATGTTGAGACAAGGGTACAGAAGGCAAAGAGGATTCTGCATCAGTGTAAACGGGTTTGCGGTCAGAATTGGGGAATCTCACTTAAGGCTGCACACTGGATTTACACAGTGGTGGTGAGACCGACGACCACTTGCGCATCCGTTGTCTGGTGGCCGAAGGCCTCTCAGGCGATGATTTGGCGGAAGTTGGACAGGGTTCAAAGTATTGCTTGCATTGGTATATGTGGCGCGATACGTACCACACAAACGCAAGCGATGGAGGCAATGCTGGGATTGCTGCCGTTGGACTTATTTGTAGGGGAGACGGCGGTAAGATCGGCGATTCGGATGCGAAACGATGGCATGTGGTATCGCTTTGGATCGGTTTTGGGGCATAGGAGAATCCTGGACCTCGTGGATAAAGAGATTAGGCTGGCTCAAATGCCGATGGAGCGCATGAGTCGGGTGAAAGTGGTCGAAAGGCTACATCACACGCTCATAGCACGATGAGTGCATGGAAAATGACATCATTATCTTGACTGATGGGTCCTTTATGGACGGAAGGGCAGGTGCTGGAGTGTACTCATCTGAGTTGAACCTATCCTGCACCCTAAATCTGGGGGAGTACGTGTCAGTCTATCAGGCAGAAATGCTTGGTTTGCTGCACGCGTTGGACCACCTGTTGAAATGTCGAATGCATGGGAAGAGAATTCTTATTGCACTTAAGTAACAACCAGTCGGTTATAAAACGTATGCAGCGGATAGATGTGTGTTCCTCTTTGGTGCTTGAGTGTGTTCTAAAGCTCAATAGGTGTGCCTCTACAAATGAGTTAACGGTGATGTGGGTTAAGGGACACGTGGGAATAGCTGGGAATGAGGCTGCTAACGAACTTGCAAAGAAGGTGTCTGAGGCTGCATTCTGCGGACCTGAACCCAGAACTGCTCTGGGCAATGGGTTAGTGCGGGCGAAGATCTTTCAATGGGTGAACTCTATGAACTTGCGAAGGTGGATGGAGGGAACCACGTGTAGACAGGCTCGTATGGTCCTCAGGGAGCCACTTGGCAGGGGTGCAGTGAAGATACTCGGTTTTAATCGGAGTACGATGAGCTGGATCACTGCGTTGATTACAGGTCATGGGAACTTCAAATATCATCTGAAGAGGATGCAGATCTCGGATGATGATATTTGTAGAATGGCCTGGAGGATCCCGAGACGGCAGCACATGTAGTATGCGAGTGTCCGGCGATGGCGAGCGGAAGATTAAGGATCACAAGCAAGCACATATTAAGTGATGGGGGACCTTAGTCTGAGGGAGATGCTGGCGATTACAAAGGACTGTGCGATGAGGATTGTCGACAATCAACAGTCGGCAGTGTGAAATCGTTTTCCTAGTCCAAAGCAAACGCTGGTTGTGGCGCGGGACTCAGTGATTGAAGGTATACTGAGCTGTGGACACGAAATCACTGAGAAGCGAAGGGGGTCGAAAAGAGACCCATGATATAAGTGATCTGCTTCGATATTCCCCCTACATGTGTGTAAATGCAATCAATTATTTTTTATATGTAAATTTTTGATGATATTATATTTCTTGTAAAGGTTATAGCTGGTAAAATATATAAAGAAAAAACTGATGGACATAATTTTGGGAGGTGAGGAAAAAATATTTGCTACCAAATCCGTATTTAGGATATGAATTCATAACGTTATTAAAAAAGAATAACGAAAAAAAAATCTTTATATATTCTGAAAAAGAAGACATAATTAGAAAAATATGTTTACATTTTTTAAAATCGCTTGAAAATGAACTTAAATATTGGCTTCCCAAAAATATTTTGATATTAAAAAAAATTCAACATTTTCAATAGATAATACCCTTAAACAAATTAAGGCACTTATTGCTTGTATCTTAGAAGATATGAATTTTAGTATAACTGAAATGGAAAAAATCCAAAATCAGTGGAGCTATATAACTAAACAAATCTGGCATACCAATACCAATGGATACTACGGAGATCTGGATTAATGAAAATCTTTTTAAGAAATTATCGGATTTTGTGCTGTCTCTTTTGGGTTTACCATTTTCAAACGCTGAAGTGGAGCGTTTATTTAGTTTAATGGGCTTAATTAAATGCAAACTTAGAACAAAAATTAGGAGAGCGTTAAACTAAATAACGTATGTTGCTATAACATCAATATATCGGACGATGTTTTGATTGAAATTGGTTCATCTGAAAAATACCAAAAAGAATTGGTATGTGAAGAAAAATGATTAAACTTGTTAACCTTCTTTCTTACCGCATTTGAGTAATTGTTGACACTTTTTTTGTGTAAATATAATATTATTAAAATTGAATTTAAATAAACAAAATATGTATATAAATATGTTGCAAATTATTATATTAAATAAAAAAGTATAGCTAGTTTTTAATGTTTTAAAAAAACAATATTGCAAAATTTTAGCACTTTTCTTTTTGAACTGTAAAACATTTTAAGTTTTTTTTCAGAGGTTTTGCACTTTTTCTCTACCATCTTATGACAACACTGAGGATCACTATTTAATTTTTAAACAAATGCAAATGATTATGGCCTTCAGGCTAAGTTTTGGTTGGTTTCTATAATAAGAGGTAAACAATAACAGTTGTTTTGTGTTTTTTATTTTTATGTTTAATTCTTATTGCAGCAAATTAAAAAACTACGTTTTTATGTGCTCACTTAAATTTGAAAAATAATACGCAAAAACAAAATCTTAATATCTTAAACAGACTTTAAAGCAAACATTATTTTTTCTTCTTGTTTTTGTATTATTATGTTAAATTTAAATTGTCTATTTTTTTAGCAATCCACAAATATTATGGTGAATGTCAAATTGTAATCTGGCAAGCTTAGTTGAAACACACAACTTCATGAGTACGCGAGTCATACTAGCTTTTAATCGTCTTTTTATCTTGCGTGAACGACAATAGCAATCAACTGAGTCATACGTGTTGCTTAATATGAGTACTATAAATTTAAAAGTGAGTATAAGTAGTGAAAACTTTTTAATAAGTGTGAATGCGTATAAATCAATGAAATAATAAATCATGATTCCAGTTGACTTATTTCATGAGTTTTCGTTGCAGATTTCTGATAGCCATAGGAAAACACATTAAGAAATGGCGACTTAGTTCTGTCGGTAAGGTGACAAACATATTATATCAAAGCAGATTCTGCAACTAAGTATAACAGCACTACAAAGATTAACTAGTACAATAACAGTTCACAGTGAGTTGAGAGTTCATCTAGTTCACTTTTCGGATGAAACAACAATAAGACCTTTGTCAATGTCCTGCATTTGGGCGTATTAGACGCGAGAACTTTAACGTACACACTTAGAACTCATAGGCAATTCGAATTGGAAATCCTTAAGGAATTACATTGAAGGCAGTGGGTAATTGACCTAGTTAAGATATTAATGAAATTGGAATTATGTTTTTTTATTAGGAAAATTTCCTTCCTTTAGAGCGCATAACATGACAATTAGGCATACTTGTAAACCTGTCATGTATTTTGGCATTTAGTGTCCCTCTTTTTTAACCTAACTTAACCTCCCTTATGCTTAATGTAACGTAGATTATTGTATATGGTATATGTGTTGCGGTGTATGCATGTATAGTGTATGTTCATGTGTGCATGTATGCGCATCAACAAATTAATAAACAAAAATAAAGTATCCAAATACAAACAGCAAAACAACAGTCAACACAATCTTAAAATAACTGCACAAAGGACACATAACTGCTGAAAGAAGCAAATCGATCGCAAGAAGCTACGTTTACTGGCCGAATATAGACAAGGATATTAAAGATTATAATAAAAACTGCACATCATGCTAACTTAACTCTGCAGATCCTATAAAAACATATCTCTGCTCATGGACTTTGACCACACGCTCTCTTGAAAAAGTCCATTTTGATTTTGCTGGACCCATCAAAGGCAACAATTATCTAGTCATTGTAGATGCTTACTGAAAGTATCCCGTAATCAATGAAACAAATACAATGAAAGCACATGTTTCTATAAAACTTCTAAATTTATTCTATTCACAATTTGGAAACCCTGAGCAAATCGTTTTCGACAATGCTTTAGCGACATCTGTGGATCTGTAGCTAAAGGCAACTATTAATTACCTGTGGTAATGACGTGCAAAAAGAATACAGGAAAAACAGATGTTGGTAGATTTCGTACTAACTCAATGTTATATGAAATACATAAATCAATTAGAACAAATAATTCTATATTTCAAATTTCAATAAATACTGAGTTAAATAGTTGATATTTACACACAACATTTGTAGCTCTGATCAAAAGAGTGCTGATGATGAAACCGTAGCTGGTTTCGAAAATGCATTCCACTCAGCTAGTATCGGATGACTAACTTTTCCTAGATATTCTGTCATTATCACATAGAACTTATAGCCTAATATAAAAATATAATACAAATTAAAAGTTCAAATGTAATACTTTAAAAATACAACAAACACAGGGCATGGTGTAAAAATAAAAACATTGTTCAACTAATACCATCTTGTTTAGAACACATGTGACATATAATGAAACTGCATAATTGCAAAAATTGCTTTAGCGACATCTGTGGATCTGTAGCTAAAGGCAACTATTAATTACCTGTGGTAATGACGTGCAAAAAGAATACAGGAAAAACAGATGTTGGTAGATTTCGTACTAACTCAATGTTATATGAAATACATAAATCAATTAGAACAAATAATTCTATATTTCAAATTTCAATAAATACTGAGTTAAATAGTTGATATTTACACACAACATTTGTAGCTCTGATCAAAAGAGTGCTGATGATGAAACCGTAGCTGGTTTCGAAAATGCATTCCACTCAGCTAGTATCGGATGACTAACTTTTCCTAGATATTCTGTCATTATCACATAGAACTTATAGCCTAATATAAAAATATGGAACACAGTTTTGTTCTGAAAAATTTGAAGTGTGGTGCAAAGGACGAGGAATTAACATACTAGAATGGTAAGATTTCACCCAAGTTCGAACGGATAAGCGGACAAATTTGTCGACACGCTCAAGCGTGCCTTAAAAAAATCGGAAAAGGAGAGAACTTTAGCCGAAGTACTACTGATATTTATGGAAATATACCGCTCAACTGCAAATCCGAACACACCGAACAAACTGAATCCTTTATAGGACTTAAATGAGAAAAATTTTTGATGTCTTACATAAAACCGTTCCAACATTACGAAATACGAAAACGGATAACCAATATAATAACAAACTTGGCCCAAAAAAGAGAAGCTGGGGACTTAGTATACGCAAAAAACCTTAGATATAACAGAAGACATTGGGTACCAGGTGAAATAATAGAAATGGCTGATGCAACGAATGTATAAAGAATGTGATTTTTTATTTTGGATTATTTTACTTTTTAAACATTTTTAGCCTCGAAGGTGAAATATTTGCCAAATGTTGTATCATCAAATTCACAAATTAAATTTATAATAATTTTTTCCATTTTTGCGCAGTGTTCGCTCGTTCGTAAACGCAAAAAATAAAATAAGTAAAAAGAAGCAACTTATGATTCGCAGTGGCAGCGATAAGTAATCATATTGTGCAGCACAGTGATGCATTTACGAACAGGCCCAATGTGTTGATGTTTGATAAATACATACAGAAAACAATACAAAAATTTACTATAAAGCAATCAATAAAAACAAGACAATGGTTATAAATGGTTTAATAATGAACTGCGCTTTTTTATAAATTGCTTTTAAGTGAGAGGCTAATGTGACGTACATGAGCAAAAACGACTCCACACCGATCAATTGAAACACGTGAGACTGCTTAACCATTTCGCAATAGAGGAACCGCTTACTCTAACGGTAGATGCATTAGCCGAAGCAGTTGGTGGAGTAGTTCATCAAATTGTCGAAGGTAAAAGTTAACCTTTGGGTTTTTACTCACAAAAACTCATTTCAACACAACAAGCATACAGCATATACGACCGGGAGCTACTAGCTATTTTGCAAGCTGTCGAACATTCCCAACACCTGTTACAAGGAAGATTCTAAAAATTTTTACCGACCACAAACCTCTTACAAATACGCGACAAAACGTCTCCAAAGAGAGTTCATCAGCAAATTTTCTACTGTCATAGGCCATATAAAAGGCAGAAACAACATTAAAGGCAACAGAAGAAACAGTTGATTTTCTATCTAGAATTAGTTACATCAATAAAAGTATAAAATTTGAAACACTAGCGGAAAAACAAACCTAAGATACAGAACATTCTTACCACCTGGTAATACAAAACACCACTTTTAATTAAAAAGTTTTCTATTCCAAATTCTAACCCATTAATATATTGTGGCATGAAATTTAATTAGATCTTTCGTTCCTGTA
The DNA here is from genome assembly GCA_941918925.1 of Phyto melanocephala. NCBI lineage: Eukaryota > Metazoa > Arthropoda > Insecta > Diptera > Rhinophoridae > Phyto > Phyto melanocephala. The sequence goes on from OW799236.1 coordinate 48,657,637, forward strand.
TCTCTAAGGCAACAAGTGATACAAAAAATGCATGGCTTATCACACCCTGGAAAAAAAAGGCGACTTTAAAACTAGTGTCGGACCGTTTTGTGTGACCAACGATGTCCAAATAAATAAATAAATAAAGTAAATAAAAATAATAAGACTCCTTTAGGCAATTTCGGGCCAACCGATTACCGTTTTGACCACATCCACTTTATTGGTCCATTACTCCTAGCGAGGGCTACCGTTATTGATTGACTTGTATCGATCGATTCTCGAGATGGCAGGTACCCAGCAAAAATTTATTTTGTACCGGTAAGCAGTAAAAAAAATCATGCCTTCTTATAGCGCAATATTAGAGCGCATTCGAGGGTGCTATAAATGAAAGTCAGAAATTTCTATTAAATATGTTTCATTTTTTATAAAATAACTTACTGCAACTTCTCTCGCTTACGAGGATACAGGAATGTTAGCGAATGATGAACTCTCTTTACTGTAGTTCTTAAAAAATTTATTGAAAACACATAAAAGAGACATGATATTACTGCATTAACCATGTGTGAAAATAGCAAATAATTAGAGTATCAAAGAGCCCTACCAAGTGGGACATCTCATATAAAAATCATGCCTTCCTGAAGCAGGTTGGGAAAGGAGAGTACATTTGTCTCTCGCTTACAAACCTGCTTCCGGGTATGCAGTAATTTTTGCTGGGTAGCTATACCAATGCCAGACATAACCGCAAAATCTCTTTATTTGGTGCCCTCTACGAGTGATTTAGGTTGACAGTTCGAATCCTAATTTCCCAGAGAGTTTTCGCAAAGTTTAGGCATACATTATTTAAAAACAATAGCTTGCCATCAACCGGCAAATAGAATGGTCGAGAGATGGAGCCATACACTTAAGATTGCCAGAGTGCCATCCAACAGAAGATTGGTAGTCTTACTCAGTCTTCGGGCGACAGTGAACGATGATATTAAAGAAAGCCCAGCGGAAATGGTGTTTGGTAGCAACGAGCAGTCAACATCTCTATTGATAGGTTAAAAGCGGCATTCATTCTAATGGGATAATCAACAAACAGTTTCCATAAACATACAAGGTGATAACGAATTACATGAAATTTAAGATCTAGGCTAATTTACGATGTGGTAATAACACCTATGTACATACGGTATTAATAGATTTGGATTTTTTTTAATGTATTAAAAGTTTTGAACAAAATGCTTGTTTGAAAATCTATACATATCTATATATAAAAGTGAAACTCTGTGTGTGTGTGTTAGCTATAGACTCCGAAACTGTAAAACCGCTCGGACTCAAACTTTGGCAAGTGGTTGTACACATTCCAGGAAGTATTTATGGGTGGAAAAAAGTGGGCGGTTCAACGCCCATAAAAAATTAGTTATCATTTCTAGCTACTTGCACTTGACCGATTTTCTTGAAACTTTGCACACATATTAAGCTGTCGCGACTATATAATTTCGCGATTAGTAAAGTGGGCGGGGCCACGCCCATAAAAAGTTATATTTTTGAGATATTACACTGGACCGATTTTTCTGAAACATTGCACATATATTGAGCTGTTATGACTTTAAAATTTCGTGATTAGAAAAGTGGGCGGAGGCACGCTCATAAAAAATTAGTTACCATTTTTAGCTACTTGCACTTGACCTAATTTCTGAAACTTTGCACACATTTAGCTGTCATGACTATATAATTTCGTGACTAGAAAAGTGGGCGGGGCCACGCCCATAAAAAGTTATAATTTTAAGGTAGTTGCACTGGACCGATATTTCTGAAACTTTGCATACATATTTAGCTGTCATGACTATATAATTTCGTGATTAGAGAAGTGGGCAGTACCACGCCCATAAAAACAAGTTATCACTTTCAGCTACTTGAACTTCACCGATTTTTCTGAAACTTTGCACATACATATTGAGCTCTCATGATTATACAATTTCGTTGCTATACAGTTATGTGATAAATAAAGAGGGCAGTGCCACGTCCATTAAAAAAAGTTATAATTTTTAGCTTTTTGCACTTGATATTCAATTAAAATTCAGAATGCATTTTTATTCATTAAGGGGCGTAGCAACGCGCGCCGGGCTTTTCTAGTTAAATAAATAAATTTTACTAATGACTTTAATTGCACAAGACCACTCAGAATATATTTTCAAATTTTTTGATTTTTTTTAATGTTTTATAATGAATTAAACAATTACCTTGGTTGGCGTGAAGTGGACGTTGAAGCCATTCTAGAGGACAACTGTGACTGCGATAAAAACGAAAAATCTGTTATTAGTCCGTCATCAGGATGCATAACAGTACTAGTAGTATAGGTATAAGTACAGCCAGAAAATTCAAACTGTTTGCCAGGTAATTCTTCATTAACATCTTCCTCGACATCAGAAAGTGTATAAATTTGCATACCTAAATCGTCAAGACCACGACCACCACGTATTGTAACACCAGGTCGATCTTCTAATAGACCACTTAAAGTAGGAGTGGCAAGACGTGACCAGTTGTGCAAGGTCTGTGAGCCTTCAATTGGTTTGATAATTTGTAATTTTTCAGGAAGACGCCATTGATGCATCAGTGACATATTAGTAGATGAAGAAATTCCTGATGATCCGGTTGACATAATGCTATCGGGTGTGCGTACACCTACCGGAAGAGCAACACTAGGTTGTTGTTCGTCATACAAATCAGTTCCGGCAGGTGCATAAGTTAACATTGCCCTTCTTGCAAGAACTTCGGCAGGTGTTAACCTTTTTAGAGCAGCTTCAAGTTCTTTCGCACCTGGGGCACCTGGTACCCCTGACGGATGAGATGGATAGCTATCATCTGACTGCGAATTTATACTTTCGCTAGACAACGTCTTTACACCCATGCTTAAAGACATATCGTTGTCACGACAAAATGAAGCACTTTTTTGGTTTATTCCACTTACAAATGGCATTGCGGACATGCGTAGTCCAGATGCACTGCTCATTGACATTACACCTAGATGTGTCATCGAAGTAGTTTCACTGTTGCCACTTTTCGTTGCGCAACGTACTGTATTGAAAACTCGTTTGTAAGGAGGCAAGATCCCTCCACTAAGCCCACAATTAATGCCCCCAGGAAACTGTGGCATCAATCGCCTTGTGTGCTCATTAATACGTTGATTATCACCCGAAATACCAGAGTCAATACTGTTCTCCGAATACAATGATGATTCCATTAATTCGGATTGCAGAGATTCTGGTGGCAAACCACTAAGATTAGAAACAAAAGAATTACGTGCTTGAGGAAGTAATTTTTTTCGTTGTTTTCGTAGTTGTTCTTGGGTTTCCTGCAACAAGCCCAAAACTTCTTGATACCTTTGCTTAAACTCTACTAATTCTAATGCCAGCGAATTTTGATTTTCTTTTGTGATATTCAATAGTGTAATATGTTCATCATTGTCGTGTGTTAGCTGATGCAGTCTCATTTCAGCTTCGGAAAAACGTGCAGTTAGGCTTACAATTTGTTCGTGCTGAAGGCGATTCTCTTCCCGTTGACGCTCTAACTCCAAACTAAGTCCTTCGAAAAGTTTATTTGCATCATTCAATTGAGATGAAATGTCTTCTACAAGTTGTCGTTCGTGTGCTTCCACCTCATCCGTTTGACATGCCAACTGAGATGCTTCCAACTTAAGAGATTTGTTTTCATCTTGCAACGTTGTTATTTTCTTCTGCAGTAAATCTAAAGTAATAGATTTAGAATATGATGGTGTGTCTAAAAAACAAACATTATATGTATAAGAAATTCCTTTACTAACACTTATCATTTTACCATTATCACTTGTATCTTCTCCGTCATTTGTAAGGACAGAAATAAGTTCATTTTTCTTGTGCAACTCATGTACTAGTTGAGCACGATCTTCATTTGCCGATTTTAAATCAGTTTCTAATTCCGCTATTCTATTCTCAAGTAAACTATTTTGTGTTAAAAGCTCCTTTCCAATTTGAACCGTCAACTCCAAATCTTTCTCCTTCTCTTCGAGAAGGCGAGTGACAGCCTCAATGTCATCATACGCCCTCGTCATTTGGCTTACTCGATTACCACATAGAACTGTAACAAAATGTTAATCGTATTATTACATGAATATTTTTACCCAGCAAAAAAATTTTGCATTAGTTCAATGTAAATAACATTTTTTATGACTTTTCCAAAATATAAATGGAAATAAAAATATAGTAGTCTAAAGGTTTTGCTATTTTTAATGATGGCTCAAAGATAAGGGGCACTGGAGCGGGAGTCTACATTAAGGATCTGAACATTAGAATGTCATATAGACTTCCCGAGACTGCAGTGTATTTCAAGGAGAGGTTCTAGGGATCTTGAGGGATATGGAATTGTTAAGAGGCAACATCGCTAGCTGCTCGGAGGTCACTATATACGTGGACCGCTGGGCGGGTCTTAAGGCCTTGATTGGGTGTTACGTGAGCTCCAAGCTGGACGTTGACTGTAAGAGAGTATTAGGAGGACTCCTAGAGAAATAAAGGGTGAGGCCAAGCTGGGTGCCGGTTCACTGCGACGCAAACGGCAATGAGATAGCTGGGCTCGGAAGTGGTGTATCCTCATGGTTTGGAGGCGGTCTCCAATAGGATTCTATTTCGGGAAAATCAGGAAATAGATTGTTAACGGAACAAATCGGGTTCGGAGTAACCGAACAGACTATAGGGTATTCGGATTTGCTGTTGGACAGAGATAGGGTCTACGTAAGAACTATGATAGGTATCATTGCGGTCCACTGTGTGATGTATGAGGAAAATTTCTAGGCGAATTAATTAATATATTTAAACATATGTTCATATAGATAACCATATATCCAAATGTATAGAATCTTATATGGAGACGTGTGTCATATATGGCATCACGTATAAAATTTGCTTATAACATGTGAATTCATATATGAGGTTATATATGTAATCCTTGTTCGTATATGTCAATACAATAAATTAATTAATACATTAATATAATTATATAATTGCAACTTTTTTGATTTTAATTCATACACATATAAAACAAGTAAGATCACTATATTCGGCTAAGCCGAATTTTTTATATCCACCACCAATTTTCCGTACTATTATAGCACAAAATTTATTATTTTGTTATAAACAGTAATCGCTATGGAGCGTTATATGGGAGGTGGGCGTGTCACATTTATTTTCCGTCAGTGCAAAGCCTTTGACCAAAAAGCAATATTTGCAAAACTTTAGAAACATAAATCTAATTTTGTAAGTTTGATTCCGTTTTAAATTTTAAATATACCGAAAAATACACTGCGCGGTATAAATTTTCGTACATTTTGATCTATAACTCCTTTCCTAATACCTTTTCTAATTTTTAGATTTTTCGGGAAAAATATTCTTTAACTCAGGAAATATACATTCGAATTTTCATGGCTCTACGTTAATGCGTTTGGATATTATTGCATTTTATTCCATGTTGGGATGACACGGTTTTTTTACCTACTCTTGCATTACGAGCTATAACTCTCTTCCTAATATTCCGATTTAGCCCAAACGAACCTTGTGCATAAGAAATATTCTGGCAAAATTTGAGCCCCCTAACTTTTTCGGTCCGACCTCTATCGTGCTTTCAACAGACAGACGGACATAGCTAGATCGTCATAGAATGAAACCCCTATTCAGAAAATATATACTGGTCTAAAATGGATATTTCGATGTGTTACACACGGAATGACAAAATGAATATACCCCTACCATATTTTTGGTGGCGGGTATAAAAAGGCAACTGTTAGAAAATTGTTTCAAAACCTATGAAGATTTTTTATTGTAAACTATTATTTATCGGTATTTTATACATTAGTCTTTGATATTTTAAAATTAGATTTTTACTTCAAAATGATTAAATTATATTAATTAATAAATTATCTATATATATAAAAGTGAAACTCTGTGTGTGTGTGTGTTAGCTATAGACTCCGAAACTGTAAAACCGATCGGGCTCAAACTTTGGTAAGTTGTTGTACACATACCGGGGAGTGTTTATGGATGAAAAAAAGTGGGCGGGGCCACGCCCATAAAAAATTAGTTATCAGTTTTAGCTACTTGCACTTGACCGATTTTTCTGAAACTTTGCACACATATCGAGCTGTCATGACTAAATAATTTCGTGATAAGAAAAGTGGGCGGGGCCACGCCCCTAAAAAAGTTTTAACTTTGAGGTACTTGCACTAGACCGATTTTTCTGAAACTTTGCACACATATTAAGCTGTCGTGACTTTATAACTTTGTGATTAAAAAAGTGGGCGGGGTCACGCCCATAAAAAAAGGCTATAATTTTGAGGTACTTGCATCAGACCGATTTTTCTGAAACTTTGCACACATATTGAGCTGTCATGACTAAATAATTTCAAGATTAGAAAAGTGGGCAGTGCCACGCCCATAAAAAAAAGGTATCATTTTGAGGTACTTGCACTGGACCGATTATTCTGAAACTTTGCACACATATTGAGCTATTATGACTTTAAAATTTCGTGATTAGAAAAGTGGGCAAGGCCACGCCCATAAAAACAATTTTAATTTTGGGATACTTGCACTGGTCCGATTCTTCTGAAACTTTGCACACATATTGAGCTGTTATGACTTTACAATTTCGTGACTAGAAAAGTGGGAAATGCCACGCCCATAAAAAAATTATAATTTTTAGGTTTTTGCACTTGATATTCAATTAAAATTCAGAATGCATTTCGATTCGTTAAGGGGCGTAGCAACGCGCGCCGGGTTTGGCTAGTGTATAATAAAAGTATTCTGTTTTAAAATCGAGCATTCAATAACTTCCACTATTTTATGTTACACTTTCGTTTTGACAAAAAAAAGGAAATTTCGTAACTCTCCTACACACAACAGAAAATAAGTGATTTTTCAGAGGTTTAACTGATAATGAAGTGATTAAATTAAGCTGAAAACATTAACAAATTTAACAATAAATCATATACAAAAATAACTATTACAAAGAAGTGATTTTGCAGAGATTTAACTAGTGACGAAGTGATTTAGTTAAGGCAAAAAACGCTTGTTATTTTAACATTAGCGTTTCAGTAAAAAAACTATGACAAAGAAGTAATTGTGCAAGGGATCAACTAATGACGAAGTGATTTAATTTAGGTGTAAATACTATTGACTTTAACATTAGTGTGTCATTAAAGATCATGTGTTTACATGAATATATTAATGTTGCACTCTATTCTAATATGTGCATAGAACTCATGCATTTTTGGTGAAAATAATTGATTTTGTGTGTTTACATGAATTGTTTAAGTGGCACAACATGCCAACTGGGCATAAGTGTATACGTGTCATGGGTTTGGGCTTTTATTGCCCCTCCTTTTCAACCTAACCGAACTAAGTGTTTAATAAAAAAAAATGGTGGTTTTTAAAATTAAAGAAAAATTATTTAATATTCGAGTATAATCAAGATGAAGCCTATATGTCCGCCATATACTTTCAATTTTCGGCTCCAAACATTTATTTCGCAATATATGTATGGATATGACTATACATTAGGATATACATATGAGCTGAGAAACAAAAATTTTAAGCTACGAATTGCCCAATTGCATTAAATTATTTTATCGAAAAAATCTTAACTTTTTTCGGAAAATATATTAATTTTTTTATCTAGTTATCCCGTAATATGTGGTAGTTATTTTAAATGACAACTTAGTACGTGCTAAAATTATTAAGCTAATATTTAAATTTTAATCAGGCTTGAGTTCATATTACATTCTTTATTTTTCAAAGAATTTTTTTAATTGTGATAAATGAAAGAATAAATCTGAAAAATTATATTTTTACCGACACTAGTAATATAAATAAAAGATAACAACAAACAAAAGTAAAAGGGTTGCTGTTTGGCTAAAAATTTCAATCTAACTCATTGTGGTAAAATATATGAAAACGGGAAAACTAAAAGTAGTTACCGAATTCAATTAAAATAAGTCTCGGGAGTTAAATAGATGATATTTACAACCAACATGTAACCACCGATCAGAGAGTGCTGATGATGAAATCGTAGCTGGTTTCGAAAATGCATTCTACTCGGCTAGTGTCGGTAAAAATATAATTTTTCAGATTTATTCTTTTATTTATCACAATTAAAAAAATTCTTTGTAAAAATAAAGAATGTTAATATGAACTCAAGCCTGATTAAAAATTTAAATATTAGTTTAAACGGAAAAGTTCGACAAAATAAAAATTCAATATAAAATTATTAAATTAAAAAAAATTAAAATTGCTGCTACAAAAAATTAACAAAATAATTAAAGGTCGCCGTTAAACTGTTTATAATAATATCGAACAGACTCAGGTGAATTTAGCAATTGGTTCGAGAAAAAAACAAAGTCTACATGATATTATAACGGCCAAGAAAATTGAAAGCATACTCAAGAGCTCTAAACACAACCCGGTTAGCTTAAAGCTTCAACTATTTATGGTTAAAGTTAAAGACAATGCAGGCGTTAAAACATACAAAGTCTGAAAAATTGAAGACACGAATGTTGCAAAAATTTATAATCCAATAACAAGGCAAGGATATTAAAGAAAAAAAAATACTAATGTTGTAAAGTTTGTACTGGCAAATTTTTGGCAGCTTCTGGTTCGAAACTTTTATGTGGCTAATGCTAAGCAGACAAAATTTTCTAAAAAATGCTTTGTATTCAGTTCAGCCTTATAAATAACGTAATATACATCAAAGGTGTTCTTCCTTTTATTAGAGAGCATAATGTGTTCACAAATTTTTGGCCTGATTTGGCATCATGTCACTATGATAAGAAAGCTTTTTGTACCACTTAATTGTACCGAACTTATACTAGCGGAGATAATGGGATCTTATGAAAATAAAATAAAGAAACCATAGTACGCGAATCATTCGAATAGATATTTATCGCGAATGATATTAATTCGAATGAATTAAATTTTCCAAATTGTGACGAATATTTCTTTTTGTTTTCCGAATTTTAAAAATAAAATTTGCGAGATAAATGAAATTTAAAAAGAATTGAAAATAAATTTCTCTTTACAATTTAAATATAAAATTCCTTACAAGAATCATTCATTCAAAGAACATAATCGAAAAATGAAAAAAAAAAATCGATTCACAAATAGAAATTTTATTTTCCTTGAAGAAAAGTTAGCAGCGTTGTCATTGTATTTTATTATTTTTGTTGTGTTAATGGGGACAATTTCACCATTTTAGGAATTAAAGAAAATATTTTAAAGACTTAAATTTTTAGTTTTTCCAACTTTGTTTCTCCCCAAATTTTTGTTACACATATTAAAGGCAATTTCATTTAGTATTGAACACCAGGCAATATAAAATTTTAAAGAATTATTGTATGTATGCCTGATTAGTGATAAAAAACATAAGTATAAACGGGTTTCAAACAGGCAATTCGGATTAAATATAATTATATCTGTGGTTTTCATTAACATGGTGTCTTAAAATCAAATTTTTCAGGAGAGCCATAAAACCGTTTTATATAAAACAACGGGTTAGGTTTTAAACTTTTTTTTACCATTTATGCCAATAAAGATCTTAAAATCTTCTTATACAAATTTCAGACAAATATCCTTTTAAAATTATATCATAGCGAATAAAAAAATAAACAAAGTGGTACGAAAACTAAAAGTGTGTGCAGATAAACATACATAGGTAGGTAGTACACACTTCCGGTAAACTGAAAAATTATCAGAAAATGACTTTTAAATGTGTGCAGAAATAACAGCGTATGTGGTTTTTCTAAAAAATGAAATAATTTGCCTTAAGCACGTAAGTCAACATACTGCGTTAGTGCTGAACGCTTTTTGAATATATCATAAAATCCATGTCACGCACTGTTATAGAGTGCGAATAATTGCAACTAATTTTGTTAAAAAAATATCTTTTGTTAAAGCAGATTTGCCGCTATTATTATTTAATTTTATGCTTTTTTAAAAATTTATAAAGCACTTATTAATAGGTTTTCTAATTTCGTTAGTATAAATCAAAATGTATCGTACGCACATGTTACAAAATTTACCTTTTGAACATTTTATGTCAGTTTCTATCAAAAATTTCTGCGAATTTACTTCTGATAAAAATTCATATTTTTAACAGCTAGAAGAAGCAATCTTTGATTATACGAAAAGTTATATTATCTGAAAAAATATATATATATTCATCTTTTACTAATTTTTAACATCGTCACGCACATGTGTGACGAATGACTTTTCTGTGGAATTCGTGGAATTGGAGTACCCCAATTTTGCTCGAGATGCTTTGACATCTACATGACTATTTCGATAAGAAATGGATGCTTTAGTAATAGTGGGCGTGGCACCTGTCATATGAATTAAAAACAAAAATTCGTATATCTGGGAAGCGATAATAGTTAAGAGTACCAAAATTTTGCAAGAGACACTTTGACGTCTATGATTATTTGAATAAGAAATGGTTGAGTTAGTAATAGTAGGCGTGCCACTTGCAAAATAAACATATTTTTGAACTATAAAATTTTTATTTCATTACGATGGGGGTGGCGAAGCACACCGGGTATTAGCTAGTATTATATAAAAGTCCATAAAATTGGTAGTGGGTATAAAAGATTCTGCATAGCCGAATATAGTGCTATTACTTTTTATATTTTACCTAGAAGAAGCTGTGTTACATCAAAATAGAAGACGCTCAATTCAGATTTTGTCATATGACTTTTACCTTTGACAAAGCAACTTAAGTCGAGATAAGAAAATTTTTAGCTTTCTTAATCATAAAGAAAGATCTTCTAGACGATTTGTTTGCACTTATCATGAAAAAAAGTTAAAAGTAAACTGTATTATTTAAAATACCCGACACCAAAAAAATGGTGGCGGTATATTCATTTTGTCATTCCGTTTGTAACATATCGAAATATCTATTTTAGATCCCATAAAGTATATATATATTCTGAATCGGGGGTTCATTTTATGACGATCTAGCTACGCCCGTTCGTCTGTTGTAAGCACGATAGAGGTCGGACCGGAAAATCTAGGCGGCAAGAGTATGTCGAAAAAACCGTGTCCTTCCAACATCGAATAAAATGAAATTGTGTCCAAAGGCATTAACGTAAAGCCATAAAACTTTGAATATACAGTATCGGCCAAAACCTGAGCACCCCTTTAGTAAATTTTTTTTAAATCACAATTTTTTTAAGAGAACAAAGTTATTAAAGTTTTTTTTTTGTTTTTTATATATATATATATTTACCTTTTTTGAGACAGTACCGAGTGCCTACATATTTTTGGCATGATTTGGCATCATGTCACTATGGAAAAAAGGCACTTGAGTGGTATTCAAATAATAATGTAATTTTTGTACCACGAGAGGCAAATCCACTTAACTGTCCAGAACTTAGGCCTGTGAAAAGGTAATGGGCTCTTGTAAAATCTTTAATGGAAGGAAGTGTCCCAGAACATGTCCGATTTTAAGTGTAGATGGACCACCTCCTCCAAACAGGTAACAGAAACAACTGTAAAATCTTTAATTGAAGGACATCCGAATAAAGTCGATAATTTTATAAATACGAAATAATAAATTAAAATTTCAATGTTAAAATATGCTAATAAATTTGAGTATTTTAAAGAGTTTCTATATTGCACGTTTAAGGTTTTATTTAACTTAAAGCAACTACAAATAAATAAATAAATAATGCATGTAAATATATATAATAGCGTATATGAGTTTGCATTACACCTTTTCATAGTTTAAATAACTATTATAAAAATAGCAACTAAACTAAGATTTTTGTTATCAAATTATAAATAATCTTTTTTTATACACACTACAAAAAAATGTTGTGGGGGTATATTCATTTTGTCATGCCGTTTGTAACACATCGAGATATCCATTTAAGACCCCATAAAGTATATATTTTTCATGTGTTCTGGTATCATTTTAGGACGATCTAGTTATGTCAGTCAGTCTGTTGAAAGCATTATAGAGCTCGAACCGAAAAAGTAAGGGTGCTCAAAATTTCCCAGAATATTTCTTATACACAAGGTTTAACTGGTATTGAAAATGGGCTAAATCGGTATATTAGGAAGAGTTATAGCTCGTAGAGTTATAGAGTAGGTAAAAAAAACCATGCCCTTCCAACATCGAATAAAATGCAAAGGACTTTAGATCAAAATGTAGAATTAAAAGTATGATGATGAAATTTCGTATATATAGCTTTCTAGTAAATTTAATTATGCCAATATAAGTATAATTCCAAAATATTAAGGTGACACACCCACTTAAACGACCACCTCCGATATAACGTTTTATCCTAAATTTATATTATTTTTATATGGACAAACATTTTTCAAAAAAATTAAGTATGTAATGGATTATCAAACATTAGTTATATAAATTTTAAAAGTAGGAAGTGACATTCCACAAAGAGCTAATATTATTTTTTAACTACCTTTTGGTACCAAATTATACTCTTCAGGTTCCGTAAAAATACAACATTTTTGAAAAAAGAGTCAGTAGTATCATTTCTAATGTAGAAATTCCTAATTATGAAACATTAGGACTAAATTTAAGTAAATAACTCAATAGCAAATAGAAGTTACACAAAGAAAGTAAAACATATTTTAGTATTAAGAGATTATTCCATAGCGATTAGGTTAAGAACAATATAATAAATTTCGTGATATAAAAGTACACAAAATTTAAGCAAAAAAAAAAAAAAATCGTACATTATACTTGTATACCCAATATAATGCAATAATTGTAATATGCAATATGCATAGCCAAAATGTTTAAAGCAAATTTGTGCACTAGTTTCACCTGATAGAAAACAAAACTTTTTAATTGTAAATTGTAAACATTAAAATAACCTACAAGTTCACAGGATTAAACATATGTATGTTAGAAATTTTTACAAAATACCTTCATTATTATTAAGTAAATTACGTATAATTTTTAAACAAGTTTCACCGCTTGCGTTTTTTCCCACACGATACATTAAATTAGAATTTAAAGCGGCATAATTTTGTGACGTTTCTGTATGTTCAGTTTTATTTAAAAAATCTTGGGAAATATTTATAGATGCAAAATTGTATAATAACTCCAAAAATGGCGAGGAAATTTGTTCTCTTCTTTTTTCTCCAAGATCAATTTGTTGTAAATCTTTTACGTATACTTGAATTCGTTGTATTGTTTCCAATTCAAGTTCCAAGCAAGTTGGATTTTTCTCTTTTACAACGTGAAAACTAAATGTTGAAGATGATGGAAGTTCTTTATCAGCATTTAGTAACTTGATTATTTTTTGTGTATTAATTTGCAATTGATTTCGTAGTATTTTAAAGGTATTTTCAAAGCCTCTACTAGATACAGATGGTTTACTGGTAATTATTAGGTTTTCTTTGGCACTGGATTTTTGAGCATTTAATAAATCTAAGCTGTAATTAGTAAAACTATCAATGTTTGGCACTCCTCCAATATTACTTCTACTTATTAAAACATTAGTATTTTCATCGTATTTATCTTTTTTTACTTCTAGCTCGCCAATCTTATTGAATTTTCGACGTTTGGAGTAAAGATCATCATCGCCGTGTCTGATTTCATGTATATTAGGATTGTCATCATATAATTTTAGTTCTTTTTCTTTTGCAGCCATTTTGAAAACATTATTAAATTAAGTTATTTTTTTGCGTTTATTACTATCTATTAAATTAATTTTAATTCAACATTAAAAAATAAGCCAAACATTCTTAAACTTATTTGCAAGATCCCAATTGAAAATATGTGCCTTGAGTTAGCTTTAATTACGAGTATTAATGTTCATATGTACAATTGCTTTGTCAATGAATTTTTGACATTCCGTATATTTTTTTATTTATAATGCTTTTTTGTTTGTTTTTTATCTTTAAAAACAAAAAAGTAGGATAAAACATCATAATTATATGTTTCCTACAGAAATCTACACTTTTATTTTTTTAGTTAAAAATAAATGATAAATTTCATGCCAGAAATTCAGGTAGAAGTTTATTGGCATTTATAGGTCAACAGATGAAACAGAAATGCGTCTCCAAAAGAACTGTTGAAGGAACATGACCAAAAATACTGGTCTGCAAAAAACAAAAAAATGTCCTTGCCCTGAAACAAAATCTATGAACTATAGAGATTTGAATTCAAATCCGTTTTCTGTTTTTATATCGGGCTAAGTTTTTTATAGGCGTACGAAAAATTTTGCCAGAAATAAGGAGGTTAGTTATTTAATCATAACTAGAGAACGATTAGTCTGATTTGATGGAAAAAATTTTATGCAAAAAATAAGATTTATATGGTTCTTTTCGCCTCAAGTGTACCAACTTTTGAAATCGATGTCTTCCGATCGGGATGAAATTTGCACCAAAGCTAGTCCTATTTAATAAGATCGGTCAAGAACTCTCTGAGATAGGTAGGTAAGGCTGGTGCAAAGTTACCCTCACACCTTCACTCGGAGACCATTACGGTCCATTGTGACGCCTTAATAGAGAGAAGAATAGAATAAGAATAGAAATATTTAGGATAGAAGAGAAAGAGAAGCAGACAATTCTAGTCTCCGGCGGGAATCGAACCCGCAACCCCCGAACAACTGACTTGTCCTTTACTGACTAGTCCACAGGGGCACAGGTGTTTCTTCTCATCCCTGTAACTTATTACCTATTACTCTCAGCTAAATTTATCCCAAATAGTTTAGATAGCTATTTCTTCAATCTTTCAAAAAAAAAAAAAAAAATGTTAATATATTTTTTTAAGGCCATGACTGACTATCATATTTAGTCGTTCGATATGTCAAAAATTGTATGTGTGTTCAGAAAGTGTGATAGTGTGGACACAAAGTGCACATGTGTGACAGATTTTTTGACATGTGTGTCCGATTTGATAATCTTTTGAAAATTTTCATAAAATAATAGAGTCTGTGCGATCAGAGTTGCTTTTTCTAAGCAAGTATGACAGTGTGGCATCCAATAACACATTTTGTTGCGATTTTTTCATGTAGGACAGAAAACTATCAGATTTTTATTTGACATAATCGCACGACTTTGTAGGATAGTCAGTCATGGCCTTTAAAAATAATTTTTTTTCCTCAAAAGAAAGCTTAGGCTTTTCCTTCAAAAGTTTAAGGTAGCTTAGTGAGATGCGAGTGGGATATCTATAAAAAAAAAATTTTTTGTCACTCAGTACAAATATTTTTAAATGCACTATTTTCAATTATTTCCTATTTGTGTGAAAGCGCTTCTAAAAGCTTAAAAACGAAACATAAACTAACGGCCTTATTCATAACAAAAATTTGGCATAAAGTTTATTCATAACACACATGCCAAACTCTGGCTAACGATTTGCTAAACCCTTAACGAGCTGCCAAACGTTTGCCAACTTGTGAAAAACAGCTGTTCTGTGTTGTTGTTTTACATTACCAAAATTTTTTTTATTCACCTTTTCATCCTGTTTCCAATTTACAGACCGTAAATTTCCATTTTTATAAAAAATTATATATTTAGTTGGTTTATTTTTTAAATTTATTTTTCAATTTTAAAAATTGTTAGAACACAGCAAAAAAATCTATGACAAAAAAGTGATTTTGCAGGGGTTCAACTGGTGACGAAGTGATTAAATTAAGGTGAAAACAATAATGATTTTAACATTAGTGTGTCATTGGAGATCATGTGTTTACATGAATATTTCAATGAACTGCACTCCATTCTAATAAGTGCATGGAACTCATGCATATTTGGTGACAATTATCGGATATTTCATGTGTTAAATTTGTTTGTTTACATGAATTCTTTAAGATATTTTGCATGATGTTGCATTCATTTTTAAGCACATCATTTATGACAAAAATGTCAAAATCATATACAAAAAATGGTTGCATTCCTGCAATTTCAGAGTTGATTTATGAAAAGTTGGCAGACGTATAAAAGTTTGTTATGAAGAAACTCTATGCCAACGAGCTGCCAAGCTAAATCGGCATTCTGGTAAGCAGCTCATTGTACGTAGTGTAGAAATTGTGGCTAACTTTTT
Organism: Phyto melanocephala; assembly: GCA_941918925.1. Taxonomy (NCBI): domain Eukaryota; kingdom Metazoa; phylum Arthropoda; class Insecta; order Diptera; family Rhinophoridae; genus Phyto; species Phyto melanocephala. The sequence goes on from OW799236.1 coordinate 48,673,687, forward strand.
GTTATGAATAAGGCCGTAAGAAACTAGACAAATTGGTCTTTCCAACGGTATGTAACATACCTAATTAAGATTCCATACCCTCGATATTATTACTAACAGGAATAAAATCATTTTGTTGCTATACAAATTTTGAAAATTTAATTTTTTTTTATTTATTTGTTATGATAATTAAACTAATATATAATAAAAATATAAATTACTAAATCGATTTTAATCTTTATCACATTAGATCCATTTATATTATTACTATTTTTACATCTACCCAGTCCTTCATCATTTATTTATCGCTTTAAGTTGCTGCTTTTTTTTCAATCCTTTCTTGGCGTTACTGGGTTCAGCTGTTGATTTTGCTGGTGGTTTAATTTTTGGGTTTGGAAAGAAATCGCATTGAGTAGAGGTTTAAAACTTTTTCAACTTAAGTCTTCCATCGACAAGTGGTATAAAAGCACGTAAATGCACTAAATCATACTGAATTTAGCAATTTTAATATGGCAACACGGTCGGCAATCAATCAAAAAATTTAAATAGAATGCCTTTCTATTTAGGAAAAAGTTTTCCTTAATACTGGTATCGTCCATCGTAAGCACGTTACTCTCCCAAAGTGCTGCTACGGTCCTTTTAAAAAATACCATATACCCACATATGAATTATAACCTCCATGAAAAGATACCATTAAACCTAAGAATTTCCACAATTCCCTTTCTCTTATTTCAGAGTGTCCTTTTGCCGTCCCAACTTGTAGCAACATATTCAGATTTGTGATTGCTAGTGCATTTACAATTTTTACTAAATGCAAAAACTGTCGTCTATCACAGTGATACTAATGCAAATTAACGCTGTCGTCTGCCTATGGTATAAGATGCGATCTTGATGAAAACGCTGAAGGCTATACTTCGCCGCATTTCTTTTTAGGTTTGCTCCAATACCATCGCATGCTCCTTTACCATGAGCAGTGGAATAAAAATACCACTCAGCAGGAATTCCAAAATCTTTTTCGTGAGCTATAAGATTTGCAAAGCTACTTTTGTTTTAAAAATGTTGACGAGCTCCGTCCGAAACGTAGTATACCTTCTCTACTGTAAATTAAGATTTTAAATAATTTAGTATTTTCTTCTGGAACTCATACACTGCAACAGTGTCATGTTTCAAATGGTCGGATATGATTGCCATACTTTTGTTTTCTAGTTTTTCGTCCTTTTTGTAGTAAACAACTACTGTGGATAGAGTTGCTTGTTCGTTGTTAAAGTGAAACGCTTGTATGGCATCCTGAACAACATATTTATAATTTTCTGCAAAATCAAAAGGAATAACGAATTCACCAGACTTCAAATTCATCTTAAAATCCTTAAAGAATGACCATTGTTCTTTGATTAAAAAATCATTGGTTCTCAAATTTAGCAATGCTCTGCACATTTCTTCCACAAAATCATCCATATTCAAAATTATTGATTTTAATGTGCATCTTTCAGTCTGAAGCCAAGATTCAATACATTCTCAATCGAAGGAGTTAATTAAATTTTCTTTGATGAATGTGATTCCCGGGCACTTTATACATTCACCTAAGTGGCAAGAGGTTGCTGTATTGGGACACATAGTCAATTTAAGGCAATCACGGTAATCGTCCAAATCATATGGCGAATTATCAGTTAAGTACTTTAAGTTGATTTCCTTTAGCATCAGTTTAACATTTTCATGGTAAATGCAAACGCATTTTTTCCGCTGCTTCCTATCAAAACACAATGTTTTGGCCTCAGTTGAGTAAATTTTGTGAAGCCAATTTTAACATCCTCGTGTTCAGATTAAAATGTTGCAAATAACTCATTCTGGTTGCAGAGAACCATCCTCTTCTGCATTTGAACTTGCTTGCCATCGATTCGTACTGATACCCAGTCTTTCATCCCTGGCATTATGCGACTCATATCATCTCGCTGATAAAATTTTATTTTTTGGGTTTTTACGTTTACAGATACAAAGGTTTTTCTTCATGTAACAAGTGAACAAATATTTAATTTTAAAAATTCCTGGAAAGCGAGTTTTCAAAAAAATTATTCAATTAATGTATTTTATCTATATATATAAAAGAGTAACGTGACTGTCTGATTCATCATCGCACAGACCAAACGCAAAGAGCTAGAGCTACAGATTTTAGGAAATTCGTACTTTAAAGGGATAAAAAAGGGTAAAAACGGGTAAAATCGGTAATCTTATATCTGCTAAACTGAAAATGATACAAATTAAATTGAAAAATTATTATAATTTGCACAAAAAATAAGCTGACAGGTGTCTGGCCTTTTTTTAATTTTGAACCCCTAAGGGGGAAAACGGGTAAAAACTGTAATTTGGTACTTTTTTGGTGCCCTATGTAACTTAAAAAAAAACATATAGCTACGAAAAAAATTTAAACTGTTTTGAGTAATCCGCGAAAAATATTAATAGGAATTCGGCACTTTTTTCAAATTCGTATGTATAAGGGGTAAAAATTGTCCGTTTTTTTTGTACTTTTTTTAAAAGAAACTTTTCTAATATTATTCAATGGGACAAAATATGATCATTATTATTGCCTAATAGAATATGAACAAATATTTAGGTGAAATTTTTGGAAACTTTTTTTGGGACAAAAAAGATACAGAAAAGGGCAAAATTCCATAAAAAGTATGTAATTCCTAATTAGACGGCCAATTTTCAAAAAAAAATTTTAATTGGAATTTCACCAGACATAAAAAATTATGTAATTAAATAAAAATTGAAACACATTCATAATAGGGTAGAAAGGGGAAAAATCGGGAAGAGTTTGGTACTTTTTAGAACATAATTACTTTTTTTCAAAAAAAAAAGTAGATTTACTGACTTTAAATCATGTCTATTAAAATATTTTGTTGTTGGAACTGGATCAAAAATGTCCTTTTTCGCATTTCTATGGTACTTTTTGTATATTCTGCGTTCATAAAGGTAGAATTGTAATATAAAGGACTATTGATTCCAGGTATGACTAAAAATGTTATGGGTGAACAAAAAGGTACTTTTTTGAATTTGTATGGTACTTTTTGTATTTTCAACGTTTGCGAAGCTAGAATTTTGAAATTAGTGAATATTGATACAAGGTGAGACTAAAAATGTTATGGTCAATAAAAAAGGTACTTTTTTATTTTTATGGTACTTTTTTGTATTTTCAACATTTGAGATGCTAGAATTTTGAAATTAGTGACTATTAATACAAGGTGAGACTTAAAATGTTATGGTCGACAAAAAAGGTACTTTTCTGAATTTTTATGGTACTTTTTGTATTTTCAACGTTTGCGAAGCTAGAATTTTGAATTTATTGACCATTGATTACAAGGTGAGACTAAAAATGTTATGGGCGACCACAAAGGTACTTCTCTGAATTTTAATGGGGCTTTTTGTTTTTTCTACGTTTATAAAGTTAAAATTATGAAATAAAGGACTATTTATTCAAGTTGAGAATTAAAATGATATTGGAGACACAAAAAAATTCGTTTGGTATTTATATTGTACTCTTTGTATTTTTACGTTTGTAAACATAGATTCTTAAAATTAGTGCTTTTTGATCCGAGGTCTAACTCCTTATGGATGACCAAAATGACTTTTTCGCTTTTTTTATATATTGTATACATAGAATTCTGAATGTAGGTAATAATAAACCAGATGGAAATTTTTAGTGAAGGAAAAAATGTTACTCTTATTATTTTTAGGGTCATTTTTGCAAAATACGAATCTTAATTTTTGAAACTCAGTAGCATTGATCTTGCTTTTAGTTTGGAAATATATGCCCGATATATCCTTACTCTACTTCTTATTTTTCTAAGTAAATTGAATCAGAGATAGAAATTTTCATAAATTGAACCAAAAATATTTAATGATTATAAAAAGAACTTGATTATTCAATAAATAGTAAGAACTGCGCTATCGAAGTAGCGGGTTAAATGCTAGTTTATTATAGAGGGACATCAGCCAAGGACATTTCTTAATTATTTTCTTTAAAAATAAGGACAGTTTAAAATATCATATCCCGTACTGAAAAATAAGATAGGATGGAACTGAAATGTTTACCCGGTAGACAAAAGAAAAAAACCAGGCTATTTGAAATTAAGTGTAAAAAAAGTAATGATATAAATGGATCTAATGTGATAAAGATTAAAATTGATTGTTATTTTTTTTTTTTCTATATTAGTTTAATTATCATAATTTGTAAAGCAACAAAATGATTTTATTTCTTAGACTAACATATTGTTGGTAATAGAATATCGAGGGTATGGAATCTTAATTAGGTATGTTACATACCGTTGGAAAGACCAATTTGTATAGTTTCTTACGGCCTTATTCATAACAAAAAGTTAGCCATAATTTATACACTACCTACAACGAGCTGCTAACTAGAATGCCGATTTAGCTTGGCAGCTCGTTGGCACAGAGTTTGTTCATAACAAACTTTTATCCGTCTGCCAACTTTTCATAAATAAACTCTGAAATTGCAAGATACTCTTCAAAAATTCAACAATTTTTTGTATATCATTCCTGATTTTGGCATTTTTTATTTTTCCATCCCTTCTAACGATTTTTAAAAATGAAAAATAAATTTAAAAAATAAACCAACTAAATATATAATTTTTTATAAAAATTGAAATTTACGGTCTGTAAATTGGAAACAGGATGAAAAAGTAGATTAAAAAAAATATTGGCAATGTAAAACAACAACACAGAACAGCTGTTTTTCACAAGTTGGCAAATGTTTGGCAGCTCGTTAACAAGGGTTTAGATATCCCACTCGCATCCCACTAAGCGAACTTAAAGCAGAGAAGCAAGCCGTATCGGCGCGGCTAGCCGCTTAGTCGTTTTTTTGTTATTTAAGTCGCGCCGCCGCCAATGCGTTCGGCTGACCGGCGGCTCAGTTTGAAGCCAATTTTACATACTTGAATTTTTTTCTTCTGTTAGAAATGAATCATAGGCCACTGCAAAAAATATATCGGAATATTATTGTAAAACTTATCACAAAATTAGTTTTGATAAAAACTAAAAACCAAGGCACATTTATTCAACATGTAGTCTTGTTTCGTCAGCTGATTATTTTTTTCTTCACTTATTGAATTAATATGCCTTGCTAAAAACTATATGCTTATGATTACTTTTGATTTATTTATTCGACATCCAACTAGTTTTTTTTTACAGTTTTCTGCTTTTTTCGATTACAGATATTTGGTATTATAATAATTGTTTAATTGTATTAAATTCTTAAGAATTATTAAATTTTTTTTCCGATTTTTTAAATTTTTTCAATGAAAATGAAAAATATAAAAATACAAAAAATTGGTATTAGTGCAAAGTGAAATACATTTTCAAGTCTTTAAATCAATAGTGCAAAAAGATTTATTCTTAATGACTTTCTAAATGTAAAACAATTTATCATTAATGAAGTAATTCAAAATGAATAAAATATGTAAAATATCTTAAAGGAATTATGTAAACGAACATCTTCAACTTAAGAACATTGGTTTCTTTTTACCAGGTAGGTAGGGTAGGTAGGTAAGGCTGGTGCAAAGTTACCCTCACACCTTCACTCGGAGACCATTACGGTCCATTGTGACGCCTTAATAGAGAGAAGAATAGAATAGAAATATTTAGGATAGAAGAGAAAGAGAAGCAGACAATTCCAGAGTCTCCGGCGGGAATCGAACCCGCAACCCCCAAACAACTGACTTGTCCTTTACTGACTAGTCCACAGGGGCACTCTTCTTTTTACCAAATAGGCATGATTTTTATGGCTTCTGTAGTTCCTTTACGACTGAGAAGTGAAATTGCTGAGCATTGGAGAAATCCTCGCCCATCATCAGTTCATTTTTGCCGCCCGAAAAATAGCAACCTTACTGCTTGTGGGTGTGTCAATGGTCGAAGGCATATTTTTACTATAGACACAGGAGCATCGCACTCTATTATCAGGACCGATTTAGTCGAGAAAACAATTGAACCGTTATGTGGCGTAAGTCTACGAATAGCTATTGGGGAGCATATCTGTTGGTTATGAAAATAAGGCGCCTGTAAGGAAGCAAATTAGTATGAGGAAATACCACCACAGTCAGAAAGTGTAGTATACGCGCGTATAGAGAGATTGTGTAGACAACCAGTTGTCGGTGGTAGAATCAACAGAAAAAAAAGTGACTTAATAACAGCAAAAACCCTTGTCAAAAACAACAACGACGGAAGAGTCCCTGTAAGATTGCTCAATCTTTCCACCTGCGAAAAGGTTGTCAAACCGCAATTTGAATTAGGAATCGAGCTCTGTCAGTATATCCAACAAAAAGCAGAAGATGCTTGCAGAATATATAGAGAAGTGGGTTAAAGGATTATCGCCACCCGATAAAAATTAAGCAAAACAGCTACTCAGAAAACATGCGTCCATCTTTGCCCTGAAAGGCCAACATCAAGGTAAAACATCACTTGTGAAACATCAGATAAATACCGGCGATGCAAGGCCAATAAAACAAGCTCCTAGAAGAATTGTTCTAGCAGAACGTAACGCAGCAAAATAATTTGTCAATGAAATGGAAGGGAATGGAGTAATATAACCATCCTCGAGTCCTTGGTTAAAAAGAAAGATGGTAGTAGCATATTTTGCGACGTTATAGAAAATTAAATAACGTCAGTAAGAAGGAAAAATTACAATTACACACACACTGAAACAAAATGGTTCTCCACATTAGACCTGCAAAGTGATTATTGGCAAGTAGAAATCTCTGATAAAGATAAGGAGAAAACAGCTTTTAATGCACGTGACGGTATGTGCCAGTTTAACTAGATGTCTTTGTAAGGATCCAGCCACATTCGAGTGGTTAATGCAACGTGTATTGAGAACACTTCATTGAAAGACACGTCTGGTGTATCTTGATGACATAATTGTTATGGGAAAAAATTTGGAAAAAATTCAAAAGTTCCTAAACAAATATCATAGGCTGCACTCAAACTAAGCGCAAAGAAATGTGCACTGTTCCAAAACGGGCTTAAATACTTGGGGCATCGCGTCGCCAAAGATGGTATATGAACCGACTAAGATAAAATTCAAGCTATAAAGAACTGGCCCCGCCCGAAAAATCTGCATGAGTTACGAAGTTTTCTTTGTCTTTGTATCTACTACAGGTGGTTTGTGCCGAATTTTTCCAGCGTCGCTGCAAGTCTAGATGAGCTTACTAAGAAGTCACGACCATTCCTGTGGAGTTAAGCGTATGAACAAGCATTCTTGAGGCTCTAGAAATTGTTATGTGTAGCACCAGTTTTGGCATATCTTATTGCTGGAGAGAAATTTATGCTGGATAGCGATGCGAGTGGCGACGGTATAGGTGGTGTTTTTTTGGAGTTTGTCAATGGAACAAAAAAGGTAATAGGCTATTAAACGTTCTCATTTACCCAATTTTCAACACAAGAAACGCTTTTCGGTAAATTTGGGAGCCCGCGGGTTCCCGCGGTAACGTACGTCGAACAAACCTACTATGTGTATTAAATGTAAATACACCAATACCTCACTTTGCGTTGTGGTTACAAAAAGACGCGACGCAAATTGAAACGACGCAAAGTAAATTATGATTTTCTATAGCAAACCATGTAAAGATCGAAGATAGGTTTCAGGGTTACGAAAATGCTACTTTTTAAAAAGAAAATTAAACAAAGTAAACATGTACAAAAACAAAAATAATATAAAATTTTATTTCAGACATACAAAAAACAAATTCAATTAAAAGAAAAAAAAATATTCAATTAATTTATCAAAAACAAAATAAAAATTAATCACTATCTGATGAGGGCATAGTGGCTGTTGTCGTAAGTCGGCTTTCTTTTACAAAGAATTGGTTCAATGTTTGCTGAACAGCTTTTTTTCAACGTAAAATAAATTTCCTTGTAGCAATTGGTATTCGTAGCTACCGCCTGGGACACTTTAAAACTCCTTCCGCTGTTAGGGTCTTATTTTAAAAATATCTCCATAGCTTCGTCAATCAAACACCTCGCTTTGGAGGTCAAATTTTATTCTTCGGAGATTTCTATTGAACGGTCACTGTCATCTTCATTAGCAAATTGCAATTTTAGTTGCAATAGTTCTTCATTAGACAATTCTTGGTTGTGCGAGGTTAGCAATTCATTTATGTCAGTCTCCTCCATACCTTCAAAATTAGACTCTCTAGTTAAATTAGAAATTTCATGACGAACAGCTGGTATACCATAAATTTCTGCGGCGCATATTCTGTGAACACATTCAGGCCATATTTTGCGCCAAACACTATTCATGCAAGATGGTTTAACCTCCTCCCACGAATCGGAAATAATTTCTATGGCTTTCATAATGTTGAACTTTTTCCAAAACTCAAGCATGGTAGGCTTATCTTGTCCATCAGTCTCACTTAAAAGAAGTTTAAATGTTCTTCGAAATAGCACAAGTTGAAAACCAGTTTTAAAATAATGATGCTGTCATCTATGCTTTTTTGTTTGCTCGCCAGTGGACAGGAAGTAGATTCTTTGAACAACCTTTCACAGTCTTGGATTTTCTGATTGATAAAGGAAAAATGGTTTAAATTTGAAATCACCATTTGCATTACCACCAAGAAGAAGAGTCAGTCTATCCTTGCTAGCTTTAAATCCACGCGCAGATTTTTCTGTTTTAGATATAAAAGTTCTGTTGGGTAGACGTTTCCAAAATAACCCAGTCTCGTCAACATTTTCGGATGAACTTCATGAATAAACGCTTTTAACTCTGTCGGGTAGCGCTCTGCACCAGTTATAACAGTGCTAGCTGATTCGCCTTTAAGAGCAATGATGTGCAGATTTGCTCGAACCTTGAAAATCTCAAACCAGCCCTGACTAGCTTCAAATGTTTATTTTTTTTTTTATTTGGCTAAATCGGAATATTAGGAACAGAGTTATAGCTTGTAATTCAAGAGTAGGTCGAAAGAACCGTGTCCTTCCAACATCGAATCCAAACGCATTAACGTAGATCCACAAAATTTCGAATGTTTTTTTTTTTAATTTTATCAATATCGTTAACAGAGTTATGAGAATTTACATATAGTATTACAACAATTAACATCTGATTAATTAAATAAAGAAACTACTAATATCACAGTTTAAAGGAAAAGTTGTTCATAAAAACAATCACTGAAATGTGTCTTTTAAACAAAAGACCCTCAGTGGTTGTTCAGCAAATTTCTTATTATTCCAAAATTTGACCTTCTGCATTTTTCATTAAATGACAGCGTCAGTTCCCTTGTCAATGAATTAAACATTTTAAAGTTAAAGTTTCTATGTAGAAGATAATTTGGATATCTAAAAGGTAGATTTTGTATTATTTTCAAGTTTTTATTTTGAATGATTTGTAATTTTTTTGTATGCGTTTTAGCAGCCTTTTGGGACCAGATTTTACAACTATACTTAGGTCATAATTGGACGAATACAAATTTTGTAAATAAGTACCTTGTTCTTTATATTAAGTTTAGATCTTTGGCTAATTAAGGGGTATAAGGCACGGCTACACTTAATTGCCTTCTTACAAATGTTATTAACATACTGTTTAAATAAAAGTTTTTTGTCAAGGATAACTCCTAAATATTTAATTTCGTCCCCCAATGGAATTATTGTTCCCCTAGACGATAAATATCTAGTAGAAAAGCGTTTTCGCGATTTGTTGAATGGAAATATAATTGCTTGAGTTTTATCGTCATGGACTTTTATTATACCCTTCACCTGTGGTGCACAAGGGTATATATAGCTTTGTCATTCCGTTTGTAATTTCTACAATTTTCATTTCCGACCCCATAAAGTATATATATTCTGAAAGCTTATGAATAGAGGAGTCGATTAAGCCCTGACCGTCTGCCCGTGTGTTGGTTGAAATCAACTTTTAGAAGCAAGTATATCTTCCTCAGATCTGTATATGGTATCAATCTCTTGGAAATATCCAGGAATGAATCGCTATTGAAATTTAGCACAATCGCCCCATAACTTTCTGAGATATGAGCAAAAAACCACGACCACCTCGTTTTTTTACACAATTACAACAATAACATACATACATACATGCAAAAAACATGCAAAAAAAAAAAAAAAAATACAAAAAAAAATATATTAAAAATAATAAAATAAATTACAATAAAAAAAATTTAAAAAAAAAATTTAAAAAATTTTTTTAAAAATTTTTGTAAAAAAATTTAAAAAAAAATATAAAAAAAATTAATAAAATATAAATAATATCTTAAATAAAATAAGATAAATTTTTTTTGGCTCAGCTGGGATTCGATGCCACATTTAGTCTAACCAGTATATACATATGTACGTATTTTATATGAGATGAATCGTGATACAAACAATTGTGAAGGGTATATAAGATTCGGTACGGCCGAATATAGCACTGTTACTTGTTTTCCATTTGTCATAGTATTTACGAATTAATTTAAGATTATTTTCCATTCTCCTAATTATCGCATTCGACACTTTACCGCAACAAATAAGGGCGCTGTCATCCGCGTAAAAAGCCGCATCATGGTCTCTTCTTAGAGTAACATCGGATGTATATATCGAGTATAGTGTAGGGGATAATACTGATCCTTGTGGCAAGCACGCAGGTATTTGCCTTTCACTAGAAAATTTGTTATTGACAGATACAACAAACGTACGTTTATCTAAAAAGCTTTTGAAAAGTTTTTGTAGATAATTTGGAAATTTATACACTAGTCCATCATGCCAGATTGAGTCAAAAGCTTTTTCGATATCAAGAAAAACGACTCCAGTACTTTTTCGATTACTTTTATTACATTCAAGAAAGTTTACAACTCTTTTAAAATGATGTACAGTGGAGTGCTCTTTTCGAAAACCAAATTGTTCTTGATTTATGATATTATTTCAATTTGAAAAATCTAAAATTCTGGTGTGAATAATTTTCTCGAACACCTTATGTAATAGGCTTAGAATACTAATTGGCCTATAGCTGGAGGGTAATTTAGGATCTTTTCCAGATTTGTGGATTGCAATTACCTTAGCCATTTTAAAAACGAGTGCGAAGTACCCATTGCTTAAACAAAAGCTAAATACTTTACTTGAGATTTAAAAAAAGTAATCGGGCATATTTTTAAGTACTATGCTGTTAATCCCATCTAAACCAGGGGATTTATTATTTTTTAACAAATGGACAAACGATTTGACTTCAGACAAATTTGTAAGTTCAATACTTGTATCATCGGTAAGAGTTTCATTAAGGTCATTAATGCATATTGATACAACCAATTCCATGGATGATGGATTGTTAAAAGTAATGGTATGTGAACTGGCAAATACGTCAGCTATTGCATTTGCCTTTTCGACGTCAGAATTTAAAATTGTTCCATTTAAATGAAGATTAGACAATGTGGAGTTTTTACTATTCAAAGTTTTTGTTAATTTCCAAAACTTTTTAGAGCCGGTAGGCAGATTTGATATGAATTTCGACCAAGAATCATTTATGTCTTTATTTAGGCGAAATTCAATAAGCCTATTTAGCTGCCTTAAGATACAGTTTAGTTAAATTTTAAAATTACTATCCCTACATCTTTGAAATTTACGTCTATACTTGTTTCTCTGAGAAATTAGCATTTTACTAATTTCTGAAATTTCACGTTGGAAGGGGTTTCTATGACCAACTGGTATTTTATTAGTAGCTTCTTTTACAATGGATATTAGTTTACTTAATCCTAAATCTAGATTACCTGTGTTTGTAATATTTTGATCAATCTCTTGTAATATTATTTCACTTTCAACGAAGTTTTTTATTGATGACCAATCGGCTCTGTACCTCTCCATAAATGACGCAAGATAGTGGTACATGGTCCGACTGCAACATATTTGGATGTGTTTCCAAGGTTGAAAAAGGAAGACAAGAGTTAGTTAAAAGGATGTCGACTGTAGACGGCTGTACTGGATTAATATTTTGTCCAAAGCGAGTAAATCCATTTGAGTAATAAATGTAGTAGTTTGATTGAAGGCTATGGCTATAAAGCGTTTAAATCACCAAATAAAAAAAAAAGTCATTTGACCGTCTAGTTAAAGCATCCATATCAGTTTTAAAATTTATAGTCTGAACCGGATTGTACGCAGATGTAAAAATCACAGGGCGCCTATTTATTATTACTCGAACCGAAATATTTTCAGCTACACTCGTATTTATAGTTGGTAATATTTCATGTTCAACATTGTATTTTACTGCGATGAGTACACCGCCACCATGAGTTCGTCGATCCTCTATAAATTTTGTAGCCTCCAAGTTTAAATTTATGGCGGGGTTTCAAAAATGTCTCATTATTAAGGAGAATATCAACTTTCTTGTCAAATAAAAATTTTTCCAGCTATGAAGCTGTTGACTCACGTCGTTATGCCTTTAGCATTCCAGTGCATAACATGAACATTGTGACTAACTGTTGATTTATATTGTATGTTGAAGCATCATCCCCAGCACTCGTAGCTTGTCATACTTGTTTTGGCACCTTTGAAGTGCATCGACAGCATCAAAAAATATTTGCATCAATTTCTCATTAGAAATATCATCTTCATTTCTGTTAACAAGGGTCTTACTTCTTGTTACATCAGAGTACATCAGTACATTACTTTTAGCACCAGAGTCACGTGTATAATTTTGGTGTTTCTTATCAGGCAGTTGGGGAAAATTAAGTTCATCGGAGCTGAAGTTCAGCATATTAGTCCTATGTGGTGCTTTATTTCTGGCTGTGGTGCTTCGACGAATCTCCAAGTATTCCTCACGACACGGGCTTTTCGGGTCGTCAGCTCTGTGCTTTACATTTTTAAAATTCCTCCTAGCACAGTTGTAACATTTGTAGATAATGTTCTCACTATTAGCGGCTTTGTTTAATTGACAATCTGCAAATTCGTGATTACCCGCACAGGTTGCACACACTACTACTCTGTTACAGTTCCTAGCACCGTGACCATACATGGAGCATTTGGTGCATTGAGTAGGGCCTTTGCTACCCTTGAGTGGTCTTCTCCAGTAAACGGCAATATTACTAAAATATCTTATTTTAAGTATATCCCTCTTCGACACTTGTTGACGATCGAATTCAATTAGATATAGCGTATCATCTGCGGTTGATCTTTTCGTGGTGATTTCCTTTACACTTACCGGATTTATATTGTGTGAATTGTTATATTCATCACAAATTATCTTAGTATCCATTTGAATAAGACCAAACAACACTAATTTAAACGTTTTTACATATTTAATTCAATGCGTGTAAAATTGGTACTTCTTAGTACATTTAAGGCCTCGTTATACAGTATCCTTGAGCTTGATATTATTTTTGTTCCAATGGACATTCTTTTGAACATATACCTGTCGCCAATAAGTCCAAAAAATTATGAAAAATTATGGACAGAGTCCACTACAATTGGTGGTATTTTCTCCTTGTGAGTATCATGTTATTCTTCTTCTTCATTTGCAAGTAGATGAAATCTATTTGCATTACTGCTGTGTACTTCTGATGTTTTAAGCACTTTAAATTTAGGGCAATTACCCGAATGCTTCTTTCTTTTTTGCGACAGCATTGTCAGAAATTCTCACAAACACAAAATAGTATTACTATCGACTTTTTTATAAATAACATTAATTTAATGAAATTTCGAATGTATATTTCCTGAGTAAAAACAATATTTTTCTCCGAAAATTGCTTAAATCTATTCATTATGAAAGGAGTTATAGATCAAAATGTACGAAAATTTATACCGCTGATTGTATTTTTCGGTATATTTATTTTTGGTCAAATGCTTTGTTCTAACGGAAAATAAATTTGACAAGCCCACCTCCTATATAACGGTTTATCTTAAATTCATATAATTTCTCTGTGAATAAAGATTTTGGAATAATAAAGGACTATATTGAAACATCTAAGTTGCATTCATTAGTAGAAACAACTTCGACACGCCTACTATTAAGCCCACTGTTATTGAAATTTAAAAGCTCATAAAACCGACAAAATTAGACGTATGATGACGAAATTTGCTACATATGTATATTCTTCTAGCCAATGTCATTATTATGGCGGAAAATTTTGGTGACGCGCCCACTTTTAAGCCCACCTCCCATATAACGTTTTACCTCAAATTCATATAATTTCTCTACGAATAAAGATTTTAGAATAATAAAGGACTATATTGAAATATCTAAGTTGCATTCATTAGTAGAAACAACTTCAACACGCCTACTTTAACGCCCACTTTCATTGAAAGCCTAAATTTACGAAAACATTTTACTAGCATATCGAAGTTATCAAAGAAAGTCATACATATTTTAGTATAAAGAGATTATTGCATAGCGATTACTGTTAAAAACAAACAAACAAACAAATACATTTTGTGCTATAAATAAGGTTATTTCCCGGGAATGTGAATTATTTAATCTTCCCGATTTCCCGGGATTATTTTTCAGGATCCCGGGAAATAAAAAGGTGGCTATGATTCGAAAGCAGATGTTTATATTGTTTATATTAAAATTGAATTTTAATGATTTCTTTTTTGATCTCATAGCTGAAGTACCTGTATTTTTGTTTTTTGTGCTCATATTTGATCTCGTATATAGAGAAAAATATTTTTTTTCAATAAAAAATATTTTTGCTCAAGTTATATATTTTAAATTCAAGTTTCTTTATTTATCTTTATAGTTTTGAAGTGTTTCTTTAACATTATAAACTATTTTATGCTCTTTAATAAAAAGTTTTTTATCAATTAAAAACAAATTTACTTTTTATTTGATTTGCGGCAGGATCCCGGGAAATAAAAAAATTAATCTCGCATTTCCGGGACAGCCGAATATAGTGCTCTTACTTGTTATGTCATCAAATAAACTTTTTGCTTTCGTCTGAATTGCTATTTTACTTAATAGTATTCTCTGCGCAACTTGATTTTCAATCCAAATAGAAAGCAAGGACTCCATTTTGATCAAGTCATCGTTTTAGCAACTATTGATGTTGCAAATTTTGCAGCCTTTCTTATTTTATCCCCATATCGATCTCTAATAAAGGGTCAGCCAAATAACTTTTTTTTTGAAAATGCTATAAAAAAAAGTGCAGCTTCGGCTGTGTGGCACGTAGCGCCGTCCTGCTGAAACCAAATGTTGCCAATATCCTCATCTTAAATTTTTGTGAACAAAAATTCGTTCAACATGGCCCGATAACGATTGCAATTGACTACGTGCACTCCTTTCTCATTTTCGAAGAAAAATGGCCCAATTATGCCGCTGGACCAAAATCCGCACCAAACAGTGACTTGTTTTAGGTGTATCGGCATTTCAACGTATGAGTGCGTGTTTTCTGTGCCACAAATGTGACAATTTTGCTTGTTTACGTACCCACCAAGTTCAAAATGAGCTTCATTTGAAAAGATAATTTTTTGGCAAAATCGGCCAAAGTAATGTCGCAATATTTCCAGCGTTGTTCAAACATATAAACAACCATATTCGTTAAGCGGAAGGATAAAACTAATCTGTCAAATCAGACATGAGCTAAGTGTTACCATTCACGATATAAGCACTAGTTGAAAAAAAAAAACGTTAGATGGCGTACTCTTTAGTTCTGACAGTTGTTGCAGCCATACCAACAGCCTTTGCTATCTCCACAGACTTCTCTCCCTTATCAAATCGCCGCAGAATATCTAATTTTGTCACCAAGCTGATAATTTTTATTTTAATTTTGGTAATGCTACCAGCAGCGCCCTTTTCACTTGATTTTCGATTATAAAGGGAATCCCCTAGCTTTGATGGCATGGCGCAATTATGTAGAATCAAAAGTCGTTGCCATAATTTAGGAAAAAAAGAAAATTTCAAAAAGGAATTTAAGACTCAAACCCAAAACAACGCAACTTCGAAAATCTAACAACGTACAGTGCAAATTGGTACTAAATCAGTAGCGACGCAACTTCGAAAAAACGCAAAACCAAACGACTCAAAGCGAGTTAATGGTGTAGTTAATTTATTCAAATTCGTGCAAAAACATTTCTAATTGCACCCCTAGAATGATCAAGTTAAGTCCACGAATATTAGAGGAACATGGTAAAAGATTCTTCCAAGATATGCGGTACAATAGATAATGGTTGTAGATTTTTATTGGTCGATTATACGAAAATATATGAAAGGCAAAAAAAAATTACAAAATAACTGGTTTAAATATCCTTTTTTTAGCTATTAAGTACTATAATTTACTAAATTATTCGGGATATGCTCCCATAATTTTTTAATAATTTATTTATTTGGTTGTTGGGTTTAAGCTGGTTTATATGCATTTCACTGGTGCTTATGCCAGATCATCAGTAAACCTTTACCCAAATTCTTGAAAATGTTTAAAATGAGAAAGTTTTAATGAGAATTTAAAAATATAACTTATAACATTTTAAACTTTTTCAAGAATTTGGGTGAAGGTTTACTGATGATCTGGCATAAGCAAAATGTATAAAGTTGGAAAAACTTATTGTTGTAAAAGAAAATATTTATTTCTTTTTTTTTAATTTAAGAAATTAAATTTTTATTTGTGATGAAAGAATAAACGAATAAAAGTAAGTTTAATTACGATACCCCTCTAAAAGAAATCCAATGATAAATAAACAACAATAAATCCAATTAATTGTAAACACCAAATCTTAAAAGGAAAAATATCAACAACAAAACATTTAAGCGGAGGTTTAAATTGTTATATTACAATAGTAGTTGTAGTGACTACACTCTGTTTGTTTGGTATAACATACACAAAAAACCACTCGCATTATTTTTGTTTTTTTACATACATCCCAATAAAAAAATCTATACCAAAAAAGTGATATTGCAGGGGTTCAACTGGTGACAAAGTGATTAAATTTAGGTGAAAACACTAATGATTTTAACATTAGCGTGTCATTGGAGATCATGTGTTTACATGAATATTTTAATGAACTGAACTCCATTCTAATAACTACATGGAACTCATGCATATTTGGTGACAAGTATCGGATATTTCATGTGTTAAAATTGTTTGTTTACATTTATTCTTTAAGATATTTTGCATGATGTTGCATTCATTTTTAAGCACATCATTTATGACAAATTATTTTGCAGTTAAGAAGTCATTTAGAATTAATGCTTTTACACAATTGATTTAGAAGTCTTGTAAATGTAATTCGCTTGGCACTACTTCCAATTTTTTTGCTGGGATGTTATTTGCTTATGTGTTAGTAGTAGTAGCAGCTTATAACTCCTAAAATACTAATCCGATTTTAATAGAATCTATATTATAAACATCTGCATGTGAGCTGCATAACAAAAGAAAATGGCTTGCCTATTAATATATGTATAATAACATTATTGAGAGAGTGAGTGAATATTTTACCGGAAAAAAAAATAAAAAAGTGATTTTGCAGGGGTTTAACACCACTAATGTTTTTAAAATTAACGTGTCATTGGACGTAAGTGTTTATCTATATATATAAAAGTGAAACTCTGTATGTGTGTTAGTTATAGACTCCTAAACTGTAAAACCGATCGGACTCAAACTTTGGCAAGTTGTTGTACACATCCCAGGGAGTGTTTATGGGTGGCAAAAAGTGGGCGGCGCCACGCCCATAAAAAATTAGTTATAATTTTTAGCTACTTTCACTTGATCGATTTTTCTGAAACTTTGCACAAATATTGAGCTGTCATGACTATATAATTTCGTGATTAGAAAAGTGAGAAGGGCCACGCCCATACAAAAGTTATAATTTTGAGGTATTTGTACTGCACCGATTTTTCTGAAACTTTGCACACATATTGAGCTGTCTTGACTATATAATTTCGTGATTAGAAAAGTGGGCAGGGCCACGTCAAAAAAAAATAAGTTATAATTTTGAGGTACTTGCATTGGACCTATTATTCTGAAACTTTGCACACATATTGAGCTGTCATGACTATATAATTTCGTAATTAGAAAATTAGGCAGTGCCACGCCCATAAAAAATAAACTATTATTTTCAGCTACTTGAGCTTCACCGATTTTTCTGAAATTTTGCACACATATTGAGCTGTCATGACTATACAGTTTCGTGATTAGAAAAGTAGGCAGGGCCACGCCCATTAAAAAAAGTTATATTTTTTAGATTTTTGCACTTGATATTCAATTTAAATTCAGAATGCATTTTTATTCATTAAGGGGCGTAGCAACGCGCGCCGGGCTTTTCTAGTATGAATATATAAATAAACTGCACTCCATTCTAATAATTGCATAAAACTCATGCATGTTTGGTGAAAAGTATCTGATGTTTCATTAGTTAATTTTGTTTTCATGAATTGTTTAAGACATTTTGCATGATGTTGCATGAATTTTTAAGAACATTATTTCGCATTAAGGGAATCCTTCAGAAAGAATAATTTTACACTATAGATTGATGATAATGTAATTACTTAACACTACTTGCATTTTTTTTTTTGATGGGTATAAGTAACCATTTTATTTTACCGAATTGTTTTGAGTTGCTGCATGTATATATAATCGTTGAACCAAATTCAAAATGCGGTTTAATTATGGTATTATAAATATTTATCGCAGTAGTTTTTGATATTTTATTTCTTATTATTATCAATTATAAAACCAAGATACTTTATATGGTCGACTTTTTCTCTGACATTATTATTGAGTTTATATATTTCGTCAGAGTTTACGTTTATTTCCAATATTTTTGATTTATTTTCATATAATTTTAATTTATTTATTTTTAACCAATTATTGATTTTGCCTATATCGTTATTAACATTTGCTCGGCATTAATCATTATTTTCCCCAATCGTATATATCGGGTGTCCCAACTAGAACGCAATTTTTAAATTTTAAATAAAACACAGATATTTAAAAAAAAAATCGTGAAACTTTATTATATCGTAAAGTAGACAGAATAAGGTTATGTATGGAACAATATATCGTGCAGATGGCCGCCGCGGCTTTACTGGCACACACGCGATCTTTTAATAAAATTTTCAATGACCTTTTTGAATAAATGCTGCGGTATTTCAATAATGCAGCGTCCAATTTCCTCTTTTAAGGCTTGAGTCGTCGTCGGCTTATTCGCGTAAACCATCGACTTCAAAAAACCCCAAAGAAAAAAGTCTAAAGGTGTTAAATCACACGATCTAGGCGGCCAATTCCGGTCTCAGCATTTTCATGTTGTCTCTCCAATACCCAATTAACGAACTCCCTTCGCTGTCCATGGCCAGTTGGCTTCAGTTCCTGAGTCAATTGAAGTTTGTATGCATGAAGATGCAAATCTTTCTTCAAAATTCGCTGCATAGCGACACCAATTTGCTGAGCTCGGTGTCGAATTGAGGTGGATGGAGTTTGAGCGACATCATCACGTACAGCTGCGACATTTTCGGTAGATCGACCTGGTCGAAGGCGCGTTGTTGTCTTTACATCACTAACAGACCCAGTTTCGGCAAATTTATCCATTAATCTCTTTACAGTTGACTCTTTTGGAGCATTATTGTGACCCCAAATTGATCGCAATTTGCGTACTGTAGCCGCAAAACTTTCACCATTTTGGTAAAACAATTTCACAATGAGAATGCGTTGTTCATTCGAGTAGCGCTCCATTTTTATTAACCTCGTACCTTCTACTAGCAAACAATAACAATTGTTCAAATGTCAAACAATGACACTTCGAATGGCGCCAAATTTAAAAATTATATAAATGAATCATCTGCATATAATACCATTTCACATCTCTCCAATATATTCGGCATATCATTAATATATAATAAATAACAGAGCACATAAAATTGAGCCTTGTGGTACACCAAAATCGTTTGTTATTTCGTTTGATAGTGTATTATTAACTTTAGTTATTTGTTTTCTATTTTCCAAATATGACTCAAACCATTTTAATTCTCTTCTTCGTATTCCATACATATTAAGTTTTTCCAGAATTATTTTTCAGTCTTAGTATAGGGTGGTGGGTCTAAGCGGGTCAGACGGTGCCAGGCACTAAGATGAGGGCCCCAAAACTGGATCGCTCCGATTCCGTACAATATACCTAGCCTTAGAATCCTCTGGGTTCTCGTGGACCAAATAAACTGGATGCACTTTTAAGGTCAAGGTGATTGGTAGCAGTGCCGAGGACCTGTATGGCTAGTTAGTGGGTAAAGAAACTAGTCGCTAACAGCTCCCCTCCGGCGATAGGGCACGGGCCGGTTGTAATGGTAGTTGCCTCGTCCGCGTACGCCGTCACTGCGCGCGATCGTCGACCCTTTACGTGCCTACTCGTGGTAACAAAATTTAGCATATAAAAAAAACGAAAAATTTGCATGATATTGAATCGGATCAGGGTCTTGACGCTGCCGTTACGGACATCCATAAGGTTATTATGGACCAGGAAGGGTAGATACGGACACAAATCCATTTGTACGATCTCCTGGGACTATCAGGAGATTCTTTTGAGGATAGCAACACTCAGAAATTGGGTGATTTAACATTGAGTTCGGCAGAGGATTTAGATATCACTATGATATCTGATCCTACCTCGAGCTCAGTGGTGGATCCTCCAAAGTCTGAGAGGGCTGACTTAAAGGGTAATCCCCCAGGATCAGGAGATCGGGTGGCCAACATAGTTCGGCAAGACGCAGTGGTAACATCCGCAGAGTTACCACGGGACGGTTAAAGCCGAACGAAGGAGAAGGCGAGGAATGGTACGAGGTCCTCCTTGGCCTTTTTGAATAAAATGGCCACTATCGCCCTGTTGTGGTTACTAACGGTCAATGTAATTTTTAGGAGATTTGAGAGTGTTGATTGTGGCATATGCGGATAATGTAGTTATGCTGGTCAGAGGAAGATTTCTTCCGACGATTAGCGAGGAACTTCAATCGGCACTATGTACATTATCTTCTTGGGCTTCGGAGAATGAACTGGGTGTGAACCCGGAGAAGACTGAGCTAGTTCTCTTTACCAGGAGATACAAGGTCGAGGCGTTTAGGCGACCGATGCTTGATGGGGTAGAGTAAGAGTTAACGTGCGGGGCGAAATATTTCGGTGTAGTCCTCGATAGTAAGCTGTCATGGGGTCAGAACACTCGGGAGAGGGTGAAAAGAGGCCTTAATGCCTACTACACATGCAGGAACTCCATAGGCAAGAGTTGGGGCTTACTACCAAGGGTGGTGAATTGGATTTACACGACGGTGGTAAGACCCATTCTAACATATGGATGTACTGTATGGTGGAAGGTATTAGAGAAGGGTTGTTATAGAAAGCTCCTCACAAAGGTCCAGAGGTGTGCTTCACTTGGCATCACTGATGCTATGAAAAGCACACCTCAGGGGTCTTTGGACACCATTCTCGGCACTATTCCTAGAGTTGTGGGTGAAGGGAATGGCGGCAAGGAGCTTGTTTAGGCTAGGTGAGTCAGGGTTGGGTAGGATACTTAACATAGGCCACACTAGAATTTTATGGGAAACTGGTCTCCAGGATTGTGTGCGATGTCAGGGTAATTTGACAGACTACAAGGTCACAGAGATCAGTTTTGTTAGGATAGGGATTGTTGGGTAGGATCCGACAGACTGTTTGAGGGGTGTGTAGTCTTTACGGACAGATCGAAGATGGATATAGGCACAGGGACAGGTGTCTTTATTATGGGAGAGAACATCAGGAGGTCTTACAAGCTTTCTGATAACTGTAGTGTTCCAAGCGGAGATACTGGCTATATATAAGGCGACGGATCTTATGTTGGAACATGTTCCAAGGGGTAGGGAGGTTACTCTATACGTTGACAGTCAGGCGGCGCTCAAAGCCTTGAAGGGTCAAATCTAGGTTGGTTGAGAAGTGTAGGAGGGCATTGTTACGGATTTTTTTTATTAATTTTTTCCTCTTGAAAAGCTTCTATGCCATTCAAAATTACACATTCAAATTTTCTGGCAAGACTCGATATTTTTACATTCCTTTTACAACTATACATATTTTCATATATGGGTCAATTTCAAAAATAACGCAATTTTTGTGTCCCCGCACTTTACACTACTATTTTAGGTAAAAAAAAACAACAACAAAAAAATAAAAAATTTCAGAGTGATCAGCGAGGAATATGTAACAAATAAACGTAATTCTCAAATTTGTATGTTTGTTTTTTTGTTTATTCAGAATGGTGTTTTGTTTCTCCCTCGGACACCTTCCATACAAAAGCATGTGTCCCTTGTTAGAATTTTCAGTAAACAAAATTAAATAAAATCCAGAAAAAAGTAAATATGCAACATTTAATGACAGTTTTCGAATTAAATATTGAGTTTCTTTCTTGTGTTTTCATTGGTTATAGTCGTCAAAACTGAATTAGTTCGAATTTGGTGTTGCAAAGAAAGGTTGTCCCCACAATTTGCATTGAGCGTCACTTTTTTTTATAAATCAAGTAATATTACTAGTTTTCAATTTGCATTTAAATAAAGTAAATAACGTAAGGAAAGTACAAACCTTAATTATTACAAAAGTGAAGAAGCGAAAAAAAATCTTTGTAAAAAAATGTGCATTTGCGTAGTTTTTGTGAACACCATGGTAAGGGCGCGATAAAATTTCATGAGCGTCACGCTAATTTTTTTAAAAGTGAATATATTAAATGTAAAAAATTGAAGTTGACAATCATTGTTTACATGGTTTCAACTCATTTTTTATAATTTGTGAGTTTGAGAAATAAATTGCCTACGAAAAAAACCAGAATAGGCAAATATTTCATGAGCATCACTTTTGATATATATTGCTTCATAGCTTAAAATGCTTAATTATGATTTTATTTTTTAATTTTTAAAAGTAAACAACAAAATTAATGGTGGCTGAATGAGCATAAAGATATCGAGAGAAAATAAAGCTCGATAAAGCGCGTAAGGTATAATCGTGGTATATTTGAGTTTATTAATGAGAATAAAAAAAAAACAAAGCCGCTTGTCATTTCATGAAGTTTATACAGATTCAGAATAAGAGTTCGATGAAAATTTATAAATTAAATTAAGTTAAGTTATTGTTTTGCGTCAAATATTTACATATGTGTCTAAGTTTCTTCAAGAATTACTTAATTTTTTCTACTTATGTTAAAGACATCAAAGAATATGTATATGTTTAGTTTTGTATAAAAATTTTTGTTTTTTGAAGATTTTTTGTTTTTTTTACTTACTATTTGTAGAAGAATAAACTTTTTTTCGTTAAACTTTAAATTTGGCATTATTTCTTGTTTACGTGCAACAAAATCTCTTGAGCGTCACAAAATCTCTTGAGCGTCACAAAATATCTTGAGCGTCACACTTAGTTTTTTCCTTAAAACGCTTATAATTAATTTTTTTTTTATATTAATTGTTACAAGCCTATTACTTTGCAAGTAACCTCTAAGTTCAAGTCTTTTTTTTTACCAAAAATTTACATATTTTCATCTTAAAATTTTAATATAACTAGTCACTTTAAAAAAAGATTAAAAATCAAGGTGAATCGTGATTTTGTGTTTATAATCGAAAAGGTGATTTTCGCAAAAATCAATCCGAAGAAACAAAAGAACATCGTAGTAAGCTTGAATTTCAAATATTTTTGCATTTTTAGCGATCTTTTTATAAATATTTGGTGTGTGACGCTCAAGATAGAAATCATAGAAAACCTAAAAAAATTCAAAAAATATTGATCTAAAAGTACCACCGAAATCTTTATCAATTTCTACATAAATTGGCCTCCTACCGGCGAATTTAAAAAAACTTTAAAAAGAAGCAAAAAAAAAACTCGATGTGTACTTTTTTTTTGAAATTGACACATATATATGAACAGGCATGTACATACGCATATGCAATTGTTACGGTTGGCAACCAATTTTTTATATATGAGTTTCGCTAAACGATCATAAATTAACAGTTTTGTCACCTCTCATGTCCTTACGTCTCCTCTTACAAATATCATCACCTCAGTTTACCGTTAGATTGTTTGACCAATAGCAGCACGACACATTTCAAACCAGTTTTGTAGAAAGAGGAATGGAAAAGAGAAAAGATTCTGCAAGTGATGCATTTCAGCGATTTGCTGATTTTGCACAAATTGTCAAAGGGCTCGGAAGGCAAGATCACCTACTGGCAACCTTGCGGTTGAAGAGCAAAAAGGGAGCCTGATTGAAAAAGTTGATAGCAGGGAGTTGGTTTTAAGAAGTGAAAAGGAACGGTCAAATATAAAAATAGGTTTTTTTTGTTACGTCCGGTGATCATCATTGTGAATCTTTGAAAATTTGTACACATGAAATAAAATAAATTTTGATTTTTTTTGTGAATTTAATAAATAAAAAAAAATTAATGACATCAATTAAACCCGGAAAGTTTTCTCACACTTTTTTTATACAAAAAAAAAAAAATAGTTTTACAAAAAAAAACAATCTGCCTGTTCAACGATGTCGAAAGAAAATCCAAGCGAAATTTCATTCGTACAAATATATTGAAAACAGCAACAAAAACTAAAAATTTGTTTTTGTTTTGAACGTATTTGTACGAATGAAATTTCGCTTGGGTTTTCTTTCGACATCGTTTAACAGGCAGAATATTTTTTTCCCAAATATTATGCGTGTGTTTTTCGCCTCTACAATAATCCAGAAAAAAAACCATGCGCACAAAAAAAAAATGAAGGTCTATTAAAATACTTCTGCTTATTTACTTAAAAATTTTTAATTTATTTCAAACATTCCTTGATTTTTGACAATCTAAAAATATTTTATTTTATTAAAACTCGTACCACAATAAAAAAAATAACATTGTTTGTGAAATAGTCACTTTTAGAAAAAATCGAAGAATTTTTAAATACACGCACACAACAGCAAATTAAGAAAATAATACGAAAATCACTATTAGAGAAATAAACAGTGATTTATTAATCTGTGTGTAAAAAGTGAAGGATTAAATTTAAACTGGTTTGATTTTTTTTTTTGCTTTGTGAATAATAATATTTAAAATTGCAGATGACATATCCGAAAGATATATTTTAAATTTCAACCAATATTATACAACAAAATATACCAATTTTATAATAAAATGTCCCGACCAGCAACAACACATCACCAGCAACCAACACCGCTTTTACCAGCAGCTACAAGTTTATCTGCGGAACCGCTGCTACCAGCAGCTACAACTTTACCAGCAACAACCCATCGCCAGCAACATCAACAAACCGCAAACAACAATATCTAAGCCCTGAATAAGCTAAGTACTCTTCCTACTTGTATTATTATCATTAATTATTGTTGTAAATACTATTATTATAAATATTATTGACTAGCCAAACCCGGCGCGCGTTGCTACGCCCCTTAATGAATCGAAATGCATTCTGAATTTTAATTGAATATCAAGTGCAAAAGCCTAAAAATTTAAAATTTTTTTATAGGCGTGGCATTGCCCACTTTTCTAATCACGAAATTACAAAGTCATGACAGCTCAATATGTGTGCAAAGTTTCAGAAAAAGCGGTCTAGTGTAAGTATCTCAAAATTATAAATTTTTTTTATGGGCGTGGCCCTGCCCACTTTTCTAATCATGAAATCGTAAAGTCATAACAGTCCAATACGTGTGCAAAGTTTCAGAATAATTGGCCCAGTGCAAGTACCTCAAAATGATACCTTTTTTTTATGGGCGTGGCATTGCCCACTTTTCTAATCACGAAATTATTAAGTCATGACAGCTCGACATGTGTGCAAAGTTTCAGAAAAATCGGTCTGGTGGAAGTACCTCAAAATTATAACCTTTTTTTATGGGCGTGGCCCTGCCCACTTTTCAAATCACGAAATTATATGGTTATGATAGCTTAGTATGTGTGCAAAGTTTCAGAAAAATCGGTCCAGTGGAAGTACCTCAAAATTAAAACTTTTTTAGGGGCGTGGCCCCGCCCACTTTTCTTGTAACGAAATTATTTAGTCATGACAGCTCGATATGTGTGCAAAGTTTCAGAAAAATCGGTCAAGTGCAAGTAGCTAAAACTGATAACTAATTTTTATGGGCGTGGCCCCGCCCACTTTTTTCCACCCATAAACACTCCCTGGTATGTGTACAACAACTTGCCAAAGTTTGAGTCCGATCGGTTTTACAGTTTCGGAGTCTATAGCTAACACACACACACACACAGAGTTTCACTTTTATATAGATAGATATTGTTAATATTATAATTAATTTTATTAATATTATTAATGTTAAATATGTAAATTGTTGACCTTTTTTATACCCTTCACACAGTGAAAAAGGGTATATATAGGTTTGTCATTCCGTGTGAAATTTCTACAATTTTCATTTCCGACCCCATAAAGTATATATTTTCTGAAAGCTTATGAATAGAGGAGTCGATTAAGCCCTGACCGTCTGTCCGTCTGACCGTCTGTCCGTCTGACCGTCTGTCCGTGTGTATGTTGAAATCAACTTTTTGAAGCCCCCCGACATAGGTTGGACCCGGGTAAGGTATTAAAATATCAGAAATATTCGGGAGTAGATCGGTATTGAAAATCAGAAACATCGGTACATAAACAACTGAGATATGAGCAAAAACCCACGACCACCTCGATTTCTTTTCATAAAAACAACATTACAACAACAACATACATACATACAAACGTGTATACTGGTTAGAGAAAACGTGGCATCGAATCCCAGCTGAGGCAAAAAATTTTTTTTTAAATTTTTTTAAAATTTTTTTTTTAATTTTTTTTTAATTTTTTTTTTATTTTTTTTTTATTTTTTATTTAATATATTATATATATTTTTATTATTATTTTTTTTATTTTTTTTTTTTTAATTTTTTTTTTATTTTTTTTTTGTTTTATATATATTATATATGTATATAATAATTTTTTTTTTTTTTAATTTTTTTTTTAAATTTTTTTTTTTTTAAATTTTTTTTTTATTTTTTTTAACATACATACGTGAATTTACTGTTATTGCATGACTACACGTTGTGAAGGGTATATAAGATTCGGCACGGCCGAATATAGCGCTTTTACTTGTTATATTATTTAATGGTGGTGATTGTTCGGCATGAGGTCCTTGTAATAAATAAAAACTAACAATTACGGCTTTGAAAATGAATGACTTCCCTAACAGAACGATTGATGATCTTATTAATCATGTTAGAACTAAGAAACCTATAACTGACAACGATAAACTTCCTAAAATATATAAATCGATGACTTATGTTCCAAAATTTTCGGAGAGAATCAGGAATTCTAATACCTATGATAAGGAGGAATTCAAATTGGCATTTAAGACCAATGATACCGTGGGAGAACTTTTTAGCAGGACAAAATCGAAATTAAATGAAGAGGATAAATCTAATTTAGTCGAAATTAAATGAAGAGGATAAATCTAATTTAGTAGGATTAGTTGCAACGGGGACCAGTCCAACGTATGCCAAAAGGTATATGTTGGCACGACGAAAACGAAATTGAAGACTTTCATCACATAAATCGGATCAGAGAACAATCGACAAACCTTTAGGGCGAAAAACGACGTTAGCAGCCCACTGTACATTAACAGGTCATAAACCTAACTTTGACGATGTAGTTATATTGGAACATGAGAATAATTATGCACGTAGATTTACATTGGAAATGTTACATATTATTGACGTACCTACTGAGAAAAGATTAAATTACAAAAGGGACATTGAAAGATGTGCACAAATATACAGACATACAATAAATAAAAACAAGAGAACAAATATTAGTTGACATATGCTTACGGAGTACAAATAGCTTTATTATTATTGTTAAGATAGAAAAATGTAATTATTTGTTTGTTTATAAAATTTGTATGGTGTTTTTTGTATATATATTAATAATTGTTTTTATAATTTAGAAATCTCCTGAAGATGACCAACAAAGTTGAGTCGAAATATTGAGAAAAATAAAATAAATAACTAATAATAAAAACACATAATTGTTAGTTTTTATTTATAACAAGGACCTCATGCCGAACAATCACCACCATTAAATAATATTATTAATTTAAATAATGTTATCGTATACATACATTGGCCAATAATAATTCTTTTATTGTTAGAATTGTATAATAAAGTTTTTTTTACTTCATGTAAGTGCATCATGAAACTTTAAATCTATTCCATTAGAGGAGGAATGTTGGAGGTAAGTGGAATGTACTGAGCGGGTGATCACATTATTGGGACAGACATAATATATTAGGTACTTGGTCTGTCATAGGAGCAGATTGCGTTAGGGAAAACAATAGTACCAGGCATGACGATCCACCTGGTCATGCCAACGTTAGCATAACGACAGCGATGTTAGACTTTAAAAGCTTTGTTTAAAAATTTTCCGTACTCTAAAGGAGTGTAGGGTATGGGTATGTTTCGTTTTGTTATTTTTGTATTTGGTAGTCGAAAAATACCGGCACGTAACAGCACTCGATAGGATCATGAACCTCTTCGATGTCAGACTGTGTTGGGTACCAGGGCACAATGGAATCGTCGGCAATGAACTTAGATCGGCATTGGTTTCGACGAGCGAAGAGGACATGGTAAGACCTACGTTAGGATACTATTTTGGGCGTATCAGGGCGTGGGTATCTGGCAGGGCCGATATGGCGTGAAGGGACAGAAGAGACTGCAGGATTTCAAGGGCTTTATGGCCCAGGTTGAACTCAGCGGACTCTTCGGTTCTTCTGGGCCTGGGTAGGGTATGTCTGAGGGCTACTATTGGGGTTTTAACAGGACACTGTCATGTGAGAGCTAGGATTAGTAAATGGGATCGCTACACTCCGGATTATTGTAGGATTTGTGAAGATGAGGAGCGGGAAACTGTGGAACACATTGTCACTGCCCAAGGCTACAGAATCTCAGGCTTAAGTGGTTTGGTAAACGATCCCACGATGAGTTGGGTGATGTTTCAAAGTGCAAGCTGGGGAATATTATCGGATTCATCATGGGGATCGGGTGGCTAGTGAACATGCAATGGGGCTCGTAGAGAATATGTTTTTTCTTTCTTCTATTTTATTTCCTACTGACTTATTTTTATTATTTTTACATGCACTACATATTTGGAAACTCTCTCTCTCTTTTCTATCTTTAATATATGAAAGGGTAACGCAATGGGCCTTATTGGTCTCTGAGTGTGGGTGTAGGAGGCACATACTGCTTTCTGCATCCCCCTTTCCTACCTACCTACCTACGCCTTTCCATTCACTTATAACATGGTTAACTGTCGTTTCACGTGAGTGTTTTTTACGGAATCCTGATTGATATTTAGACAAAATATTATGAGTTTAAATATAATTTTCTAACTGCTCTTTCGCCACTTTTTCTAAAATTTTTTCACATGTTTTTAATGTATTTATTGAACGATATTCTTCACAATTTTCTGTTTTTGGCACTTTCTCTATTGGTGTTACCATTGTTTCCTTCCAATTGTCTGGAAAACATTCCATCTCAAAAGATTTATTAATTATTTTAAGTTAAATATCACCAACATTCCAATCATTAAGAATCATTTTTGTTAATATTTTCTCAAAGTCTGTTTTATTTTTCAGAAGTTTTGTGTTCTTAAGTTCTAAATTATTTATTGCACAGAATTTAATAGTGTTAATATTGCACGTTATTTGGTTTATGTATTGAACATCTTCAATTTCGTCTCTTATAACTTTAATACTATTAACGAAAAATATATTAAATTTATTAGCTATTGCCTTGTCGTCGTTGAGCTTGGTTTTCACTATGTCATTTTTGTTGTCAAATTGCCCAAATTTTTGGCAATTGTATGAAAACGGGTTGTCATATGGCGTCATCTATGTTTGCAGTCAGTTATGCACACAAACTTCCATCTAAACTGATAAATAGTGAAGATGCCAAATTTCCGTTTGTCAGCAGATTTGGCAGCATTTTTTTTTCAAAGTAAATTTGACAACAAGTTGTCAATTATTTTTGTTTGTCGTTCGTCAATTTTTTGTCAGTTTTTAAAATGCAGTGAAAACGCATTTGACGCAAACTGACGAAAATTCATTTGAGGCAGTTTTTGTTGTCATTTCATATGACATAGTGAAAACCAAGCCTTGTACTCTAGTTGGTCAATTATCACAGATTTTATCACATTTTGTTCCTTATTAAGTACTAGGTCTTTAATTTGTCTCCACATTTGTTTCTGATCCGCTGCGCTGGTTATTTTTTCATTTATATAATTATTCTTATTGTTTATAATTTGAACTTTGTATTTGTTTATTATTATTTTATAATTTGTCCATTCTTGGTTTAAGTTTTCTCACTTAGCTTGTAGGTATTTCCTTATTTTTTTTCCCTTTTCATTCTTTTTAATTCAGGATTAAGCCATTTATTAACATTATTACATTCACGGACATTCTTTTCAATTGTGAACTTTTAACCCTTTGAGGTACTGAAAAAGCACCTTTTAAACTGTTATCAAACATAATTACATTTTCATTAAAATGTTTGTTGTCCTCGTATTTCATATTATCTCTTAACTCTGTGCTAAACATATGTTGATTGTATTTAAATTTATCAAACTTTCTACTGTCACTTTTATTTCTGTTATCAATATTTCCAAATAGTATGTTTATCATTTCGTGGTTAACAATTTTGCTTGTGCGGCTATTGTCTACTGATATATTATAGTTATTTGTTTTTACGTAGTTAATTATTGTACTAGAATTTTTTGTTACACGAGTGAAGTCATTAACTTCTTGAATGAGACCATTATCACTAAGTAAATTTCTAATTTTACTCTTATATGTCGAGTTTTTAATAACCTAAATACATATTTATTTAGTACACGTAACTTTCTTTTTTTTAATAAAAACTGTATTGACACCTTAAGAGGTAAAATTTAAAACTATCTACAGTGATGGACTTAAGTATAGGCACAACAGCCATGCATTAAAAGCAGAAGGAATATTTTTTATATTAAAATAACTATTAATCTATTACATGCTAATGTATATTTTAAGATTGTAGTAGTTTTATTTAAATTTGAATAATCTGGCAACAATTTCGCGTTTGACACATGCTGTTATATTCCGTTATAAATTTTTTATTCATTTAAGTATTTAAAAAGTTGCAAAAAGTTTAGAAAATAATTTTGTTTGTTATCTTCTTAAAATGTGTCCAAAAAAATGTGAAACGACTGAATCTCAGCGGAGAATAATTTTACATTTGCATCACCAAGGTAAATCGTTTGCTGAGATCGGTGAATTGATGAATCGCAACCGTTTTACCATACGCACCATTGTAAATCGGTTCAAAGGCGAAACAAACTTTGAAAATGCAAGTCGCTGTGGTCGTCCTAGCAAATTAACTCAGAGAGAATGTGCTCAAATCGTACGAAAAGTAAGAGGTGATCCAAAATTAACATCTTCTCAGGTTGCCGCAAAGATAAAACAAGATTTTGGCAAAGATGTACACCCAAAAACTGTTCGAAGAACGTTACATAAAGCTGGGTATAACTCACGTGTGGCCAGACGCAAACCATGGATATCTACTGTTAATCAAAAAAACAGAGTGAACTATGCCAAACAGTTTGTAAATAAACAATGTGATTTTTGGGATCAGGTACTGTTCACAGACGAAAGTAAATTTAATATTTTCCGATCTGATGGACACACTAGGGTTTGGCGAAAGTGTAACACTGCATATGAAGCAAAAAATCTTTTACCAACAGTAAAGTATGGTGGTGGTGGTGGTGGTGTTTTGGTATGGGGCTGTATGTCTTCTACGGGTGTGGGAGAGCTCGTATTTATTGAAGGGATAATGGACAAGACAGTTTACCTTAACATTTTAAAGGAAAATGTCAAAAAAAGTGCAGAAAAGCTAAACTTACCTGAGTCGTTTACATTTCAGGAAGACAACGACCCGAAGCACACAGCCCATGACGTAAAAATGTGGCTTGCATATAATACGGCAATTTTAAATAGAACTGAGCTGAAAGCAGTTTTAGTAGAAGAATGGCGAAACATAGGAGAAAGTGTAACTAAAAAGTTAGTTCACTCCATGCCAAATAGACTTAAGGCCGTCATAAAGCAAAAGGGACTGCCAACTAAATATTAGATACTTACATAAATGTTCTAAGAGGTTTTTGTTATTGCAGAAATAGTTGTGCCTATACTTTTGTCCAGTAAAATAATGCATTTTTTAATTTTTTTTTTAAATAACTTTTTTTGCAAAGAAAATATATATAATTTTAATGGTTATTATTTTAATGTATAAGAATAATACATATAGTTAATTCATAAAATAAATATTTCGTGTTTCCTTATATAAATAAAACAGCAGTTTCTTTTAAAATTACGCTTGTGCCTATAATTAAGTCCGTCACTGTATATATATAAAAATGAAACTTTGTCTGTGTGTGTGTTAGCTATAGACTCCGAAACTGTAAAACCGATCGGACTCAAACTTTGGCAAGTTGTTGTACACATTCCAGGGAGTGTTTATGGGTGGAAAAAAGTGGGCGGGGCCACGACCATAAAAAATTAGTTATCATTTTTAGCTACATGCACTTGACCGATGTTTCTGAAACTTTGCACACATATTGATCTGTCATGACTATATAATTTCGTGATTAGAAAAGTGGGCATGGGCACGCCCATAAAAAAGTTATAATTTTGAGGTACTTGCTCTGGACATTTTTTGTGAAACTTTTCACACATATTGAGTTGTCATGACAACAATTTCTTGGTTTGAAAATTGGGCAGTGTCACGCCCATAAAAAAATTATCATTTCCAGTTACTCGAACTTCACCGATTTTTCTGAAACTTTGCACACATATTGAGCTGTCATGACTATATAGTTTCGTGATTAGAAAAGTGGGCAGTCCACGCCCATTAAAAGAAGTTATAATTTTAAGCTTTTTGCACTTGATATTCAATTTAAATTCAGAATGCATTTTTATTCATTAAGGGGCGTAGCAGCGCGCGCCGGGTTTTTCTAGTTTATAATATATGTATATATTCTGCAAGATTTGTTAAAAAGCTTTTAATATTGCCCATATATGTTGAGAAATTTAGTGAACAATTTTATATATGTATGTATATGACCCAGCAAACTTTGTTTTGCTATATAAATTATTTCTAGGAAATATTTTTTACATTAAAAAACGTAAACCATATATGTTCTACGGTATGCATATCTAATTCTGCATTGGCTGGGCTATAAATTGTGTACAATTTAAAAAAATTTACTAAAAACTATATCGATGCAGGTACATACATAATTAAAAAAGTGGGCGTTAAAGTAGGTGAGGTAAAAAAAAGTATCCTATTAATCATATCAGAGTCTCAGTTATGTTAAAATTTTAAGATCGGTCCAGCAGTCTTGCGTGAAAAAGGCGTGGCGTTGAGGAGTATGATCTACCCGATATGCACACTCAAATGTCATAAAAATCGGTCGAGTCATTTCGGAGAAGTTTAATTACAAACACCAAGACACGAGAATTTTATATATTAGATATGACAACTGCAAAAGTCTAAACTCGAAAACTAAGCGTTTTCCAGAATGTTACCACTTCAAATTTTCTATCGACCTATGTATTTTTTAAATTTGGAGGTGCGTTGGTGAACTAGATTCGTGCTTAAAATCAATACTTGGTTAAAAATTAACCAACTAAAATAAATGGAAATTAAACCAAAAATAATGGAAATAAATATGACTATTAAAGATATTTTTAAAATTAATGACAAGATCATAAAAAACTTTAGTGAGAACTTCTCGCACCGAAAAGTCATGAAACAAAATATCCCACCGTTTCTTAAAGTGTGAGAAAAAATTGTATCTGTAACTCATGACGAAAAATACCAATTATGATTACGTTGTGACGTTAGAGCTATCAAAAATTAAACTTAATTATAAGAAGAAGAGAAAAAAAATTAACCTAAAAGTGCGGAAATAATAATACATATAAAATTTAGAAAAAAAGTGTTTAACAAGTAACAGTGCTATATTCGGCCGTGCCGAATCTTATATACCCTTCAAAACGTGTAGTCATGCAATAACAATTGTTTGTATCACTATTCATCCCATATAAAATACGTGCATACGTGAAGGGTATAAAAAGTGTTCCTCCAAACTGTCCTCTGGCAAATTCTTAATTTTTTAACATTAAGTTAACTAATTATACCCTTCACCTGTGGTGCACAAGGGTATATATAGCTTTGTCATTCCGTTTGTAATTTCTACAATTTTCATTTCCGACCCCATAAAGTATATATTTTCTGAAAGCTTATGAATAGAGGAGTCGATTAAGCCCTGACCGTCTGTCCGTCTACCCGTCTGTCCGTGTGTTGGTTGAAATCAACTTTTAGAAGCAACTATATGTTCCTCAGATCTGTATATGGTATCAATCTCTTGGAAATATCCAGGAATGAATCGCTATTGAAATTCAGCACAATCGCCCCATAACTTTCTGAGATATGAGCAAAAAACCACGACCACCTCGTTTTTTTTCACAATTACAACAACAACATACATACATAGATACATGTAAAAAACATACCAAACAAAAAAAAATTACAAAAAAAAAATATTAAAAATAAGAAAAAAATAATAAAAAAAACTACAAAAAAAAAATTTTAAAAAAATTTAAAAAAATTTTTTAAAAATTTTTCTAAAAAATTTTTTTAAAAAAATTTAAAAAAAATAATAAAATATAAATAATATATTAAATAAAATAAAATAAAATTTTTTTGGGTCAGCTGGGACTCGATGCCACATTTATTCTAACGTGTACGTATGCACGTATTTTATATGGGATGAATGGTGATGCAAACAATTGTTATTGCATGACTACACGTTGTGAAGGGTATATAAGATTCGGCACGGCCGAATATAGCACTGTTACTTGTTTTTCTTTTTGTTGTTTTGAAACAGGCATACTTTTCTAAACGACAACAAATTTATTATATAAATATTCATACATACATATGTATGTAGGTAGGTACATATTTTACTTTTTATATTTTTTGAAATATACAATTGAAATGCTTCAACATACAATAAAGGTAAGAACTGAATACATTGCAGTTCATTTAGAAAATTAAAATTGAAAACGCACCTGGTACCTAATAGAACAACTTGACTATGTGAGAGAAGTGCAACCGTATAACTTAAGAAATGCAGAAAACTTTAGGATAACAAGAGTTACAACAACAACAGCAATGCAACTATTTTTATTTTTTAAAGGACTTAAATTATATAATATATCGACCCCTTTGCGCGAAATTATCGTATGTTACAAAAACCAAATTTTACAGGACAGCCATTTTTCTACTTTGCTTTCGCTTGCAATATCAAAATGAAAATGTACATGTGCTTAGATAATTAACTAATATAACTACACCTAAAAGTATTCCGGTGGAAAAGTTTGCCGACAAAAACGTATTTTTGGCACATACGATAGTTTCATTCACAACATTTCGTAGATGCGTGTGTAGAAAATGGCACTTACGATATCATTTGTCAGTGTTAGAAATAATATTGAAACAGATTTATTTGTGGTTTTATGTAAAGCGTGTAAACGAAAAATTTTTTACAAATTGATTTACTAATAACTTTTAATACAAAACTAATAATAAGAAAAATAATACCTCAAATTAATAATATTACTTCATATATCTTAAAAGTTATAAAAAATTTACTCTTGATAACGGGCTAGTGCGTAGGAGCGTATTTTACCCTTTAAGCCTCTCATAAGGTTTTGGACACCTTTGCTACCAATTTTTTTAACCGCCTTATTCCATCTGAAGTATAATGTTTTTTGAGTTTTAGCTACTTTTGACGTTTTTCGTAGTATTGTTTTTACTTGAGCCCAAAATTTTTCTACTGGACGAAGTTCAGGACAATTTGGTGGATTGCACTCCTTTTCAACAAATTGTACATTATTTTTTCTGAACCATTCGATGGTTTCGCTGGAATAATGAATTGTTGCTAAATCAGGCCAGAATATTGGGGGCGTAGAATGGAGATTATACAACGACAACAAACGTTTTTGTAAACACTCTTTTATGTACATTTGTCTATTTAATGTACCACGTAACACAAAAGGCTTTGTGAATTTACCACAGCTGCAAATTGCTTGCCACACTAAGAACTTTTTCGCAAATTTGTCAACCTTTTTATATTTAAAAATTTTCCTTACACCTCCTCTCATAAATGCAGTGTAGTATTGACATCCAGGAATTTGTTTGAAATCCTCTTTGACATACGTTTCGTCATCCATTAATATGCAGCCTTTAAAATTGTTGAGAACTGTCTTCAGCAGTTTTCTTGCTCGTTTTTTTGCCCTTCGATCAACTTCAGAACTTCTGTTTGGTACTTTTATTACTTTGTATGATCTTAGCTTAAATTTTTTCTTTACTTTTTGAACATACATATGAGAAACGTTAAACTTTTTTGCCAAATCCCGAGTTGACATGTTTGGTTTAGACACTAGCGCATTCTTCACTTTTAACGCCATTTTATTATTAACAAAACCGGGAGTTCGGCCAGATCCGCGTTTTCTTTCAGTGGATTGGGTCTCCCTGAACCGGTTTATGACATTCCGCGCAGTCGCTCGGGACGTTCCTGTTAGCCTTGCTATAGCTGCAAAAGAGGCATAGGGTTAACCAAAAAAGTGTCCACAATGTTTTTTCTCTGATTTTGTAATTTTGCTGTTGACGCCATAATCGATGATCAAAAACTAAATTGGTGATTCTCAGTTTATTGCTAACAAATCATAAAGTTTTAAAAGTAACGGAACTTTTTTTACATAGTTTGTTTTCATCACAATATTCGCATCTTAATTTGTAAAAAATTTTTTGTTTACATGCTTTATTTGTTCATTATTTTTTTACTTAGAATGACACAAAGTAATCAAAAATGTAATCAATATTTAACAGAAGCATGGATTCATTAAAAAAAAGAAAAAAAAACCAATAATAAGTGAGTTAATCTTCTTCGTCGCTTTCATTTAACACGTATTCTTCGCGCAAAGAATATTTAAAATTTAAATATTTATTGTGGTATTTTAACGGTATGCTATTTTTTGGCATAGATTTTTCAAATCATTGAATTTTTGCAAAGAGACACACAAAGGTGAATTGTACAACTTTTGTAAAATTAAAGTTATTTATAGTTTTTTTAGTGGAATTGTCTGAAATTCCGTTGATGAGTTCAATTGATTACGATTTTTTGTCTAATAAAGCTATGCGAACTTTATTTATGTTTAGTTTAACTTTTTTTGATAATAACTGATTTGCAAAGGTCTTCCAGTTTTCAAACTCTGAGTGGCCTATTTCAATACACTTGTACCCCGATGAATTAGTTCGTGCCTTGCGAATAATTGTGGGCCATTCACTTGGCGCCCAAACGGTACGACTGAGTACAAATGATTCAATTGTGCTATGCACAGAAACAACTGGTATCATTGTATGACCAGGAATAAATATACATATAGCTAATACAGTCTTGTTGCAGTTTTGGCCAGTGCAACTGTCACAGTATAGGACTATGTCTTTAACTGTCTTCCTTTGGTCTCAATTTTTAAGTACTTATACAGGGCTGTGCACATTTCATTGCAGCCTCGCTTACCATCACGATCACCCCACAAATAACAATAGTGGTTTACAATAACTGATTACCTCAAATACATGATCAGAAAAATAATGCTTGCTTAATGCTTCTCTTCAACTTTAATATAGCCTTTTCTGTAAAACGAATAGAGGCAAAAAAAAAAAAAAAATAAAGCGATCAGTTCCCTTTGCCTTCTAATTCTAACTTAGAAAGAAATATGTAGTAAATATTGTAACAACTACAATATGCAAAGTATTCTTCATTGGCAGATACGATAAAATCGCTCACAAGAAAAAATGGAGTGTAACATACGATAAAGTATTCAATCAATTTTAGAGCAACGAAGTTTAATTCGCCTACAATATTTCGTCATGTGACGTCTCTTTGAATGTAGAACAAGATTGCATCAAAAACTCAATTTCAAAAAAAAAATTGGCATATACGATAATTTTGCACAAAGGGGTCGATATTACCAGATAACATTTAAATGGAAAGATATATGAATATATATAAAAGAAATATTGTACAATTTGTTATGTGTGATACAATTAATCTAATTTTATAAAGAGCAGTTTGTAATTATATTATTAAAGAAAAATTTTAAAGTATTTTAAATATTTACTACTAAATAAGGGCCGTATTCATAAAAAATATTTTAGGTTTATTAAAGGCTTATTTGACAGATGTTGTAGAGAAATTTGTTAAATAAGCCTTCAATAAACCTAAAATATTTTTTTATGAATACGGCCCTAAATAAATAAAAAAAGATTGGTTTCCTAAAAAGAATAAGAAATAAAATTTAAAACATAATAATATTTATAATACGATAACACAGGTCAACAGCAAAAAAATACTTTAATAACCACTATATAGATTTGATGCATCATGGATACCTAAGTACAAAAATTGTTAAATTTTTCAATTCTATGGATAATTTTTAAGTAAAATTCAAGATTTTTTTAGACGCTTCTCCACATAATGAATGATAACTCAAAAACGGTTAATCCGATATTATTAAAATAAACTTATAAAAATTTAGATTTACATACATAGCCTTTAATTCATTTATACATATATTGGGCCAATTCAAAGTGGTTGCATATCAGTCATATTTGTACTATTTCATATTATTTTATGCATGCATAAAATTTTTGTTTGTAATTTCCATACCAAAAAAATAATATGACTTTACACATTTGTTTCCTATATATAAGAAATTGTTTATGTCATATTTTTAACCATACTGTCTCTCAGAGAGAATTTTTTCGCTTCTCACCTCTCAGAGAGAATATTTTCTATTTTATTCTTTCTGTATACATACAATTTTTAACAGCACCATCTCTTTGTCTTCTTTCTTGTATTAAATACATAATTTGTTAACAAAAGGTGTTCAGTCACTACTCATATTAATATGAATTATATGACATAGTACAATGTGAGAGTCTACTTTGAATTGGCCCATTGTGTTTTAATCGGCTCAGTAGTTTCATAGTTATAATAAAAAATTATAGCAAAAAATATATTTTTACGTGAAAATGGCATTTTTTTGTTTTAAACAAATCATGAAAAATCGAAAACGGTAAAAATTGTTCAAATTTATTACTTCATCACAAAGCCACATGTAATAGCAACAAAAAATGATATAGATCATGAAAATCGACAATTAAGTTATCTCGCTTATTTTCACAAAATTTAAGTTTTTTTGTTTGATATACATTAAATTGAGTAGTTAATGTTCTTCTGGATGACTATCTTGCCGCGATGTGGTGGCTTAAGTGTCAACTGTGGATATATCTTGGGGTTTGGCTGCTGATAGTTGGGGCATTACAGCCCTTCTATGGACAGTCATTCTCTAAGATATATTATTAAAGGTTGCACAACGAAAGGTCATCCGATCCCATCCCTTCATCCTTTCCCTTGTTGTAATCCCGTCTATAATCCTCTTCCTTCTCCCCCACTTTTAAGGTCAAGGTGGTTGAGAGCTGTGCCAAGGACCTGAATGGCTAGTTAGTGGTAAAACAAACTAGTCGTTAACGGCTTCCCTCTGACGCCGATGGCAAAGGTCAGTTGTACTTTAGCCTAGTCCGCGCAATCCGTCACTGTGCGGTACGGTCCTTTTCATTACGGACTACTCGTGGGAACAAAATCTGGAGGAAATTAAAGGAAAGAAAAATGATGTAAGAGAAGAAGTTGGTGTAGCGGATATCACTGACTACTCAGGAGGTTCAGTGTCGGATTCGGACTCGGACCTTTTGGGTATCCACAGTGATATTCTGCTACAGGAGAGTCAGTTGGTCACTGAACTGACAATGTTAGAGGAGATTGGCTCCCCAATCGACTCCCGGTCGCGTACTGGGGCCTCTGAAAAGCTTGGCGATCTGGACTTGGGATCTGGTGATGAGCATGAGATAACTATGATCTCGGCTGATTGCCAGGACCAGGAAACAATAGCGCCGGTTTCGGGGGTCTCACTCGGGGCAGGGAGTGGTTTGGCGAGTGAATCGAATGGTATTGTTCGACAGGACGCGACAGAACAGGTCGCTTCTGTAGGACGATTTGAGAGAGCCAAAAGTGGTGTAAAGATCTCCTTAGCCTTTCTGGAAGAGATAGCTAAGAAGGACTCTACACTGCACGACGGGCGGGATAGGTATCTCCTCAGGAAGCACCGGAAGAGCTTGTCTACATTCGAACGAATCTATGGCTCTGTCGAGGCTATCATGGGGTTTCCCTATCCTGCGGGATATACAGCCAGGGCTGCTGGGGAGTCAACTGTTGTCAGTAAGGACAACAGATCCTCAGCATCCTCCGCTGCTGTCTCCTCTGTGGATGAGTTAAAGAAGGGGGTAAAGAGTATACCACCTGGTCCTCTTAATAGCGACAGTTTGGTTACAATTAAGGGAGCTAGGCCTGGTGACAATTTAACCTCTACTAGCCGCGCGATGAGGGCTGGAAAGGTCTTAGTGATCTCCGGAGGTGATGTTCAAAAGGGACTCGCCAAAGGAGCATCAACTGGGTCTAATCAGTCTTCATCTGCAGGGAAATCTGTTAATTCCTGTCCAAACCCTACAAAAAGCTCCAGAACAGGGGGCGTAAAGAGGGTAAGGTCTAGTGATGAACAGAAACCCCCTGCGGCTAAGAGGATTGGTCAGTCTGTAAGCGGCTCTCTTGTTGATCACCGCAAGGAGATAAGCAGGAGAGCTGGTTCCAGAGAGGATCAGCCCTCGACATCGAAGAAGATGAGGGCATCGTCGGGTAAGGACGGTATTCTGGCAGCTGTTATTGATCGCACTGATCCGGATGGTAAGATCAGTGTTGAGAGATGGCAGGTGGTAGAAAACAAACTTCTCGACGAAATCTTCAGCGTGAAGGAACGGCATGACGAGGTAGCGTTCAGAGGGGCCGATTGGGCAAGGGGTGTCAAGACCGTCAGTTGCGGTAATCAAAAGACCTTTGAGTTTTTGAAGGCTGCAATTGTCAGGTGCGGCAGTGCTTGTCCTGACGCCAGTCTGGATGTTATACCGGCGTCGGAACTGCCATTGGGGCCAGTGGTCACAGTGTGGATCCCTCCTCCTCTTTAAACGGTGGAGGTCATACTGGGAGTGCTGACCAATCAGAACGAGGGTCTTGATACGGGCCAGTGGAAGCTGATAGCTTCTATGGGCTGTAAAGAGAACCAGGGGAGGGACTTTCGGTTCGCAGTAGACCAAGAGTCCCTTAAAAAGCTGGAGTCGATGAAAGGGGTTGCTATTTTCGGGTTAGGATCTATCAGGTTTAGATTTTCTAAAAATGATAGATCCTAAGAGGTTGAAAGTGGTGCAGATAAACTTGCATCACTGTGAAGCAGCCTCAACCAAATTAGCAACCCATCTCATTGACAAAGCCGTGGACGTGGCCTTAATTCAGGAGCCCTGGTTGACTAAAAACCGGGTTGCTGGTTTAAAGGTCACGGGGTATACGTTATTCGTACCCCACTCCGGTGAGAAGGTACGAACATGTATAATGGCAAAGAATGAATACAAATTTATGTTTTCTCATTCTTTCAGCAATGGTGATCTGACGGTCGTGACAGGAGAGGCCATGGACAGAACGGTCCTGGCACTTGCATCGGTATACTTACCATATGAGGCTTTAGACCCACCTGGTGAGAAAGTTAAGGAGTTGGTGGAATACTCAGGCAGGAAAGGCTTGAGACTGATATTGGGTTGTGACGCGAACGCTCACCATACCCAATGGGGTAGTGCTGACATCAACAAAAGAGGTGAGTCTGCGTTTGATTTTATTATTGCTAATAATCTCTATATCTGTAATAGGGGAAATACGCCAACATTCAGAACTAGGGATAGGGAGGCAGTAATAGATATAACGCTGACGAACCATAGGGATTTAGTAGAGGATTGGAGGGTAGATTTAGGTTGTTCCTTCTCTGATCACAGTCGTCTATCCTTTAGTCTTGTCTTTGAAGGGTCGAAAAGGCGTCCGTATAGGAATCCGAGAAGGACGGATTGGGTCTCTTTTTCGGGACTAGTGGAGGATAATCTTAGGGTTATGCGTGAATTGGAGTCGTCCCCGTCAGGTGTGGAGCGCTTTGTGAACACCTTCACGGGGGTTTTGACTGATAGCTTTGAGCGATCTTGCCCCCTGAACTTTCCGGGCAAACGCATGCAGCCGAGATGGTGGACGGCGGAGCTAGGGGCTCAGCGAGCCACTGTCAGAAGGCTGTTCAATAGGGCGAAGTATACGCGTAGGGAAGTTGATTGGAATAACTATAGACTAGGTTATAATAGATATAAGGGGGACATCAGAAGGGCGAAAAGGGACACTTGGATTAGGTTTAGCGAGTCAGTGGATTCTGTAAATGAATTATCCAGGTTTAGACGGATCTTATCTAAGGACCCTGCAGTCCCTGGATTTATTCAGAGACCGGATGATTCGTGGACAGAATCCAGCTCTGAAACCCTTGAATTGCTAATGGAGACTCACTTCCCGGGATGTGTTAACCCTGGGGCAGTAGGATTGTTGGGTGATGAACGTTTCCTGGGTCTACACTTAGGATCTGAAGTCAGGGAGGCGGTGTGGGATATGATAACCTTGGATAAGGTGACATGGGCGGTTAATACTTTTGGGCCTTACAGATCGGCAGGGCCGGATGGTATTTTTCCGGCAATGTTACAAAATATTCAGGGCTCATCGCTCCTGCTGCTGGTTGAACTATTTAGGACTTGTGTGTTGAATGGTTATGTTGCTAGGGGGTGGAGGGAGGTTAGGGTTATCTTTATACCCAAATCGGGTAGGACCGGTCACTCGAAACCCAGGGATTTTAGACCAATTAGTCTTTCGTCTTTTCTTTTGAAGACCTTGGAAAGACTGATTGATCTACATTTAAGGGCTAGGTTTGATTCTGGCGTAATCAGCAGCGCTCAACATGCCTATCGTAGGGGTAGGTCTGTCGAGAGTGCGCTGCATGATGTGGTTGGCTGCATTGAGAAAGGGTTGCTGAACAGGGAATACACCCTGGCGGCATTCCTGGATATAGAGGGCGCCTTTAATAATTTGAGAATAGAGGCTATAGGACAGGCACTGGTTGATCTAGGGGTTCCGTCATTCTTGGTGGAATGGATAACCCTGATGCTCAGAGGCAGAGTTATTCATTCGGACTGGGGAAACGAACACCTAAGGAAACTGGTGACCAGGGGAACCCCACAAGGGGGGGTATTATCTCCCTTATTATGGCTTTTGGCTGTCAATGTTGTATTAAGGCACTTTGACAGGATAGGACAGAAGGTCGTGGCCTATGCGGATGATGTAGTTTTATTGGTATCGGGCAAGTTTCTGCCGACAATTGGCGAGGTCATGCAGAGGGCGTTGGACGATCTGTCATCTTGGGCTACTGATAAGGGTTTGGGAGTCAATCCGGGAAAGACGGAGTTGGTTCTCTTTACTAGGAGATATAAGGTGGTGGGATTGAAACTACCGGTGTTAGGAGGTGTAGAGCTTAGACTATCTGATAGTGCTAAGTATTTGGGAGTTTTTCTGGACAGCAAGCTGTCCTGGGG
Organism: Phyto melanocephala; assembly: GCA_941918925.1. NCBI lineage: Eukaryota > Metazoa > Arthropoda > Insecta > Diptera > Rhinophoridae > Phyto > Phyto melanocephala. The sequence continues at coordinate 48,717,287 of OW799236.1, forward strand.
GAGGAACATTCAGGAAAGGCTGAAAAGGGGTCTCAATGCCTACTATGCTTGCAGATCATCGATAGGTAGGAGTTGGGGACTTCGGCCGTCAGTGGTGGGATGGCTTTATACTTCGGTGGTCAGACCAATTCTTACATATGGATGCTGTGTTTGGTGGGAGGCATTGGGGCTTGCTAGTCGTAGGAACCTTCTGTCTAAGGCTCAGAGGTGTGTCTCGATCGGCATGACAGGTGCCATGAGAAGTACTCCTCAGGCTGCCCTGGATGTTATTCTTCACTTTCTGCCTATTGAGCAGTATGTAAGGGGAATGGCAGCCAGGGGCATTCTTAGACTGAGGGAGTTAGGATTGTTGGGGAATTTCAGGCAGGGTCATTCACGGATCTTGGGTGAAATTAGTGGAGGGGATTTTTGACTGGGTTTGCCCGGCTCCACAGACTATGTGGGTGCTAGGGTCGATTTTGGGAGTCTGCCAAGAGTGGTCATGCCAGTTAGAGGGGACTGGGTGGGCAAGAGCAGACTGTTTGGTGGCGTTGCTGTCTTTACTGATGGCTCGAAGATGGGTGGCACTGGTGCGGGGGTCTATATTGAGGATCTGGATATCAGGAAATCATATAGACTCCCTGACGACTGTAGTGTGTTTCAGGCGGAGGTTCTAGGGATCATGAAGGCCGTGCAACTGATTAGGGGTAACATCAACGCGGGCTCGGAGGTCACTATTTATGTGGATAGCCAGGCGGCTCTTAGTGCCGTGAGGGGCTATCATGTGAATTCCGGTCTGGTTGATGACTGTAGGAGAGCTCTAAGGGGGATCTTGATGGAGTACAGGTTGAGACTATGCTGGGTGCCAGGTCACTCGAACATTGGCGGGAATGAGATAGCTGATGAGTTGGCGAGACTGGGCTCGGTAATAGTGGATCCTGATAGGATGGAGGCGGTTAGGCCTCCATTAGGTTTCTATTTCGGTAGGATAAGGGAATGGGTTCTGGGCGAGACTAATCGGGACTGGAATAACCGAACGGATTGCAGAGTATCACGGACGCTGTGGCCGATACTCAGCAAATCTGATTCGGATTTGCTTCTGGTCAGGGATAGGGTCTGCGTGAGGACCATGATAGGGATTATTACGGGCCACTGCATTTTGGGTAGGGTGGCGGTAAGAATGGGGCGGAGCCTCTCGGATATGTGTAGACTGTGTGAGGATCCGGAGGAGTTGGAGTCAGTTGAGCACATTCTGTGCCAATGTCCCAGACTGCAAATTGGCAGATTGAGATGGCTAGGTAGTAGATTTCTCCGCGAATTGGGGGATGTCTCGAGCTGTGGACTCGAGAATCTGATAGGATTCGTAATGGGAATGACCTGGCTTCGTGACATGAGACCGCGAATGGGTCGTTTGTAGGGTTTTGGCTCTCTTTTTTGGCTTTAGTTTGTTGTCCACTTCTCACCTTTTTTCTGTCTTCTTTCTTTCTTCCCCCTTCTCTTCTTCTCTCCTCTATCTCTTGTTACTTTAAGGCATCACAATGGACCGTATTGGTCTCTGGGTGAGGGTGTGAAGGTTACTTTCACGCCGGCCTTACTTACCTACCTACCTACCTACCTAATGTTCTTCTCATAGAAAAATTTTTTGGAAAAACCCTTTTTGAAACTTTTGTGATTCTCAGAATTAAAAAGAGAAGAGATTGTTTAATTTTTACGATTATGCTAGCAAAGTTATAAACGCTCATAAATGTAAGTGCACGCGGAATTGCTCTTTTTCCCATTGGCTACCAGTAACGGATGATTTCTATGCATAAAATTGCTTAATATTTTTTTATGATTCTTAGGAATAACAAACAATCAGAAATGCGTTACATAGTAGGCCAATTCAAAGTAGACTCTCATATTGTTCTATGTCATATAATTCATATTAATATGACTAGTGACTTTGAACACCTTTTGTTAACAAATTATGTATTTAATCCAAGAAAGAAGATAAAGAGATGACGTCGTTAAAAACTGTGGGCCAATTCAAAGTGGTTGAATATCAGTAATATTTGTACTATTTTATATTATTTTATGCATGCATAAAATTTTTGTTAGTAATTTCCATACAAAAAAAAATATATGACTTTATACATTTGTTTGCTATGTATAAGAAATTGTTTATGTTATACTTTTAACCATACTGTCTCTCAGAGAGAATTTCTTCGCTTCTCACCTCTCAGAGAGAATATTTTCTATTTTCTTCTTTCCTGTATACATACAATTTTTAACAGCGTCATCTCTTTGTCTTTTTTCTTGTATTAAATACATAATTTGTTAACAAAAGGTGTTCAAAGTCACTAGTCATATTAATATGAATTATATGGCATAGTACAATATGAGAGTCTACTTTGAATTGGCCCTGTATGTATACAGGAAAGAAGAAAATAGAAAATATTCTCTCTGAGAGGTGAGAAGCGAAGAAATACTCTCTGAGAGACAGTATGGTTAAAAATATGACATAAACAATTTATTATACATAGAAAACAAATGTGTAAAGACATATTATTTTTTTTGTATGGAAATTACTAACAAAAATTTTATGCATGCATAAAATATTATGAAATAGTACAAATATGATTGATATGCAACCACTTTGAATTGGCCCAGAAGCATTCGTGTATATTGTAGCAAAACTCTATCTACAATAGTAATTCTATTTTTCAGAATAACATTTGAATTGGATGAGTTGAAATGTATTAAACAGCTGAAAGTTATTATTTTATTATTTAAAGATAATAACCTACAAACTCTTGCATTTGCTTTTATTATAATTTGTACTATTGTTGCAAAATAAAGTGTTACTCCTTATACTCCAGCTAAAATCATCCATCATGTGTGCATCCCAGCGACCCTGATATCGTTCCTCTATTGTCCAGAAATCTTGGTGGAATCGTTCGCCTTGTTCGTCACTCAAGTCTCCTGGATTTTCAGTAAAACGATCTAAGTGACTGAGCAGGTAGTGCACTCTGATGCTTATGTTGCATCCAAGATTCTGGAGTTAACATCTTTTCAATATGTGCAACGTAATCATCACCCTTTTTATTTTCTAAGACATTTTGATTAATCCATACAAAGGAATCCCATGCATTCTTCTCAATTTCTGACATTCTGGATCTTTTACCAATTTGCGAATTTGTAGACCATTAAATATGACTGCTTTCTGCTTTTTCATACTCAGATTGGGAAACTTCCTTGAAATATACTTGAAATATTCCTTTTCTTTGTTAAGTGCCTTAACATATTGTTTCATCAGACCAAGTTTTATGAGAAAAGGGGGTAATATGGTGCGATCTTTATTTTCTTTATAACCAATTCAATTATTTTCTTCGTGACCAATGCAATTATTTTCTTCCTGACCAATGCAATAACGGAGTATTCTTCTTTCACTTTGGTTGAATGTGCGATGGGCAAGGAGTGAAATTTATTTTTATTATGCAAAAGGACACATTTCAAACTGAGTTTTGATGAATCGATAAATAAACACCATTCGTTAAAATAATATTTGTGTAAACCCATGGCACCCATCAAACCAGAAATATATCCTCTTCAACAAAATAATGAAGTAAGCTTGCTTCTCGAGTACTGCAATACGAAATTTTAGTTTTTACAGTTATGAGATCTGATTCTTTCATTCGGGACGCAAGCAATTCAAAAGCTCTTTTTGACAATCCAATCTATAATTACATCATTAAGCTGGTCTTGATACCATGGTCTCGGCAAGAAATTTTTGTGTGGTATGAACTCGTTATTAGGTGTAGATGGTAGTGCTGGATCTGAACTATCTGATTAGAAGCGAAACTTTGGGTTGTATGTCCTGCTGAAGATGAAACCACTTGACTACAGCTTGGAGCACAATCTTGAGCATATTCTATGTCTTGTGTATGTAAAACTGTAAGTGTAAACCTATCAGCAGACCTTGTGGGTTAAGACCATCGCATATTTTTCCAAAACAGGTTTTTGTACCTAAACAAATACAGCAATCTAATGCGAGGCTAGCATAGACCTTGAAATTTCCAAGTGTTGTCTATTATATAAAAAAAAATTGGATATAAGGAAGAATTCAAGAAATTAGGCTTACAGTTACATAAGCTACGATTTGACTACAACAAAAGGATGTAACTATAAGCGAAAAGTACTGTACTTACTTTACGTTAGAAGACCTCTCACATAAATTCAGTCGACATTAAATTCATATAGTACTCGGTGTCAAATGCTGGTTCAAATTGTGCGGATATATATTCAAGCAATCTTGATATGAATTTTGCAATGAAGCACTTCCGTTTTTTATCGATGAAATATTGTCCGCACACATCAAAACGAATCCTTGTTTTTACATAAAAATGTTCTGGGTTTCTTGGAAATTTTTTTTAAAGCTTGAAAATATATTCTAACTTGAAAGCTGAATGACTTTTATCTCTATGTAGAAATATAATGATGTTTCCGCTATCGCAAACACTTCTTGAATAATATTAAAGGGCTCAAGGAGCTCTTAGAAAAACTGACACTATAATTTGTGATAGCCCTTTGTGTGGGTACAGTTTTTTGTGTGTGCTGTAAATTGTTTGTTATTCCCAAGAATGATAAAAAAAATATTAAGGTAACTTTGCTACCGCAATCGTAAAAATTAAACAATCTTATGTTTATTACTTTTTTTTAATTCTGAAAATTACAAACATGTCAAAAAGATTCTTTTCTAAACAATTTTTATAGGAGACGAACATTAACTACTCAATTTTTTGTATATCGAATAAAAAACTAAAATTTTTTAAAAAGATCCCTTAGTTGTGAATAAATTCGAAAGAAATTAATCGATTTTCATGATCGATATCTTATTTTGTTGCTATTACATGTGGCTTAGTGATAAAGTAATAAATAAAAAGTTTTCAATTTTTCATGATTTTTAAAACAAAAAAATGCCATTTTCACGTAAAAATATATTTTTTGCTTTATTTTTTATTATCACACCGAAACTACTGAGCCGATTAAAACGCAATATAAACGGATTAAAGGCTATGTAAATCTTAATCTTTCAAAGTTTATTTTAATAATATCGGACTAACCGTTTTTGAGTTATCATTGCTTATGTAGAAAAGCGCCTAAAAAATCTTGAATTATACATAAATTTTTTTTTAATTCTCCATAAAATTTAAAATTTGGACGTTATTTGTACTACTGGAACCATAATACATTAAGATTGCATAGTGGTTTTTGAAGTCTTTAAAAAATTTTAAATTTTGTTGCCTTTTGTAATCAAACAACATTTTGAATATGGATCGACAATACTAGGTTCGTTCGAGTACTTTTACTGCACTTTGTAGTAAATGAGTAATTATTTAGTAAATTGAAAATTTTACTCTCAATAAGAGAATTTGTCCAAAAAAGTACTCGAACAGACATTTGTAAAAATTCGTAAGATTGAAGCAACAGCTGATGGCAAATAAATATTTTGTTGTTTAATTGGAACTATGTACATACATATGTGCAAATATGTATTTAAGTATGTATACCTGCGCCAGATTCAGGCAGTTCCATTCTTTCATCTGTAGACATTGTTAACTAACTTTATTTCACAAACAATTTAAATTTCATAATATTTTACACTTTTATTTGGATTTTCCTTTTTTTAATATTTTTTTTTTACAAATTGTATACTTTTTGTTTGCTTACTTTTGTTTGTTTACCTTTTGAATCATATGTTTTTTAGTTTTGCTAAATCTTACTGCAAGAAATTTCTGTAGTAAAAATTTGCAAATACTCAGTCAAGAACTGTCACGTTTTGCTCTCTATTTGTGCTCTGATTTACTACAAATTTGTGTAAACGAGCACAATTTCGTAAAATGCAGTAAAAATTTGTACAAATTCGTACGTACAAATTTGTGAGTTCTCGAACGAACCTACTATATAAGTACATGGTATAATTCAAATCAAATAGAAAAATGCAAAAATTACAATACTGGTATAATGTAATAGATATACTCATATAAATGGTCCGCCATATAACATTTTTTTTTATGCTATAAAAAATAAGTGTAGCTTCGGCTGTGTGGCACGTAGCGCCTCCTGTTGAAACCAAATATTGCCAATATCCTCCTCTTCAATTTTTGTGAACAAAAATTCGTTCAACATGGTCCGATAACGATCGCAATTGACTACGTGCACTCCTTTCTCATTTTCGAAGAAAAATGGCCCAATTATGCCTCTGGACCAAAATCCGCACCAAACAGTGACTTGTTTTAGGTTTATCGGCTTTTCAACGTATGCGTGCGTGTTTTCTGTGCCCCAAATGTGACAAATATGCTTGTTTACGTACCCGCCAAGATCAAAATGAGCTTCATCTTAAAATATGATTTTTTTTTGGCAAAATCGGCCAAAGTAATGTCGCAATATTTCCCAGCGTTGTTCAAGCGTATACACAACCATATTCGTTCAGCGGAAGAATAAAACTAATTATCTGTCAAATCAGACATGAGCTGTTACCATTCACAAAATAAGAACTAGTTGAAAAAAAAAACGTTAGATGGCGGACCCTTTATATGAAATGTTACAAAATCTTAAATGGATGAACATTAAACATTGGCTGGAATCTAACACACTTTAGTTTATACCTGTTTGAACAAATAAAATACGTAAGAAACAGTTGTTTTTATACCCGCCACCAAAAATATGGTGGGGATATATTCATTTTGTCATTCCCTTTGTAACACATCGAAATATCCATTTTAGACCCCATAAAGTATATATATTCTAAATCGTGGTTTGATTTTATGACGATCTAGCTATGTCCGTCCGTCTGTCCGTCTGTTGAAAGCACGAAAGAGGTCGCACCGAAAAAGCTAGGGGGCTCAAATTTTGCCAGAATCTTTCTTATAGACAAGGTTTGTTTGGTATTAAAAATGGGCTAAATCGGAATATTAGGAAGAGAGTTATAGCTCGAAAAGCAAAAGTAGGTCGAAAAAACCGTGTCCTTCGAACATCGAATAAAATGGAATTGTGTCCAAACGCCATAACGTACACTCATGAAACTTCGAATATATATTTCCTGGGTAAAGACAATATTTTTCCCCGAAAATTGTCTAAATCTATGCATTAGGAGACGAGTTATCGATCAAAATGTACGAAAATTTATACCGCACAGTGTATTTTTCGGTATATTTAAAAACAAAAACGTCATAAAAGCAACAAAATTGGATGTACGACTCTGAAATTTTGCACACTTTGCTTTTTGGTGACACGCTTTCTTGTAACGGCAAATCAATGTGCCACGCCCACTTTTACGCCCACCTCCCATATAACGTTTTAACTAAAATTCATATAATTTCTCTATTAATAAAGATTTTGAAATAATAAAGGCCTATCTTGAAACACCTCAGCTGTACTCATTCGCAAAAATAACTTTGACACGCCTACTATAACGCCCACTTTTCACGTTATCTACCGTTAATGAAATTTAAAAGCTCATAAAACCGCTAAAATTAGAGGCATGATGATAAATTTTGCTACGTCTATCCCCCTAGGCAATTTCATTACTATGCCAAAAAATTAAGGTACCACGCCCACTTTTACGCCCACCTCCCATATAACGTTTTACCTAAAATTCATATAATTTCTCTATTAATAAAGATTTTGGAATAATAAAGGACTATATTGAAACATCTAAGTTGTACTCATTAGCAAAAACAACTTTGACACGCCTACTATAACGCCCACTTTCACTTTTGAATTGTGTCCAGACGCATAAACGTAGTCATGAAACTTCGAATATATATTTATCGAGTCAAAAGAATATTTTTCCCTGAAAATCGCTTAAATCTATGAATTAGGAAAAGAGTTATAGATAAAAATGTACGAAAATTTATACCGCACAGTGTATATTTCAAATTTAAAACGTAATAAAACTGACAAAACTATATGTACTATTCTGAAATTTTGCAAACATGGTTTTTTGATCAAAGTCTTCGTTATAACGGAAAATAGATGTGCCACGCACACTTTTTTCTTTAAATTTTTATAAAAATATATTAGTCATATATATTAGCATTTATTCATCTTACACTGCGCCATTTATTGTACTGTAGCTAAATCTATATATATAAAAGTGAAACTCTGTGTGTGTGTGTGTGTTAGCTATAGACTCCGAAACTGTAAAACCGATCGGGCTTAAACTTTGGTAAGTTGTTGTACACATACCAGGGAGTGTTTATGGGTGAAAAAAAGTGGGCGGAGCCACGCCCATAAAAAATTAGTTATCAGTTTTAGCTACTTGCACTTGACCGATTTTTCTGAAACTTTGCACACATATCGAGCTGTCATGGGTAAATAATTTCGTGATAAGAAAAGTGGGCGAGGCCACGCCCCTAAAAAAGTTTTAATTTTGAGGTACTTGCACTGGACCGATTTTTCTGAAACTTTGCACACATATTGAGCTGTAATGGCTTTATAATTTCGTGATTGAAAAAGTGGGCGGGGCCACGCCCATAAAAAATTAGTTATCAGTTTTAGCTACTTGCACTGGACCGAAATCTCTGAAACCTTGCAAACATACTCAGCTATCATGACTTTACACTTTCCTCATTAGAAAAGTGGGCAGTGCCACGCCCATTAAAAAAAAGGTATCATTTTGAGGTACTTGCACTGGACCGATTTTTCTGAAACTTTGCACACATATTGAGTTGTCATGACTATACAGTTTCGTATTTAGAAAAGTGGGCAGTGCCACGCCCATAAAAAAAGGTATCATTTTGAGGTACTTACACTTTACCGATTTTTCTGATACTTTGCACACTTATTGAGCTGTCATGACTATACAGTTTCGTAATTAGAAAAGTGGGCAGTGCCACGCTCATAAAGAAAAAGTTATAGTTTTTAGCCTTGCACTTGATATTCGATTAAAATTTAGAATGCGATTAAAATTCATGAAGGGGCGTAGCAACGCGCGCCGGGATTGGCTAGTATAAGATAAAGATGATAAGATAGATGACTCTACTAGCAACTACTAGATGGCATGCTAACAACTTATGCTTATGTTCTCCTGAAGTTATGCTCTATTAAAAATGGGAATTTAGGAAAATTTTGACCTAAGTAAAAAAAAATATCTCTAAACATTATAAACAATTTATTTTCATGTACTAATGGCTAACAAATTTTAAAATTATACAAAACTTATTTCGTTTGAAAATCTTTTAAAAGCAAAATGTTAAAGAAGTTTAAAAATCAAAATCTTACTAATAAATTTCCCGTTTTAGAAAAATGCAGAGAATGTATATTTTAAATCACCCTGTGGCCCTTAAAATTTAACCACCCTCTACAAAGAAAGTGATACATATTTTTATATTATTATCTGTCCGTCTGTCCGTCTGTTAAGAGCACGATTGAGGGGGCTCAAATTTTGCCAGAATCTTTCTTATAGACAAGGTTTGTTTGGTATTCAAATGGGCTGAATCGGAATATTAGGAAGAGAGTTGTAGCTCGAAAAGCAAGAGTAGGTCGAAAAAACCATGTCCTTCGCACATCGAATAAAATTGAATTGTGTCCAGACGCATAGACGTAGAGTCATGAAACTTCGAATAAATATTTATCGAGTCAAAAGAATATTTTTCCTTGAAAATCGCTTAAATCTATGAATTAGGAAAAGAGTTATAGATAAAAATTTACGAAAATTTATACCGCACAGTGTATATTTCAATTTTAGAACGTAATAAAACTGACAAAACTATATGTACGATTCTGAAATTTTCCAAACATGGTTTTTTGATCAAAGTCTTCGTTATAACGGAAAATAGATGTGCCACGCACACTTTTTTCTTTAAATTTTTATAAAAATATATTATTCATATATATTAGCATTTATTCATCTTACACTGCGCCATTTATTGTACTGTATCTAAATATAAGATAAAGATGATAAGACAGATGACTCTACTAGCAACTACTAGATGGCATGCTAACAACTTATGCTTATGTTCTCCTGAAGTTATGCTCTATTAAAAATGGGAATTTAGGAAAATTTTGACCTAAGTCAAAAAAAATTCTCTCTAAACATTATAAACAATTTATTTTCATGTACTAATGGCTAACAAATTTTAAAATTATACAAAACTTATTTCGTTTAAAAATCAAAATCTTACTAATAAATTTCCCGTTTTAGAAAAATGCAGAGAATGTATATTTTAAATCACCCTGTGGCCCTTAAAATTTAACCTTAAATTCACTTTCTTCCTCTTAAATTCATGTAAATTCTCTATGAATAAAGATTTTGGAATACTAAAGGACTATATTGAAATATCTAAGTTATGTTTATTAGCAGAAACTTTATTGGCACGCGTATTTTAACGGCCACTTTCATTGAAAGACTAAATTTACGAAAACATTTTACTAGCATACCGAAGTTATAACGGGTGGTTTTATTTTAAGGGACTATGTTGATTTTGAATAAAATTATTATGAAATTATTATCATTTATTTTTATATATGTTTAATAGTTTTTTAAGCTTAAGGTCCTTTTAATAATAAAAAATCTTCCTGCTTTGTTTTATATTATTTGATCAATATTTCGCTACTTCTTTGTGTAGCATCATCAGTATAAACGTTTTTTTTTTTTTTTTTCTTTTTTTTTTTATTATATATTAGTTTTTTGTTGGATTTGTGTCTTGATATTTGTTATTTTGAAATATAATATAACAAATATCAAGACACAAATCCAACAAAAAACTAATATATAATAAAAAAAAAAAAGAAAAAAAAAAAAAACGTTTATCCTGATGATGCTACACAAAGAAGTAGCGAAATATTGATCAAATAATATAAAACAAAACAGGAAGATTTTTTATTATTAAAAGGACCTTAAGCTTAAAAAACTATTAAACATATATTATTATAAAAGGTCAAAAAAACCAATAATTATTTATTTTTATAATGATAATATTTGTATGCTTCAATTATGTATGGAACAAAATATCGGCCAAATGGCCCCCCAACCTAGGCGGCACAGCACGATCCGATAGTCCAAATTTTCAATCACACTGTTGATGCTCGATTGTTGGGCACGATGATGAGTCGAGGTTGCTTGCTCTTTTGCCACGTTATCGTGAAAAACAGCAATGTTTCCCATTCAACGAACTAAGATGGCATATTCACAGATGTTTTCACATTTCATACAGACCTGCTTTGCAGACATTTAAATATTTTTTCAATTCTCACGATTGTGGATGAATTCGAACGATTATGTTGACTAAAAGAATCACGAAGTGCACAAAATGCATTTTGATTTGAACGCCCATTTTTATAAAAATCTTTAATATTTAAAAGCGTTGCTCGATTGCGTATCTTTCCACGGTTCAAATTGAGTTAGTCTGAGATTGAGAAATGTCAAATGAAATACAAGAAAAAAGTTGAAGTTTAGATGTGGTTCACCTTAAACATGGGCCCTTAAAATTTAACCACCCTCTACAAAGAAAGTGATACATATTTTATTATAAAGAGATTATTCCATAGCAATTAACAAAATAATAAATATTGTGCTTTAAATGTACACAAAATTGGTGGTGGGTATAAAAGATTCGGCACAGCCGAATATAGTGCTCTTACTTGTTTGTATTGAGCTTGAGATCACTTTTTTTTATAAAAAATAGTTTTAATTATATTTTCTGATATTTCGTTACCACATGGGGTAGCTATATTCGTCAGTGCCGAATCTGATAGTACCCTTCACCGGCATGTACATAGGTATAATGACCACTTCGTAGCTTAGTTTAGTTTTAGATTTCACGCGATACAATATTTTCTTTTTTATTTCCGACGATCTTTTATTTTGAATTTTTACATACCTAGTTAACTGTATTCTACTATTATTTGATACACATATTTTTGGGGTTAAAAAAAATTAGCTCCGCCATATTGTTTCAGACGCCCTTTTTTGATTTTACACTTTTTTATAGTTTACTACATTGTACTGATCAATCGATTGATACCAATTTTATGCAGGTTTTTTTCTTTTCATACATATAAAGGGTGTTTTTTTAAGCCCGATAGAACTTGAAATTGTAAAAAATAACACAAAAAATTAAATTGTAATCAAAATTTTTTTTTTATTCGAAAGATCAATACGTGACATTAACATTTGAAAATGATTTCGGGCATATGGGCACCGCGGCTGTTCTTGACGAAGCGCATTCTGGACGTCTAATTTTATCGCAAAATTGTGTTCAGCGATGAGGCGCATTTTTGGGTTAACGGGTTTGTTAATAAGCAAAATTGCCGCATATGGAGCGAGACCAATCCACAAGAGACCCTACAGACTCCATTACATCCAGAAAAATGCACCGTTTGGTGCGGTTTTCACGCTGGTGGCATCATCGGACCTTATTTCTTCAAAAATGAGGCCGGAGCTCGCGTTAAGGTCAATGGAGATCGTTACCGCACCATTATCAATGATTTTTGTTTGAAAATATGGATGACATTGATCCGGAGGAGATGTGGTTTCAACAGGATGGCGCTACGTGCCATACGGCGAACGCAACCATCGACTTATTGAAATCCAAATTTGGCGATAAGTTGATTTCGAGAAATGGACCTGTCAATTGGCCTCCAAGGTCGTGCGATTTGACACCTCTCGATTATTTCCTGTGGGGCTACGTGAAGTCACTGGTTTATGCTGATAAACCAGCAACAATTGACGCCTTGGAGGCCAGCATTGTTCGTGTTATTCGTGACATACGGCCAGCAGTGCTCGAAAAAGTGGCCCAAAATTGGACGTCCAGAATGCGCTTCGTCAAGAACAGCCGCGGTGCCCATATGCCCGAAATCATTTTCAAATGTTAATGTCACGTATTGATCTTTCGAATAAAAAAAAAATTTTGATTACAATTTAATTTTTTGTGTTATTTTTTACAATTTCAAGTTCTATCGGGCTTAAAAAAACACCCTTTACTATATTTGAACACTTAAACCCTTTCATTTGAACAATATATTGGCTCTCTTAATTATATAGAAACTGAAAAATATCTATTTTCGTTTGTAAATTTTAGGAAACACACCGAAGCATTTGTATTATAATACTTATATCTCAGTTGGTTTCAAACCGATTTGTTAGTTTTTCTTAGAAATTATTTCTGAGATTACGGCATATAATATGGTATCTTAAGCGTGTTAAATTTTTTTTAGGAGTTTAAAAAATTCGGATATAATTATATATTAATATTTAATTCAAACTTTATATATTAAATTTTACTGTAAATCATTTTTATTTTTGGTAAGTTTATTTATTCTATTATTTTGATTTATTAAAACATTTTTCTAAATTAAATTAAATTGTAATCATTTAAGAATTTTGAAAAACCATTCCGATATTAGCCGAGTGGAATGCATTTTCGAAACCAGCTACGATTTCATCATCAGCACTCTTTATCGGTACGCTCATATTTAACTTAAAATTTTATTATGTTACAATTCAAAGAAATTAGAATTAGAGAATCATAGTACTTGTTTTAAAATTTATTTATTTTTTCTGTTCTCTCATCAAATGACATTTTTCTACATGTTTATATTCATTTTTATTCGTAATAAAATTTTGTTACGTTTTTAATATCCATCCTTTGGCTGGAATTATTGAAACCAAAGTTGTATTATTATTTTTAATTTATAAGTCTATCTAGGTGATAGACACTGAACAATGAATTTTTTAATGTCATAAACACCGTGCCATGTGTGTTATAATTATATATTAATATTTTATTCGAACTTTATTATATTATTATATTAATGGATATTGAAAAAATTAATATAAATGAATATGAACATCTAGAAAAGTGTCATTTGATAAGAAGGAAACAAGAAAAAAAGTTTTAAAATGAGTACTATGATTTCCTAACTCTAATTTTATTGAATTGTTACATAAATACAATTTCAAGTTACATATGAGTGTATCGAGTGCTGATGATGAAATCGTAGCTGATTTTGAAAATGCAATTCACTCGGCTAATATCGGAATGGTTTTTCAAGAATTTTTAATTTACTTAAGTTTAAAGAAATGTTTTAGGAAATAAAAAAATAGAATAAATGAACTTGAGACAAACTAATTACAGTAAAGTTTTGATATATTTAAAAAATACATATTCTTCTAAATAATTTTGGCAATAACTTTACCGACTAGTGACTAATTTGTCTAAAATTTTTTAAGAGTATCTCCTGAGGCATACAAAATGTTCAAACATAATTAAAACCATGTCTAAGGCTGGAAGATTAAATTTTTGTACTAAATATAAGCGAAAAAACAGAGGCAAACGAGTTTATTTGCTCATATCTCAGATTGTTATGAGGCAATTACACAGATTTAAAATACCAATCTGCTCCAGAAAATTTCTATTTTGATACTTTACACGGGCCTTGGCTAAGTCGGTGGCCTTAAAAATTTTGTTTTTAAAATACACACTGATAATGCTTAATTCGCTCGCTCTTATTCATAAGTTTTCAGAATATATATACTTTAAAGGGTCGAAAATTAGTACTGTAGAAATTTCTCACGGACAGACAACCTGTATATACCCTTTTACACTGTTGTGTGAAGGGTATAATTAAACAAATGTTAAAATTATTGACAAAAAAATCGACAATTCCAAAAGCTGGAAAAACTATTAAAACTTTGATTGAATGTAAATAAAAGAACGCAGACTACACATTCATACGTACTTCATGTAAATATTAAAATCCAAAATTCTAAAAAAAAATTGCGAGCTTCACCATAAGGGAAAAATAATATGCATATTTTTTCATTTCTGCTTATTAAACATATTGTACTAAATCTAAAACAAATATATAACAGCAGCGAACTTAAATATTTTCAATTGGAATATTTTTAATAAGTTTATAGTTTTAGTTCGTTTTAAAGATATGTAGCACAAACACGAGACTAACGTAATCCTGTTCGATTTTTAACGAAGAATAACGATGAGTTTTATTAAAAAAAATAGTTTATTTTTGTCTGCACTTATATAAATTATAAAGTTATCATATTGTTTTGTTAATAAAATAATTTTAATAATAAATTTATAAGCACTTTAAAAAACGTTTGAGAATATAATTTACTACATTTCACTCCAGAGACCTACGCCGAACGGCGGAAAGCCAACTAATCCAAGCCGCCGATCATTTGCGTAAACCCGCCGCCGCCAAAGGCTTGTCGACTTAAATTTACCCAATTATATTTTTTTATATATAAGTATTTTGATTAAAGCTGGATTCACCCATGGTACAATCATCAGGTAGCTTCAGTTCTGCAACAACAAAATCCTAAATGTATTTTGTTGCTGGAAAACGACGACTTAAATGTCAAAAAGCAAATGTGTTTGCTTGTTTTTTTGGCGGTAGAATATATACGTACACAATATATACACATACATAAACAAAATTTGACATCTTAGTTAAACCTTAAGGCAGAGAAAAAAATAATCAGCTGTTTTAGTGAGGCTATCTGATAATTGTACCATGGATTCACCCATAAAATTTTAGTTCAGAACAAATTTTTTTTATATTGAGTTTGATGTTTTACTTTTGAGAGAGGGAGAGAGAGATTATTTTGTTCAGAAAGTTTTTTCTTGAATTGGTTTGTAATTCTTGTTCAGAAGGAACTGAATTGGGATGCCAATTTTTTTCAAAATTTTCATGAAAATTGAATTTGGTTGCCACATCACACAGTGTCAGTACATTTATTATACAAAAATTAAAATGGAATTTAATGAAAATATTGCTCAAAAATTAATAGAAGAATTAAAAAAACCAGGAAGAGAATGTTTGTATGACATGAGCAATAGTGCATACAAAAATAATTATTTAAAACAGGGTTTTTCTCACTGCGACTCATTTTATTTTCGATATTTTTTATAAATTTCTTTTGCAAACAAATTGACTTTATGCACTTCAATTAAAAATAATAATTTTAGTTTTCTTCTATCCGACATTTTCTTCACATATATTTTAATGAAATAATTTACGTTTGTATTTATTTGCATAGTTTGCTAGCGGTGCTGCCACTTTGTACAACTGTTTGCATTTTTATATTATATGGCAGCTTTGTTTTTTCGGACAAATTTTCTTAAATGGGTGAATCGTTCTGCAGAAAACTCTCAGTAAAAAATGTTATTCTCCGGGAAAAATTTTGTTCAGAACAAATGGGTGGATTTACCTTAAAGGTAAGAAAAAATTTAAGAAATTTAAGAAAATTTGTCCGAAAAAACAATGAATTTTCAAATTTCGATCACGTTCGAATGCCGTAATTCGGCCCCTGAACAAAATAATCTCTCTCTCTCTCAAAAGTAAAACATCAAACTCAATACAAAAAAATTTTGTTCTGAACTAAAATTTTATGGGTGAATCCAGCTTAAGTGTTGTGTAAAGGCTATAATACACGGCATGTTTTTTACATCTAACTTTAAAATTTGTGAGACATAAGTAAATCTACATGTCTGTCAAAATTGTACTTTTACGCTGACTGCTTTGCAGCACCAGAGATTTCTGCCAACGACTAATGTCACATGTTTTGACAGAAGAAAATAGAGCGCACTCTAACTAAAATTTTGTCAGATGTCTCAACACATGTTTTTTTACAGAAGTAATGTTTTCAAGGTAACACACGACATGTTTGTATTAGCAGTGGAGAATTTGACAAGTCAGATGTAAAAAACATGCCTGTATTATTTTAATGCTGGATATTAAATACTTACATATATTTACAACGAACTAGTGGTAGTTGATGTTTATAATACTTTTAATAGGGCTACCTGTATATTTTAACAGTATCCTACGCTACGATGTCCTACGCAGTAGTCAATTGTCCGACTCTAGATGACTTTTAAACTAACATAAAGTAAGCTACTTAAAATTAATTTCAACTCACTCCACTTATAGTTGGCTTCAAGTTAGTTGTATTTAAGTAAACTATAAACTGACTTAAAAACTATTGCTTAAACGTTTTGTAAAATATTTTTTACAGTTTTATTTTAAAAACATATAAGAAATTAATATAATTTAATAAATAGTTTACATTTTACAAAAATTCATAAATTTATATGCATCTCAAGTAATTTATTTTTCACCGACTTTACTTAATTAACTTTACTGACTTCCAGCACAAACTGAAAAAGGAAAAAATAAATAAATAAAAACAAACAAGCAAAAATACAGTATAGTCGCTCAAAGGAAAATAAAAGACAGGGGCAAAAACACTCTTATGTATTCTTTAAATTTGGGAAACTTAATTATTACTTTGTAGTCAGCTTATAGTAAGAGCTATTTTCATAGTCGACTACTCTCTTGCTTAAAGGGTATATTCTGAAACACCATCCTACTCGCTGTGCTTATTCAATAAAATGTATGGATGTGGCAACGCTTCGAAAGAAAATGACGAAAATTTATATATGAGTATGCAAAACATATTTATTCATCAGGTAATTGCAGTTCGGAGAGAATTTTTTTGTTTATATTTTTTTTATATAAAGTTTGACATTTGAAATAAATTAGAAAAGAGAGAAAATTGTTTTTTATTTATGCATTTTGACAGCTGAAACTTAAAATAAGTGAAGAAAAAAATAATCAGCTGACGAATCAAGAGTACCTGATGAATAAATATGCCTTGATGAGTATGTAAATGTGTATAATTGTTCTATAAAATATACCCCTGCATAGACCAATATTCAGCCAAAATATTGGAAACTAACAATTTTGTTCGGTTTATATGTAATGACTGTGTCCAGTACATACAAAATTGTTAGATGTTTACAAAAACAAACAGAATTTAATGGAGTATAAACATAAATTTAAAATGTCTTATAAAGAAAATGAATATGAAATTAAAAAATTATTTGAAAGCCGTATAATGTCAACGAATTTTTAGACTTGCCTATGGAATGCTGTGAATTATATGCGGTCCTCTAGAAACTAAAGGCAAACAAGTCCCCAGGACAAGATGGTATTTTGTATGCATTTTATAAATATACCCATCACTGCTTCATAAAGGTATTATTATTTGCATTCAATTGTATATTTCTCTGGGAGGAAATTCCTTTTTTATTTAAGCAGTCTATATTGATTCCCTTATACACATAAAAAGGGCGATCAAAATGTAGTCACAAATAACAGCTGCTTATTGTTAATAAATACTGTAGAATTTTTAATAATATTTTATTGAATCGTCTCTCAGATAGGCTGTGAACAACATATTTTATTTGGTCAACATTATAAATATAAACAAATTAACGCATAAATATACATATGCATTCATTGTTGACTTTTCTTGCGCATTTGATATAATACCGAGAAATAATCTGTTTTACAAATTATAGTGTTTGGAAATTTCATTCAAACTTATAAGAATATTGATGCATTTGTATGAAAACAATTAGAGCGGGATTCGCGATGGTTCGAATTTTCTGATTGTTTTCCTGTGGAATGCAGGGTGCATCAAGTTTGTATTCTAAGCTCAGTTCTGTTTTTATACCCTTCACCTGTGGTGCACAAGGGTATATATAGCTTTGTCATTCCGTTTGTAATTTCTACAATTTTCATTTCCGACCCCATAAAGTATATATTTTCTGAAAGCTTATGAATAGAGGAGTCGATTAAGCCCTGACCGTCTGTCCGTCTGCCCGTGTGTTGGTTGAAATCAACTTTTAGAAGCAACTATATGTTCCTCAGATCTGTATATGGTATCAATCTCTTGGAAATATCCAGGAATGAATCGCTATTGAAATTCAGCACAATCGCCCCATAACTTTCTGGAGATATGAGCAAAAAACCACGACCACCTCGTTTTTTTTCACAATTACAACAACAACATACATACATACATACATGTAAAAAACATACCAAACAAAAAAAAATTACAAAAAAAAAAATATTAAAAATAAGAAAAAAATAATAAAAAAAAACTACAAAAAAAAATTTTAAAAAAATTTAAAAAAAAATTTAAAAAAATTTTTTAAAAATTTTTCTAAAAAAATTTTTTAAAAAAATTTAAAAAAAATTTTAAAAAAATATAAAAAAAAATAATAAAATATAAATAATATATTAAATAAAATAAAATAAAATTTTTTTGGCTCAGCTGGGATTCGATGCCACATTTATTCTAACGTGTACGTATGTATGCACGTATTTTATATGGGATGAATGGTGATACAAACAATTGTTATTGCATGACTACACGTTGTGAAGGGTATATAAGATTCGGCACGGCCGAATATAGCACTGTTACTTGTTATTATATATAAATGATTTACCTGACGTTTTTCTTGTTAGAATAACAGTTGAAAATTTTAAAATATTACTGTACGCAGATGATATCGTAATTTTACTAAACACTTCAAATGGTTTGCAAGAAATTATTGGTGCCAATAAACTTAAAGTTTATAATGCTTGCTCGAAATCCATCTTGTTATACCCTTCACCTGTGGTGCACAAGGGTATATATAGCTTTGTCATTCCGTTTGTATTTTCTACAATTTTCATTTCCGACCCCATAAAGTATATATTTTCTGAAAGCTTATGAATAGAGGAGTCGATTAAGCCCTGACCGTCTGTCCGTCTGCCCGTCTGTCCGTGTGTTGGTTGAAATCAACTTTTAGAAGCTACTATATGTTCCTCAGATCTGTGTATGGTATCAATCTCTTGGAAATATCCAGGAATGAATCGCTATTGAAATTCAGCACAATCGCCCCATAACTTTCTGAGATATGAGCAAAAAACCACGACCACCTCGTTTTTTTTCACAAGTAGAATATAAATAATATATTAAATAAAATAAAATAAAATTTTTTTGGCTCAGCTGGGACTCGATGCCACATTTAATCTAACGTGTACGTATGCACGTATTTTATATGGGATGAATGGTGATACAAACAATTGTTATTGCATGACTACACGTTGAGAAGGGTATATAAGATTCGGCACGGCCGAATATAGCGCTCTTACTTGTTTTTTGCTGCACTAGTTTGGGGATAGATATGGTAAGATGATGTCGTAAAACTATTTCGTTTTTTCATTAAAAAATGCTTTACTTGCCTACAACGCAACCAAACTGCATGCTATATTTGAAAACTGGTTCTAACATATTGTTACAGATTTATTTTTAAGTAGCTTAATTTACATTATAAATTATTTTAGTTGTAGTAGTTTAAGTTACTGTAGTTTTATTTGTATTAGTTTATTTCGTTGGTTGTTCGAAAATTATGTTTGTTATTATGTGTAGCATACTTTTAGGCACTTCTATTATTCGTGCATATTACTTAACGTCTTAATTTAAATGTAACGGTTTTCGAATGTACTAGAATGTACATACGAAAACTTTGTCGAATGTTACCGAACACCACTATGTTACTATAATAGCTAACATAATCAGTATTACAATAGAGCTTGTAAAGTGCGTATCAAAGTGAGTTTGATAATAAAAGTGTATAACTATAAGTGTAATAAATAAAGTGATATAAGAACAATATTTGAGTGTATTTAAATAAATAAAGTGCTCTTAATTCTATAACGAATTTAAAGTGTTTTTAATTGCAATAAAAGAATTCAAAAGGTTTATTTAAAGGAAATAATCCAACGTTTATAAAAGGTATAAACGTAACAACTGGTGTCAGAAGTGGGATTGCATTAAAAAAAAAATAAAATAAAAATCAGACATGAAATTTGAGGAACTTAAAGTTGAACAACTCAAGAAAGAATTGAGTAAGCTGGCATTGCCGACAACAGGTAATAAAGTAGAATTGCAGAAGAGGCTTCTAGATGAATTTAAGCGGCGTAATATGGACATTGATGGTTACGAGTTTGACGAAAAAGAAGAAATGGAAGTTTCTACTCGTGCAACTACAAACAACATAGATTTAAGTACAATGCTTGCTGCTATGATGGAAAAGATGGAAATTAAATTCCAGGAAGCTCAAGAAACTTCTAGAGCTAATAAAAAAATTATTAGCCGAAGTTAAAGTAGAAGTTCAAGAATCTTCTAGAGCTAATAATGAAAAATTATTAGCAGAAGTTCAAGAATCTTCTAGAGCTAATAATGAAAAGTTATTAGCTGAAGTTAGAGAAGTGCAAGAAACAGCTAGAGCTACGCTACGATGTCCTACGCAGTAGTCAATTGTCCGACTCTAGATGACTTTTAAACTAACATAAAGTAAGCTACTTAAAATTAATTTCAACTCACTCCACTTATAGTTGGCTTCAAGTTAGTTGTATTTAAGTAAACTATAAACTGACTTAAAAACTATTGCTTAAACGTTTTGTAAAATATTTTTTACAGTTTTATTTTAAAAACATATAAGAAATTAATATAATTTAATAAATAGTTTACATTTTACAAAAATTCATAAATTTATATGCATCTCAAGTAATTTATTTTTCACCGACTTTACTTAATTAACTTTACTGACTTCCAGCACAAACTGAAAAAGGAAAAAATAAATAAATAAAAACAAACAAGCAAAAATACAGTATAGTCGCTCAAAGGAAAATAAAAGACAGGGGCAAAAACACTCTTATGTATTCTTTAAATTTGGGAAACTTAATTATTACTTTGTAGTCAGCTTATAGTAAGAGCTATTTTCATAGTCGACTACTCTCTTGCTTAAAGGGTATATTCTGAAACACCATCCTACTCGCTGTGCTTATTCAATAAAATGTATGGATGTGGCAACGCTTCGAAAGAAAATGACGAAAATTTATATATGAGTATGCAAAACATATTTATTCATCAGGTAATTGCAGTTCGGAGAGAATTTTTTTGTTTATATTTTTTTTATATAAAGTTTGACATTTGAAATAAATTAGAAAAGAGAGAAAATTGTTTTTTATTTATGCATTTTGACAGCTGAAACTTAAAATAAGTGAAGAAAAAAATAATCAGCTGACGAATCAAGAGTACCTGATGAATAAATATGCCTTGATGAGTATGTAAATTTTTTTCACAATTACAACAACAACATACATACATACATACATACATGTAAAAAACATACCAAACAAAAAAAAATTACAAAAAAAAAAATATTAAAAATAAGAAAAAAATAATAAAAAAAAAACTACAAAAAAAAATTTTAAAAAAATTTAAAAAAAAATTTAAAAAAATTTTTTAAAAATTTTTCTAAAAAAATTTTTTAAAAAAATTTAAAAAAAATATAAAAAAAAATAATAAAATATAAATAATATATTAAATAAAATAAAATAAAATTTTTTTGGCTCAGCTGGGATTCGATGCCACATTTATTCTAACGTGTACGTATGTATGCACGTATTTTATATGGGATGAATGGTGATACAAACAATTGTTATTGCATGACTACACGTTGTGAAGGGTATATAAGATTCGGCACGGCCGAATATAGCACTGTTACTTGTTATTATATATAAATGATTTACCTGACGTTTTTCTTGTTAGAATAACAGTTGAAAATTTTAAAATATTACTGTACGCAGATGATATCGTAATTTTACTAAACACTTCAAATGGTTTGCAAGAAATTATTGGTGCCAATAAACTTAAAGTTTATAATGCTTGCTCGAAATCCATCTTGTTATACCCTTCACCTGTGGTGCACAAGGGTATATATAGCTTTGTCATTCCGTTTGTATTTTCTACAATTTTCATTTCCGACCCCATAAAGTATATATTTTCTGAAAGCTTATGAATAGAGGAGTCGATTAAGCCCTGACCGTCTGTCCGTCTGCCCGTCTGTCCGTGTGTTGGTTGAAATCAACTTTTAGAAGCTACTATATGTTCCTCAGATCTGTGTATGGTATCAATCTCTTGGAAATATCCAGGAATGAATCGCTATTGAAATTCAGCACAATCGCCCCATAACTTTCTGAGATATGAGCAAAAAACCACGACCACCTCGTTTTTTTTCACAAGTAGAATATAAATAATATATTAAATAAAATAAAATAAAATTTTTTTGGCTCAGCTGGGACTCGATGCCACATTTAATCTAACGTGTACGTATGCACGTATTTTATATGGGATGAATGGTGATACAAACAATTGTTATTGCATGACTACACGTTGAGAAGGGTATATAAGATTCGGCACGGCCGAATATAGCGCTCTTACTTGTTTTTTGCTGCACTAGTTTGGGGATAGATATGGTAAGATGATGTCGTAAAACTATTTCGTTTTTTCATTAAAAAATGCTTTACTTGCCTACAACGCAACCAAACTGCATGCTATATTTGAAAACTGGTTCTAACATATTGTTACAGATTTATTTTTAAGTAGCTTAATTTACATTATAAATTATTTTAGTTGTAGTAGTTTAAGTTACTGTAGTTTTATTTGTATTAGTTTATTTCGTTGGTTGTTCGAAAATTATGTTTGTTATTATGTGTAGCATACTTTTAGGCACTTCTATTATTCGTGCATATTACTTAACGTCTTAATTTAAATGTAACGGTTTTCGAATGTACTAGAATGTACATACGAAAACTTTGTCGAATGTTACCGAACACCACTATGTTACTATAATAGCTAACATAATCAGTATTACAATAGAGCTTGTAAAGTGCGTATCAAAGTGAGTTTGATAATAAAAGTGTATAACTATAAGTGTAATAAATAAAGTGATATAAGAACAATATTTGAGTGTATTTAAATAAATAAAGTGCTCTTAATTCTATAACGAATTTAAAGTGTTTTTAATTGCAATAAAAGAATTCAAAAGGTTTATTTAAAGGAAATAATCCAACGTTTATAAAAGGTATAAACGTAACAACTGGTGTCAGAAGTGGGATTGCATTAAAAAAAAATAAAATAAAAATCAGACATGAAATTTGAGGAACTTAAAGTTGAACAACTCAAGAAAGAATTGAGTAAGCTGGCATTGCCGACAACAGGTAATAAAGTAGAATTGCAGAAGAGGCTTCTAGATGAATTTAAGCGGCGTAATATGGACATTGATGGTTACGAGTTTGACGAAAAAGAAGAAATGGAAGTTTCTACTCGTGCAACTACAAACAACATAGATTTAAGTACAATGCTTGCTGCTATGATGGAAAAGATGGAAATTAAATTCCAGGAAGCTCAAGAAACTTCTAGAGCTAATAAAAAAATTATTAGCCGAAGTTAAAGTAGAAGTTCAAGAATCTTCTAGAGCTAATAATGAAAAATTATTAGCAGAAGTTCAAGAATCTTCTAGAGCTAATAATGAAAAGTTATTAGCTGAAGTTAGAGAAGTGCAAGAAACAGCTAGAGCTACGAGCGAAAAACTTCAAGAAATTTCTGAAGCTGTCAATAACAGAGTAGAGGGCATTGAAAAGCAAGTTAATAAAATTTATAAAAAAATATCTGACCTTGAAGATTGCATAGTTACTCAAGCAAGTGACTTCAATAGCAAATTACAACTACAAGTCAAAGATGTTGACGAAAAATTGCAGTCACAAGTTAAAAATGTTGACGAAAAATTTAAAAATTTGGAAATAAAAATTAATGATCTTCAATGTCATGAGGGACCAGTGCGGATAATTCCAGAAATATCGAGTAGAATAAAGGCCCCTACTTTTGACGGTAGTGCACCATTTAATGTTTTTAAATTTCAATTTGTGACAGTTGCCAATAGAAATATGTGGAGCAATGAAGAAAAGGCTATAGAGTTGATTTTGGCGTTAAAAGGCAACGCAGCGCAAGTCTTAGAAAGCATACCTGTTGGCTGCAGAGAAAACTATGATGACATAATGGTTGCACTACAACGTAAGTATGGCGGCGAGCACAAACGAGATATATACCGAATGGAATTACGAGGCAGAACACAGAAAGCTAACGAGTCATTACAAGATTTCACAACGGAGATTGAGCGTTTGGTGCAGCTGACATATCCAGGTGAAAATCACCCATTTTTGGATCAGTTTAAAATTGAAACGTTTGTTAATTGAATACGTGATCCTGAAATAAAGCACGCGGTGTTTGGCACGCATAAATCGACGTTTGCAGAAACAGTAGCATACGCTCTGACACAGGAAACTGCAAAATTGCTTTCTAAGCCGCAGATATATAAGGTGCGAAATCTCGAAATTTCTGAAGAAATGGAAAGAAATGAAATAAGTGATTTAAAGGCTCGTATACAGGCGTTAGAAGAGAAGCTAGGCAAAGTAAAAACCAAATGCTATAACTGCGGTAAGGATGGACATTATCAGCGAAATTGTAGAGCACCAAGAAAGCGGGCTAGATTTGTATCACCACCTGAGTACAGCAAGCTGGAAAACACGCAGTTACCGTTAAAACAAGTTAACACTTATAGGCATGAGCATGATCCCATTACAGAGGGCCCCACAATCTCCATATCAGTTATGCAGCAGAAAAATAGAAACCTTACTGCGTGTGGGTATATCAATGGTCGAAGGCATATTTTTACCATAGACACAGGAGCATCACAATCAATTGTTAGACCTGATATAGTCAAGAAGAAAATCGAACCACTATATGGTGTAAGTCTACGAACAGCTACTGCTAGGTTATATACACTATATGTAGGTACTTCACAATTCAGTAAAATAGCACGGGATAAACACATAAAATTGATGAAAATTCTAGTATATGCAATGCACTTATTCTTATAAAAGTGATCTTCAGATTTATTAAATTTATAAGCTAAGAAAATTTTAATTAAAAGTTAACAAATAATCAGCAGTATAAAAACACACTTCTATTCAGGCATAGTGTGTTAAAGCAACAAAAATTTGTTGACTTCAATAAATCTTTTTTTTTGTATCAAATTTGAAACAGTAGAAACGTGAAGTCTATTTCTTTTCTTTATTTTAATTAGGTTTCGAAAAGAAAAGACTCGTGGAATAGACAGAGTTCCTCTTAAAATTCTTGAAATATCTGGGAACATGAACTCATTTAATTCATTTTTCATCTATGACACTTTAGACCAAAAATAGGAAATATTTGAATCTTTGTGTGATCTAAGTTCAATCAAATCGGCTAGTGCTCTGTACTGATTATTTATTGCTTCAAAGTTTGTTTGTTCGTGTAAAAACATTTTCACCAGAAGAGGTACTATTGAATTTGTTTCTCCCATAATAACTTTTCCTGGAATAAACTTATCGAACCATTTTAGTACTTCATTATTAAAGTCTACCTTACATGCTTACCAATCATAAGTTAAATAAAATACATATAACAACAGCTAAGTCGAATTCATGTACCAGGTGGTGCCAAATTAACAGGTGATTTTCGTACTAAATTTGCAATAAAGTACTAAATAGGCAGATTTTGTTGTTGAAGACTTGACACCACCTGGTACATGAATTTGCTTTGACAACAGCATTGCAACAAAAACAGAAAAGCTGACAGTATAAATAAAACATACACACAAACAAAATTTAAGAGAACATGGACAAATTATTTTTCTCCACAAATTTATTTTTACCGGCAAAACTGTTGATTATAAAGAAAAACGTTTTATGAACGGATTAAAGAAATTGTAATTCTTAATTTTTCCAAATTTTTTTTATCAAAATCGGACAAGTGGTTCTCGAGTTATGTTAAACTACGTTTTTGCCAAAATGTTACAACTAAGCGAAAAAACATTAAGATAAGGAAAAAATTTAAAATGTCATAAAAAAAACTGACACATACGAACGCCAAACCCTTTGAGGGTTTTACTATACTGACCTAGTACCATCACCCTGACTTGGAATTTCTCACCCCCCAGACAATAATCCCAAAAATGTTCCACAGTGTTATCCATCAATATACCCTAATAATTTATTAATTCCAACTAATTTATATCAACCCTTGTATAATTTCTTAATGTTCTTTGAGAAATTATACCCGAGTCAAATTGGTGTTTATCCGCTATATCAATACAGATCTGAACAGATTTCCAAACATACAGTCCACTGCTAATCAAATTATTAAAATCGCTATAACACCAAATTTCTGCACATTTATTTTTTACAATAAATTTAAAAATAAGTTGTGTCATACAAAAGCGAAAATCGCTAAAAACTATGACCATTAAAATTTCACATTTGACAAAAATACTATTCAGCTTTAAATTATTTCGTCTAAGGCGAATTCATTTACACTAATCATGTGATATCAAATGAAAAGCTAAAGGGTTATATTTGCCGAGGCATCTGAGATGTGTCAGCCACACATTAATTCTTTTAGCCACAACAGATATGAATATTTTCATAAAAAATTCTCGTGTCTGTAGGATTCACTACTCGGCAATTGCTAAATGTACTTTATTATGGAATTAATCCAGAAGACCCAAATAAGCTGAAGTCAAGATTGCCTCGGACATCAGTTAGTATATCAATGTCCCACAAGATGGAACTCTCTTTTCGATTCCATAGTACAGCTAATGAAAAGAAAATCAAAATTAAATGGATTATTTGTTAAGTTTGATAAGGCTAACACGTTCTCAGCTATAGAACTGGAGTACTTAGAGGAATTCATTGAAATATTGAAACCAATAGCTACGGCGTTGGACTACATACAGGGAAATAATTGCTATTATGGAAAAGTTTTGCCTACTTTAATTTCTGTAAAAACCAGATTAGATCGGCTGCAATGTTATAATTTGAAGCATTTCAGTTGTATTTTACCAAAACTAAGGGAGAGCGTTGAGAGAAGATATGATAAGTTTTTCATGCTGGCACCTAAAGCAAATAGAGGCATATTGGCGTCATGTTTCCACCCAAGTTTTAAAATGGGTAGGCTGCCAGAAAACATCACTGGAAACGAGAGGCAATGAACTAAAAACTTGGCAATAGATACCTTAGAAAAAAAATACAAAAAAAGTGAAGCAATGCTTGGATGCAGCAGATGAAGTAGATGAAGATTTTATTGTTTTTGCCGACAAGAACATTGATCAACCTCACACATCAAATTTGGAATTAGAGTTCATCAGTTTTCTAAATGATAAGAGCAAGGAGATTCCGTTTTGGAAAGCTATCCAAATATTAAAAATGCATTAAGAGAATTTAACAGTAGCTTATGTTCCTCAGGGCCTGTAGAAAGATTATTTTCCTTAGCAGGTTTTATACATTCTCCAACAAGAGGCTGCTTATCTGATGATTCTTTAAAAAATCTAGTTTATATTAAAGAAAATACCTGTTTTATTGAATACATTTTTTATTCACTAACTATTAAATTCTAAATATGCTATTTTCACTTACTTCCCCAGTAAAAACTTGACCGTAGAAAATTAAACGCAAATTTACAAAATAAGTCTCTCAAATGTAAAAAGTAAATGAACTTTTTGCTAATGAAAATTTTACACTTTAACAATTTTATTGATTAAATTGTGTATCATATTTACGTAGGTACTTATATAGTAAGTAAATAAAATATTTGGTGGGCAACTAAGTAATTGCGGAATTCTTTTAGAAAATCAACATATATATGTATAAAAATATATATGTGACAGCGCATAGAGGAAGGGACCTAAGGGTAAAAACAGGTTTTGTTCCGGAAAGCCATTTTAAAGATTAAATGATTTTTCTTTTTTTTTTAATTGTTCATAAGGAAAAAAATAAATTTTTTGTAGTTTCGTAAAATCAAGTTATTTTGTTAATTTAGTAGGGGAAAAAATGTAAATAAATAAATTTTACCGTTAGGTCCCTTTCTATTTGCGCTTAGAATCGTCGTCCTCACTTTTATAAAACGCGCATATCTCTGGGAGGGAACACTTTTTGGGCATGGAATCGGTCTCATTTGATGCTCAGATGTTGTCCACATCAAAAAAAAAAAAAAAATTACATTGATTTTTTTTTACCCTAGGTCCCTTTCTCTATGCGCTGTCACATATATATATAAACCTTAGTTTTATTAAATAAAATATTTAGAAACAGAACTAAGAAGAGATACATATGTATGTATGTATGCATATATGTAAATTTTTATGAGACCGAAATTCAAAAAATATTTGTATTTTGTGTCTGTATTTTGTATTTGAAATACACAGCTTAAAAGTATTTTGTATTTGAAATACACAACTTGAAAGTATTTGTATTTTGTATTTGAAATATTTACACAACTTGAAAGTATTTGTATTTTGTATTTGAAATACATCAAGGTATGTATTTTGCCCAGCTCTGAGAACATCACATAACATTAAATGTGGGTACGCCCATTTGGTGTAACTAGACTATTCATTGGGGTGCAATGAGCATTAAACCTCCCCCCAGAATTGTTAAAAAAAATTAGTTATTTAAATTCAATATAAATACAATTATATACTAATGTTTTATTCGAACTTTTTATATAAAATTTATATCATTCTTACTTTAGGTCACGTTTATTTATTCTGTTATTTAATTTGCTAAATGATTTTGTAAATTTAATTTAATTTAATTAAATTGGAGTAAATTTAGGAATATTTTTAAAAATGATTCCGATGTTAGCCGAGTGGAATGCATTTTCGAAACCAGCTACGATTTCATCATCAGCATTCTTTATCGGTATACTCATATGTAATTTGGATTACTATTTATGTTACAATTCAATGAAATTAGAATTAGGGAATCCTAGTTTTTTTTCAAATTTGTCTTTTTCTTTTTCTATCAAATGACATTTTTCTACATGTTCTACATTTTTTTTAATTCGTAATACATTTTGGCTATGATTTCTATATCCATCTTTTGATTTAGGAAATTAAAAAAGTAAATAAATAAACTTGATCCAAAATAAGATGACTTACAATAAATTCAATACAAATACATATAAATTTAACTAGTTTAAGATTTCGAAAAAAAATAATCTTTTGACACCCCTAGAGAAGATTTGTAGCTACTAAAATGGGTGTGGTTAATATTTTCTCTCTCACATCACTTTTTTCAATCTAACATTTCTTCTGCAATTTACTATACTGATCCTGATTCAATTCATTACTCAATACTTATCATTTGGGCTGTGAATACTAATCATTATTTTTAACGTTTGTTTGCTTCAATTTATTCCAAAAATACATGACATTATATAAAATAACAAACCGTGTGCTAACTAACAAGCTGCTAACTTTTTTGTGGGTAAATTTCCATAAGGGAAAGATAACAGCTCGTTAGTTAGCACACAGTTTGTTATTATGCATTACACCGACAGTTCTTAAAGTATCAAGTAGCTACTTTAAAGTATTGAAATTCCAAAAAAAAAAGAGCAATTACTCAATACTCAGTACCCAATTACTCAATACTTTGCTAACGCTAGTTGAAAATACTGATTCTTGAAATGTAAGTTGTTCGTTTGTTTGGTGCACAAGCCTTTTTGGCCAACGGCTGGTAATCTGGCAATACATTTGTAGGTGTGTGTCAAATGTAGTTTGAAAAATCAGTGTTCATTCGTTTGAATACATTTGTGAAAGAATATGTGAAATGCCAAAGTGATACAGTAGCTATGAATATACTTTCATCGCTGGACTTTAATTTTTAACGTGTTACTGAAATAACTCTTAAGTGCAACTAAAGAAAAGTTGTATTTCATATGGAATACAAAAACTTTAATGATTTTTTGTTACTAGACTCATTTGAATTGTGACTGTTTTTAATTAAATTGTTTTGAAATAAAAACCAATATTTTGAAACAAATATTGCCTTTTCAAGTTTAAAGTGTTTCTCCCTTTCAATAGTCCTTTTGGCTTCCGCTCAAAGGAGTTCCCACTATCATATATCCTGATGGTCAAAAATGTAACCTTAAAAAATTATATCAAAATAAAATCGCATGTCCCATTCCTGGTTCAACTTTTTATCGAGTGAGTGTTTGGTCTAACATATTAAACTGATCATTGTTTTCGACAACTTGATACGAAATACATTTTGCAAATAATGTCATGTTAAGTATTAGAGTATCTATTTGCCAAACAACCCCTTGTTTTTTTTATTTTTATTTAAACTTACATACATTTACATTCATTTTATTGGCTTTATATCTATTTAAATCAATAAAAACAAAAGAAATTTTTATTGATGTTCGTAGATGTTGTGAAAGGAATGAAAATATGAATTGTCTTGCATAAGAGCAGAATAATAAATTCTTATTAAAATCTCTTGTAGTTAGAAGGTCGGTCGTCACGATTGTTATTAAAAAGTATTTTAAAAAGCGATTTGTATGTAGAAATACGTTTTTTTAATAACAAACAAAAAATAAAATTTATTTATAAAGTTTGTACATGCCGAAGCAGTTTATTTCGTCCCACTGATTTAATAAAACAACTTTGTAAAAATTTTTGAAAATTTTACAATAAGGGTTAGGTCTTATTTTTATACCCTTCACACAGTGAAAAAGGGTATATATAAATTTTTCATTCCGTGTGAAATTTCTACAATTTTCATTTCCGACCCCATAAAGTATATATATTTTGAAAGCTTATGAATAGGGGAGTCGATTAAGCTCTGTCAGTCAGTCCGTGTGTCAATTATCGGGGGCCTTTTTGGAGGCCCCCGACACCACCAAGACCCGCGTTAGGTATTAAAATATCAGAAATATTCTGGAGCAGATCGGTATTGAAAATCAGAAAAATTTGTACATAAACAACTGAGATATGAGCAAAAAACCACGACCACCTCGTTTTTCCCAGGAAAAAACCCATATTAAAAATCAATTATTAAGGTGTTATACAAGTAGTTGTGACATGATTTTTGATGTATATTCTCAATTCAAAAAATCAACTAGGTATTCACATCAAAAGTCTGGTATTTCCAAAAATAAAAAGTACATTTGATTCAAGAATTTGCTATAAGCATGTATGTAGGTATATATGTATGTATATTTTATTAAAAAAACACTACAAATTTTAACCCTCATTATTAAAAAAAATATTTTTTTTTACAAATTTACAAGGAAAAACCGAATATTAAAAAAAGGTAGGTACACTTATACAGGTAGTGGTGACGCCTAGCTGACGAAAAAACTCAATTGTCAAGCCATACAAAAACGAAAAGGTTTGATTTATGTTCTCGTTCTTATTATGGAGCATTTATTAAAAAAATATTTCAAATTTTCTTTTGAAATTAATTCTGTGTTCACACAGCAAGACTCGGATTTTAAACTTTTATTTCTCTAGCAAAATTCCTAGCGAATGAAGATAATTGCATATACATAAATCATTGTATCCTTTTCCATTCTCAAGTAGCAGTACTTCAATTGCAAAAGAATAAGAAAATCAATTATACTGCCAGCAGCAAATAAAAAAAAACATTTAAGATTGCTGATAAAAATTGCATAGCACAAGCAAAACAATTGAAAATGCAACTGGATATATTCACAGCAAAACAAATGCATGTGTGAAATACTAGTTAAAAGAAGTTTGTCTAAGTGCTAATACAGCAGTAGTAGCAGCAATCTGACTGAAATGAGAAAAAAATTTTGCGTAGTATTTTTCACTTGTGGTCTTCATATTTAAATAACTGTATTATTTTTTTCATTGATGCGTATGTCTCTATAGTATTTGTGCTTAGTGCTATCGGAATAGGACTTTTTAAATTAGTGACATGTTGCAAAACTGCAACTTTTTTAGGAATCAATGAATAAGCGCCAATCTCCAGGATTATATTCATTTTGAATTGTTAAAACCAAGCCGCGGATGTCAGTACAATACGCGATAGAATTATTCTTAATAGATTAAAAAAAAAAATCGTAAATCGTCTATGGCGATTGACAGCCCCGTATATTGGTACACCTGGTGCTATAATATTAGCTCGTTTTAACTCTTCTGTCAAGAGAATGCTCTGTCTTTGAGATAATTTTAGACGCCGTACCATTATATCCAGACGATCTTGCGTGATTTCATTGTAACTGCTTGGAACCGTGATGAATGACGGTTGATACATTTAAGTAGCTGGTCCACCCGCTTCAATAGAATGAATTATTGAAGGAATATGTTCTGTTGGTATTTGGCTATCCGGAACAGGAATTTCATCAGAATGTGGCAGCGGAAATCGAGCATATTCTGTTTCAGTATAAGATATATATAATTTTTCTTCTGTTCATAACCGCTGTATAATTTATGCACGCATAACACTCATCTTCAACATGAACTATGGGATCTCTCCAAATCATTGAAACACCAAATGGCATGGCATCTCCATTTTCCCCCCACTTATTTAAATGGTAAATGCAGTGTGTACCTACTATTGATGGTGTCCAACTCTTACAATATATAACACTTAAAAAAATATGATTCATACAAGGTACTTGTTTCAATAGTGATTTTACGGAGGCTTGGCATATTTTTATATTTCCCACACACATAACAAAAGTAATTAAACTTTTTACACGTCTCCATCTTAGATATTTCAATATAACTGATTAGACACAAGACTGTCAAAGGCTTTAAACTTTACTAATCACTTTCGCAAGCACTTTCCATATGACAGTGTACTGTAATTTTTTTTAATCAAAGTACCTTCATGACCGTGTTTTTTTAAAAAAAGGACGATTAATATTTCTACCTGTTCCAGGTATAACAATAGAATATGTTATTTAAGTTTTTTACAAGACCGACTAGTGCGGTTTTGACTGCACAATAAAAGACCGATTTATGTGGTGTTGTAAGCACAATAAAATACAAAGATGTAAGCATTTATGACTTTATTTCTTAATCTAAGAATTTTTAAATCGGTAACTCCACTTCTTAGGGGAGCTCCCATACAAATATTGCGTTTTATGAAATTATATTTGATTTTTATTTAAGCTTGAGATCACTTTTTTGTTTTTTTTTTATAAAAAATTATTTATTAACCAATATTTCGCTACCAAACAATGGGTAGCTTCTTCAGGGTAAATATGTATACAAATTATATTAACAAAAAACAAATTCAAAAACAATTACAAATTGACAAAAAACTATTTTATAAAAAAGTTTTAATTTTATCAATTAAAAAGGATCAAGAAATTTAGACGATATGTTTTATAAAATTCTTAAATTAATTAAAATTTTTCGACTTTTGAGAATAAAATCAAAAGTTGCTCACAGATTTTAATTATTTATAGCTTGTTTTATTAACAGCTTCATTTTTTATATGTCTGCAAAAAATTAGAAGCGTAGCTGCATTTTTTAATTTTTTATGAATTTTAAAAAAACAAAAATTTCGAAATTTTGATAAAACAATTAATACAAGGTGGCGCAAAAATAACCTTCCGATGTTTTTTGGCTGTAATTTAAAAAAAAAATGAAAAACTTTGATTCTTCTTGTGGAGTATTTTTATTTGGTCTCTTAATTTTTTTTACATCAAGTCGAGAATATGATGTCATGTAAATGGCCGCCGCCACAGTTGATTGTCATTTGAGCCCTTTTTATGGCATTTTCCATCACTTTGGCCAAAACTTCCGGCGATAGGTCCTCACATTCTTGACGGATATTGTCTTTAAGACCTGCAAGAGTCTGAGGCTTGTCGACATAAGCCCGCGACTTCAAAAAGTCCCACAAAAAGAAGTCTGGAGCGATCAAATCAGGCGATCTTGCTGGCCAGTTCAAATCGCCAAAACGGGAGATTAGGCGCCCGGGAAATGCATCCTTCAGCATATCGGTTGTGGCACGTGCAGTGTGTGCTGTTGCACCGTCCTGTTGGAACCACATGTTTTCCAATCCCAATTCATCAAGTTGCGGCAAAAAGAACTCGTTGATCATTGCTCTGTAGCGCTCACCATTCACAGTAACCGTTTGGCCCGCGAAGTCTTCGAAGAAAAAAGGTCCGATGACTCCTCCAGCGAAAACAGCACACCATACAGTAACTTTGAGCGGGTATAATGGCTCTTCGTGGGTTACACGCGGATTTTCAGTGCCCCAGAAGCGTAATTTTTGCTTATTTACGTACCCGCTAAGATGGAAATGGGCCTCACCACTCATGATTATTTTTGATGAAAAATCATCTTCCTCTTGGTGGTGATTCAGGATGGCTTGAGCGTATGTTAGACGCGATTGGCGGTCAGCAGCTAACAGCTGATGCACCGTCTGGACTTTGTACGGAAACATCTTCAAATCTTGTACCAAAATTCGCTGTAAAGACCGTCGACTGATAGCCATTTGCGTGGCACGTCGTCTGGTCGATGTCGACGGCGCTTCCATGACATCCTCGGCTACAGCAGCAATATTCTCTGCAGAACGGCTACTCCGGGGTCTGCCACTCCTGGCAGCATCTCGTGTTGTGCCAGTCTCTTCGAGGCGAGCGGCTTAACGTCGCAGTGTTTCACCAGTAGGCGTTGGACGGCTAGGAAATCTGCGACGAAATTCACGTTGTGCCAAATTCACCGACCGATTATTGGTCAAATAAATAGTCACCAATATTCCGCGTTCTGGAGCAGTGTAGCGTAACATTGTTTATTAACGTGTATTTTGCATGTGTTTACTACACAAATGTCAAAACAGAACTGACATTAGGGACCAATTGCAAAATTTGTAGCATTTTCTGATAGGAGGATTTCTTTTGCGCCATATAAAAAAAAAAATATGTTTCTAAAACGACTGCGGATATTAGAAAGAAATTTTACTTTTCTTAAAGAAAATTTTATTGCGGAATTTCGGTTTTTTAAGTTTTTTAAGTTTTTTCAATAAGCTAAAGCGTTTTTGAGTTACGCGAACATAAGTTGTGCAACCTCCTCCATTTTCGAAATAACGGTATATCTCGAACACCATAGCCAATCTTAAAAAACCGTGGGCACTACTGGATTCAGCGTAGCCGAATTATGTTAAAACGCCAGATGTGCGGCTTATCTGTTTTTTCAACTAGCATAGTGTTATTATTCATTTTTAAATCTAATACCACAACAAATTTTCTAATTTTTGTGTAATTCACTGCTCTTCATATAAATGCTTTTTTTTAATTGTTGTACAGTTATAAGAAAATATTTGTGGTACAATTGTTATTTCAGCACAAGGAAACAAATACATTTCACACTCAATGCAAAACAATAAACAACAATAATTGTTTATAAGAGTAGATTGAGTGAGCAGTAGAGAAACCATACAATATCTGTTACACTTATTCTCTCATTTATACCAAAAATAACAAGTATGCACCATGGTATATTTGTTTTTGCAATACTTTCAGTTCTACTCATGCAGGTCTTTAGTTCGAATCCCAACTGAGACAAAAAAAAATTTTTTTTTTTATTTCCATGTTATTTATTTTTTTTTTTACATACATACATAAACTCAATTTATAATTTTACAATGATACGTTTTTGAGCGGATAAAATCATAAGGAATAATGAAACTTATAGTATGTATGTACGCATTTATTTAAAGAAAACAAAATGTCACCGCGGTTTTCGCTGCTAGAGATAACAGCGTAACAACAGCTATAACTTTGATTCAACGTAGTGTGTGTGTGTGTAAAAAACGCATATTTTTATACCCTTCACCTGTGGTGCACTAGGGTATATATAGCTTTGTCATTCCGTTTGTAATTTCTACAATTTTCATTTCCGGCCCCATAAAGTATATATTTTCTGAAAGCTTATGAAGAGAGGAGTCGATTAAGCCCTGACCGTCTGTCCGTCTATCCGTCTGTCCGTGTGTTGGTTGAAATCAACTTTTAGAAGCAACTATATGTTCCTCAGATCTGTATATGGTATCAATCTCTGGGAAATATCCAGGAATGAATCGCTATTGAAATTCAGCACAATCGCCCCATAACTTTCTGAGATATGAGCAAAAAACCACTACCACCTCGTTTTTTTTCACAATTACAACAACAACATACATACATACATGTAAAAAACATACCAAACAAAAAAAATTACAAAAAAAAAAATATTAAAAATAAGAAAAAAATAATAAAAAAAACTAAAAAAAAAAATTTTTAAAAAATTTAAAAAAAAATTTTAAAAAAATATAAAAAAAATAATAAAATATAAATAATATATTAAATAAAATAAAATAAAATTTTTTTGGCTCAGCTGGGATTCGATGCCACATTTATTCTAACGTGTACGTATGCACGTATTTTATATGGGATGAATGGTGATACAAACAATTGTTATTGCATGACTACACGTTGTGAAGGGTATATAAGATTCGGCACTGCCGAATATAGCACTGTTACTTGTCATACGTATTGTTAATATTTCAATAGTGTTGGCCTTTTATATCCCTCAAAAAAATCACAGGAAATAAAGATGTTGATAGCGTAATGGGGGTACCACTAAACTATGGACCTGAAGGTTCGCTGTTCGATACCATTTTCTTTTGTGTTTGTTGCAATTTTTATTCTTTTATTTAAATATTTAATTCCACCATTGTCAATATGAGTATCAGATGAAATATCATGACTAGCAAAACACGATGCACTATGAAAAAAAATTTAAACTTAAATACATTTTTTTTATTTTTATTCATTTCTCCCATTGAGTATTATACATCCATACATATTGTATATTAAATTTCAATATTGTATGTTATTTCTTTTTTATACCCTTCACACAGTGAAAAAGGGTATATATAGGTTTGTCATTCCGTGTGAAATTTCTATAATTTTCATTTCCGACCCCATAAAGTATATATTTTCTGAAAGCTTATGAATAGGGAAGTCGATTAAGCTCTGTCAGTCTGTCCGTCTGTCCGTGTGTATGTTGAAATCAACTTTTTGAAGCCCCCCGACATAGGTTGGACCCGGGTAAGGTATTAAAATATCAGAAATATTCGGGAGTAGATCGGTATTGAAAATCAGCAACATCGGTACATAAACAACTGAGATATGAGCAAAAACCCACGACCACCTCGATTTTTTTTTCACAAAAACAACATTACAACAACAACATACATACATACAAACGTGTACACTGGTTAGAGAAAACGTGGCATCGAATCCCAGCTGAGCCAAAAAAAAATTTTTTTTATGTATTAAAAATTTTTTATTAAATTTTTTTTTTTAATTTTTTTTTTTATTTTTTATTTAATATATTATTTATATTTTTATTATTTTTTTTTTTAATTTTTTTTTTAATTTTTTTTTATTTTTTTTTTGTTTTACATTAATTATATATATTTTAATTATTTTTTTAAATTTTTTTTTTTTTAATTTTTTTTTTAAATTTTTTTTTTTAAATTTTTTTTTTAATTTTTTTTTTTTATTTTTTTTTAACATACATACGTAAACTTATAATTTTACAATGGGATGTTTTTTATATATGTATATTTTTATACCCTTCACCTGTGGTGCACAAGGGTATATATAGCTTTGTCATTCCGTTTGTAATTTCTACAATTTTCATTTCCGACCCCATAAAGTATATATTTTCTGAAAGCTTATGAATAGAGGAGTCGATTAAGCCCTGACCGTCTGTCCGTCTGCCCGTCTGTCCGTGTGTTGGTTGAAATCAACTTTTAGAAGCAACTATATGTTCCTCAGATCTGTATATGGTATCAATCTCTTGGAAATATCCAGGAATGAATCGCTATTGAAATTCAGCACAATCGCCCCATAACTTTCTGAGATATGAGCAAAAAACCACGACCACCACGTTTTTTTTCACAATTACAACAACAACATACATACATACATACATGTAAAAAACATACCAAACAAAAAAAATTACAAAAAAAAAAAATTAAAAATAAGAAAAAAATAATAAAAAAAACTAAAAGAAAAAAAAACTAAAAGAAAAAAAATTTAAAGAAAAATTTAAAAAAATATAAAAAAAATAATAAAATATAAATAATATATTAAATAAAATAAAATAAAATTTTTTTGGCTCAGCTGGGATTCGATGCCACATTTATTCTAACGTGTACGTATGCACGTATTTTGAATGGTGATACAAACAATTGTTATTGCATGACTACACGTTGTGAAGGGTATATAAGATTCGGCACGGCCGAATATAGCACTGTTACTTGTTTATATGTATGTACGTATTTCATATGAGATGAATGGTGATTCAAACTACTGTTATTGCATGACTACACGTTGTGAAGCGTATATAAGATTCGGCACGGCCGAATATAGCGCTCTTACTTGTTTTTAATTAAACATGCAAACAAATGCAATTACATGCCATTGGAAGATTAGCGGTTATATCATTCGACTTCAAGACCGTTGTTTTGTAAAAAATTAATTATTTATTTTCTTAAAAATTTTCTTTAATATTCCTGCTTTAAATATACATAAATACCTGGATACATTCATACAAATGTCCATATAAATTACATTTATTTATTTGCATTAAAAAATAATTTTAAATGCAATACCTTATGCTAAATGTAACAACTCTTAAGGAAAATAATAGCTTTTTTCAATCTTCCTCTGGTAATTCTGCTCACAGTATTTTTCAATCTTCCTCTGGTAACTCTGCTCACAATATTTAAAGAAAACAAAATGTCACCGCGGCTTTCGGCTTATAAGCACATATCCATTCATACGTATTGCTAATACTTAAATAGTATGTATATGTTTTTTATTTTTTATGCACCTCATATAGATTGCAAGTACTTTTGCATATTTAAGTTGCAAAAATATTCATAGGATGGTAGTTTAGTGGGTACACCACTGAACTATGAAACTGGAGGTACGCTGTTCGATACCACTAAAGTGTTTGCTGAAATTTATTTTTTTTAAACATTTCAATGTTCCATGGTCAATATGAGTAGTATATGAAATATCATGACTAGCAAAATACGATGCACTATGAAAAAAAAAACTAAACTAAAAACATATCTATTTTTATGTATTTTTCCCATTGAGTACCTAGTATACATTAATACATATTATATATTTTAAATTTCAATAATGTATGCTCTATTACTCTTTACTTTTTCTTTTTTTTTAATTAAACTATATACGTAAATTTATTTTTTTACAATGGGATGTTTTTACATATGTATGTTTTTTATATGTATGTACGTATTTCATATGGGGAATGGTGATACAAACTACTGTTATTGCATGACTACACGTTGTGAAGGGTATATAAGATTCAGCATGGCCGAATATAGCGCTCTTACTTGTTTTATAACACTTTGAAACTTTTTTTAAAATGAACACTACCATCTTCTTGAATACAACTGATTGGGCTACAAAATTAGATCAAGTTTGGTGACACTTTAGACGACAAAATTTTTATAAAAGGTTAATTGAAGCAAACAAGTTTAATTTCATGGTTTCCATAATATATAAATTAAATATTGAATTTTAGTATTTAATTCCCTGAATTTAAGTTCTAAGTTAAATCGAAATAATTTTTTTAAATATCCGAACTTTTTTCATATTTTTCAATTAGGATTAAGGTTGAATCCTTAATTTAGAACGTTTGAAAGTGAACGCGACATGTGGTTCCAACTAGGGATTATTTTTTCGTATTAAATTTAACGATTTTAAAAACAAATTCATGACTCTTGAAAAATAGCCAGCGAAATCGCCAATTATTTTCTACATCGCCATGTGGCCAAATTTAAAATTAGCACGCCAAACAAGTTACATATATTATTGACATGTTTGGCAAGAGATCTGACAGCCCTGGATGTAATAAATAACACCCAATTAAGACGATGATTTAAAATCGTGCATTTTTTAGTTCTCTTTTAAGAGTCTAACAAAATTTATTTTCATTTATACGATGATTTTTTTAATGATTTTTGTGAAATTTTTTACTTATAATCGGTTCACCTTCTTTACTTGGGCGCTCGCATTTAAAAAAATATAAAAATTTTGAATACAAATATAAATATTTATAATGCAAAAATTTAAATATTCTATTTAACTTTTTTTAGAAGATTTTTCGCTTTTTATTACTTTCAAAAAGCACTTGTCACTTCAAAAAAGAAAAAAGAATAAAGCAAAATAAGAAAACGCAAATCAGTGTAGAGAAATGCAAGACAAAAATAGAAAAGTGATGTTTTTCTTCTACTCTTCTCTGCCCTTTTTGTCAGCCAAAGAAAAAAAATCGTGACTTTTTAAATTATAGTGTAAATCGAGTGTAAAACAATCTTTTTTCTTTTGCTAATTGTGGATCAGTTCAATATTCTTTACCCTAGCATACGGTTGCCATATTTGGCAATTGGCAAATATGATAAAAATAAAATTTGAGTGTAGGAACCAGGCTTTAAGAATACATAGTTTTTACTCATCCTGTTTCATCACAGGGTAACTCAAAGAGCATCAAAGTTTAATAGAAA
The DNA here is from genome assembly GCA_941918925.1 of Phyto melanocephala. Classification (NCBI taxonomy): domain Eukaryota; kingdom Metazoa; phylum Arthropoda; class Insecta; order Diptera; family Rhinophoridae; genus Phyto; species Phyto melanocephala. Next base: position 48,758,399 of record OW799236.1, read on the forward strand.
TTAAGTTTGAGGACCTAAAATTTTTGTAAATTTAAACTAATTTCCAAATTTCTATATTCTTTTCTATATTTTTTCTTTTACATTTTAGCAATTACACTTTTAGCTTATAAGTTATAGATTTATTATAATTTTTTTCGGTTTGGATTTACTGTGCAACAGTGAGGCCCCTTTCGCATTAGGCAACTATAATTGCGCAAGTATAATTTTAATTTTTATTTATTTTCTTTTGAACTTGCTTTCATGTTCACATTGAGCAACTTGGTTGCTCAATTTCTTCCAGTTTTTTCCAACTTCTCATCATTTTTAAATATTTGATACACTTATAAACAAATAAAATTTTCACAAACACAAAATTACACAACACACCGAAGAAGATATAAAAGACAATGTCAAAAACAAATAAATATTCCAAGACAAGAATGACAGCTAAAGCTGAATTGCCAAGTACAAGAAAGTCTGTACTCAAATCTCGGCAGCTCTTTCCCCTTTACACCGACCTTTCCTCTCACACCAACAAACACAAGAATTGCGCAATTATAGTTGCCTAATGCGAAAGGGGCCTGAGCATTATAAAACCATGATTGCCAACTATTTGAACGAAATATTTATGGAAAACCAGTTCTTTAAGTCATATAAAAAATCGATTTAAGAAAAGTTTATTTTTAGTAAATATGTGCACAAAAATAACTGAACCTAATTTTTTAATACAAAATTATTTTATTTTATGTAATTTTCAACACCCAATACTGTTGAAATATATAAATTTGTATGTAACTAAAGATTGATATTCAAATTTGTTCAAATTAAGTGAATTTTTAATTAAATAAAAATTTTATTATCATAGAAGAAGTTAATAAAATAATATTAAGTTAATATACATATAAAGTAAAAAAGCTGTTTATATCCGTAAATAAAATTTGAGATATATGGACATTTCATGCTTTCTATTCACACTTACGTAAATTTTTATAATTTTACAATGGGATGTTTTTATACACATATGTATGTATGTTTTTTATATGTATGTACGTATTTCATATGAGATGAATGGTGATACAAACAATTGTTATTGCAAGACTAGACGTTGTGAAGGGCATATAAGATTCGGCATGACCGAATAAAGCACTCTTACTTGTTTTTGGCTAATAAAGTTATGTTGCGATTGTGCTGGATTTCAATAGCTATTTATTTCTAAATATTTTTAAAAGATTGATATTATATACCGCCCTGCAAAATAAATGCTTGATTTCAACTAAAACATGGACAAGTGGACTTTGTTTAATTGAATTCCCTATTCAAAAGCTTGCTGAAAAGATATACCTTATGGGATTGGAAATTAACATGGTAGAAATTACAAGTGAAATTATAATGTTATATATCGATGGTCACAAGTAGAAAGCCCCCAGCTCGTGTTTTAACGAAATTGAATTTTTAGTGATTCCAATACATTTCACTCAAATACACATCGACACACAAATATAATGCAATAGTATCAAAAACAATAGTTTTACAGGGATTTAAAAAAAAAATACACTATAATAATACAGTTTCTGTTACGTTTTTACCTTCTCTTGTAAAGTTTAAATTATTTGAGTTAGATCCTTTCTACTTGTGACCAACGATATACAAATAACATAAATAACATGCGTTTGTGGAATCATCAGAAAGTCAGTTTTTAATTTTTGTTATAAACTGCTAAAAATAAAAGGTCATATTTTTACGCACTTTTAACAATTATTCAATATTTTTATGTTTTTGATGCTTATAGTATCATATAGTAATAGTAATACTTCTACGTAAGCTAAAATTTTTATTTTCGGTTGTGATCTATGTTAGTTTTTTAATATTTTAGTTCTCACATGTATGCCTGAGGTACAATTTTGAAAATAAAGTATTTTAAGCAAAAAAGTTAAGTACAGTTTGGGTTAGAAATCTTGTATATTTTATTTTTATTCCATTTCCTCTAGGTACTTAAAAATGCATAAAAAACGTTAGAAGTTTTTTATAAAACTTTATCACCAAACAATTAACATTTTATCAAATTAATTGTGATAAAAATCTGTACGGAGAAATGATAAGTAGATAACGAGCATTGTGTTGAACAAATATTAGAGACCAACAACAATTTAACTATCAATAGCAATTGTGATAAGGATAATTTTATTATTATCATTTATATAAGTATTACATATTGCAAACGTCTCTAAGCATACACACATATACAAATACATATTTTAATACATGTCTACCAGTCTGACTTCGGTTATCCGAAAAAAAATAACTCGAATATTTACTTATCTTTTTCGGTTATAAGTATAACCATGCATTTATCATAGAAAATAGCTACTCGTACATGCATGACTTGCTACGGTTACGAGTATATTTATTACTTATTTTCAAAAATACTCTCTATACATACGTATTATTCGGATATACATGTGCGAAATCAAATTACTTATAAGTATTGGCAAAATACTTATAAGTATTAGCAAAATACATATAAGTATTGCGACATACTTATAAGCAAGAATGATTAAATAAAGATTACGCCTTGCGCATGATTTACCGTTAGATGACGTAGTAATCCCCTCGCAAAGGTTACCAAGTCTGTATCATATGTAAAATTTATAATTTCTTACAAAAAATGTATGTATTTTGTAATAGTTGGCAGCCCTCTAATTAATTTACTCAGAGAGTTCTAAAAAATAAGTATTACATCGGTGCTTAATAAACAATGAATTTCGTGTCATATTTTATAATAAATACATAAAAATAATATTAAAATTATTAAAATTGTATAAAAAGTGTTTAAATTTGGTTATTTAAAAGCTGCAAAACTAATAAAAACAGAAAACAAAATAAAGTGAAAGAGAGCAAATATGAAATGTGCAGTGGGAAAATGCAAGCAAAGTAACAGCAAAAAAACAAAAGAGAAATTATATTAAAACTTAATAAATTGCGCATTTTTAAGAAAACGTTTGTGTTTTCAAACAGCTGTATTATTTTACAATTTTCCAAAAGATGAAGCTCGAAGGAAGTTATGGGTAATTTTTTGCAAACGAGTGAAGCCTGTAAATGTGGATAAAGAAAAAATTTGTGCTTTACATTTCAAGCAAGAAGATTTTGAAAGAAACTTGAAATTTGAAATGGGTAAGTTAAAGCAAAATTCATTCTTGCAGTACATTACTAAGGCATTATGAATAGAATTTAGCAAACTGCGTGCAAAAATTTTAAAATCCCATGCAGTTCCGTCTTTAGACACTAGTGCTATTGAAAGTGAAACGAAAACTGCTAATGAAACTGAAGTTGCAAATGTATATGAAGGACTACGTGAAACTCAAAAGCAAAATGACATTCCAAACAGTTTTGAAAAGATCGCCTCCAGACTTACACCATATTTTTCAAATTAAATGGTAACAAATTATTACTTTCAAGCGGATATTTACAAAAGCAATTGTTGGAAGCAAAATAAATTTGAGCCAGTGAAGACGTGAAAAAACTTTTTTTTAGGTGTCGAATGTATTTTAGAATTAGGAAACTTAATGCCGAAATCACTGAAAATACTTATAAGCGAAAAAGAAAATTTGATAAAATAACAAAATGAATTCTACACCTAATATGATATTAAAATATTGTAATAAAAATAATGAAAATATATATATGTATGTATATATAAAGAATTTGTTTGCCTTTAAAACATTTAGTTAGAAAAATAACAGTTTGCCCCACTGTCATGTTTTTACACAAACATAATTAGTTATACAGCTGAATTTTATTAGTCAATGAAAACACAGCTTAAGTGACGTCAGAATTCCTACATGCACAGAAATGTTTTTTTATGGCTGCGTGATGGCGCAATCTTTATTTTATCATTCTTGCTTATAAGTACTTTTGAACAAAAAAACAAGTAAAAGTGCTTTACTCTGCTCTTTCATTTTTTATCAAACAAAAAGAAAATTGGTCAGGGTTGGAACTATTTTTATTGTAAATATATATTATTATTATTAATTTAAACAAGCAATGAGCTAACACATAATAATAAAATGTTTTTTTTTTAAATAAAAATAAATCTACTTATATATATTATTTATTTTTAGTATTAAGAAACGCAACTGTTATAGCTGAAATTTGTATGGCTTATCAACTTAAAAGAAATCATTTTGATATAAAAGCAGAAAAAGTTAAGTAAAAATTAAAGAAAATAAAAGTGAAAATTTAGTTGAATTGATACTGGCAATAGATATTTAACAATGTATTTTTTATTTTGATTTACTATTTATATAATTACGTATGTATTTACATTGCTTTTTGTTACGGAAAAATCTATAAGAATGTTGACCTTAATTATTGAAAAAAAAACACAAATTTCCAAGGAAAATCCAACATTAAGAAGGGTGATCTTATACAGATAGTGATGACAGCCTAGCTGACCCAAATAAATTAATGCCATCATTATTACATCACAAGCGTTGTCAACTTTAAGATTCAAAAAACATCAAAACAGGAAAAAACGTTTGATTTTTAAGAAAATGCGTAAAGTTTAAAATTTTGAATTTTCGATTTTATTTATTTTATAAAATTATAAGTTTCGTTATTACAACCTTAAGTCCTAAAATAAGTTTCCATATAATATCATTAATAATAATAAATTTTAAGTTAAAGTAGTAACTTTAACTTCACAGTTGGTCATATAATCGCTACTTTAAAAAAAATAACAGCTTTTGGTTTTATGCATATAAATATTCTTTTCTTTATTTTATAAAACGTTATGTTTGTTTAACCATAGAAGATATCAGAAACATATATATTTAAATTATAACTAATAATAATATAAAATATATAATCTACTCATAAATTTTTTAAATGTAAGCTTTATAACAAAAGCATTGTCTATTATTAATTCTTATCATTTTTGTTTCGTAAGAAATTTACCTTGCAAAAATTGTTCTTTATTTGAATTTAGTATTTTTACTTAGATAAGAAAAAGAATGCACTAAAGAATTTGAGAAATCACATCGAGCACTGACTCAAATTTTTTGCACGACAAAAATTTTAAAAGCACAAATAATATTGCATAAAGCTAAAGTTGACAACGCTGGATAGGAACACAACAAAGAAAGTGTCATTATTTCTGTAAAATACTTGATAATTGTAATTGTTTTTTCAATAAAAAGACTTCCTTTTCGTTCTGTGGTTAAACGTACAATGATTTATTAACAATCAATTGACTTAACATCTTAAAATACTAATAACAAAATTCGAATATAAAACGTTATTTATTTATAGTGCGGGGATGGCACTACACCACCCCTTTTTTTATATATATAAATTCTTACTATAATAGAGCCTGAGGTTTCTAAATATATTAAATCTAAAGTTTAACTTATTTTAATTTGTTTTTTCAATTTTTTTTTTATTTTTTAATTTTTTTCGGGTTTCTATATATGTAGGTAAAAAGTTTAACATTATAGGCATTGGTCTTACCTATGAGTGCCCCTGTGGACTAGTCGGTAAAGGACAAGTCAGTTGTTTGGGGGTTGCGGGTTCGATTCCCGCCGGAGACTCTGGAATTGTCTGCTTCTCTTTCTCTTCTATTCTTAATATTTCTATTCTTCTCTCTATTAAGGCGTCACAATGGACCGTAATGGTATCCGAGTGAAGGTGTGAGGGTAACTTTGCACCAGCCTTACCTACCTACCTACCTATGAGTCTCCCCTTTCCTATAGAAAACATTGAAACAAGCAGAGTGACCAAACGTGTTTGCTTCAATAATTTAACTTCTACCTAAATATATATTTTTATTTATTTTTTTTTTCAAAGAGTTTATAATTTTCACATACATTTTATAATAAAATTCATTAAATTATTAAAATATAAAATTAAAAATTTGGTTTTTAATTTGTCTTTGACATGTTTTAATGTTATAGATTTACAATTTGTTTTCATATTTGTTCATATATGTTAATTTTTCAAACTTTTACGAAAACGGTGTTTGTTGTCGTATTATGATAAAAAGTGAAGTATTTGAGATAAGTGTCCCAGTCTGAAATATTCTCGTTAAGATATGCACGAATATACTCATTGAATACCCGGTGATTGCGTTCAATCGCACCTAGAGTCTGGTGATGATAGCTTGTTGAGAAACTAATTTAAATTTTCAAAAACTTACACATTTATACAAAGATTTCATTTCTATATTCCGTGCCTAAATCAGATTTGATTGTATTCATTTTCCCATATATAAGTATAAAATTCTCGAAAATTGCTCGAGCGACTGTTTTCGCTGACTAAATATTTCGATAGTTCACATATTAAGGTTACTGCGTATTTATTTCCATAACTAGACTGAGGAAGTGGACCTATAGTATCTATTACTATTATATCGAATGCCTTTGTCGGTGTGGGAGTAAGTACCAATTTTTCTACGTTCGATGATTAATTTACCTTATTTAAATTACATTTTGGACAACTTCTTACAAAATTAGCGATATCTCGTGCCATTTTTTTCCAGTAATATTTGGTTCTAATTTTAGCGTATAGTTTTTTTTTGTCCACAATGTCCTCCTAAAATTGGGTCGTCATGATAAATTTGCATCAGTTTCTGCTTTTAACTGTCTCCGGTTACAATTGACAAAGGTTCAGTAAGTGTTATTTCCAACGTTTTTAACGATTTGATTCCATGGGCTTTTAAGTTCTGTACTGTAATAAATGTAAAGATTAAATCATTTTTCGGCCATTCTGCTTTATAAATTTTGTTTTTGTTGGCTTCAGCTTCGAGCCTCGAAAGCAACAAATCTAGATTTATCGTTTCGTTAACAAAATAAAAATCTATCAAAAGCAGTTTCTTAAATTTTCGGTAAACAATAATGCGCAATTTCCTTAAGTTTGTATCATAATTAATTACATCAGTCTTTATTCTTGCCGTTTTCTTACTGAAATTATATGAGAATTTATAGTAAATTATCAATTTCGTGATGTTATTGTCTGTTGTCAATGGTGTGTCCATAATTAGGTTATTATTGTCTGTTTTCCTTGACATCGTACGTGTTGTCGCTGCATATACATGAACATGTTTGTATTTTAGGTCATTTACCGATATTCTAGATAGTGCGTCAGCTCCTATATTTTCCTTTCCTCTTATATATTCAACAACAAAATTGTATTCCGCTAGTTCCAATCGGATCCTTGTCAGTTTTGAAGAGGGATCTTTCATATTGAATAGATCGACCAATGGTCGGTGGATTGAACGTACAGTGAAAAAAGTACCATAAATGTATGGACGAAAATGCTTGATTGCAAAATAGATTGCTAGGAGTTCGAGCTCGATTATTGGTTTCTTTTGTTCAGATTGACTGAATGACTTAGAGGTGAAATATACTGGCAGATCGCTGCCGTTTAGATTCTGGCTTAATATAGCTCCACAGCCCATTTTCGAAGCGTCAACCGTAATTACAAATGGTTTATTGAAGTTGGGGTACTGCAATATTCTTGGTGACAATAATGCAGTTCGTAATTGATCAAATGAATTTTGACAAGTATTGTTCCAAATAAATTTTGAAGTTTTTCTTGTAATAAAGTTCAATGGTGCTGCAAGGATTGCGAAATTTGGAATGAATTTCCTGTAGTAATTGGCGAAAGCTACAAAACGTTTGACCGCATCCTTGTTGGTTGGAATTGGGTACTTTTCTATCACGCTCTTTTTTGAGTCATCAGGTAAAATACCTTCCGCTGTGCATTTGTGCCCAAGGAATGTAACCTCAGGACGAAAGAAGTTACACTTGTACGGGTTATTTTTCCGCAGTTTGGTGCAACGTTTAACCCAAACGGTAAAACTTTCCACCTATAAGCTCCACTGTCGGTGCTAAGCGAGGTGATATCACGGGAATCAGGATGTAGCGGAATTTGATGGAAACCTGAGTATAAATCGACTATTGAAAAATATTTTGCGCGCCCAAGATTGTCCAAGATATCATCGATTTTTGGCAAGGGAAATTTGTCTGGAATTAGCTTTCTATTGACTGCCCGAAAATCAACACACATTCTGTAAGATTTTGTATCATTTGTACGCTTTTTTGGAACTAATATCAAAGGACTGTTGTAGTTGGAATTGCTTGGTTCTATTAAATCATTTGCCAGTAGTTTTTTGACTTGACTATTTATCTCATTTCGTTGAGTATATATTTTTGTTCGTAACAATTTGTGATTGTCATTTTGTCATCCTTTAACGTAAAAATGTCCGCAAATTCATCACAAAGCGGTAACAAATCGTTCCTTACTTCGCTTGGCATTTGATGTTGTAGAATAGTGTTAAGTTTCGAAATACGTTCGCAATCTATTTTATTAGTATTAATCGAGTAGACATAAAAATTTTGTAAGGTTTATGTCCTTATGTTCTGATTCTCAATCCATTTAATTTCGTCAGTTGTATTGACCACGCGTAATACAGAATTTTGTGAATCTACAATACCCTTTGCAGTAAATACCCCCTTTGCAGTAAATACCCCCTTTGCAATCTCTTGAGAATCAATGAACATTGGTTCAATAACATTATTTAGCCTAAAACTTCTATAAACTTCACATCTTGGTGGAATAATGCACAAATGGTCACTGGTTCCTTGAAGGATTGGAATTTTGAACGTTGTATTATTTATAAAAACAGATAGTGTCATGTCTTCATAATCTATTTTACACTTGTTATTTTTAAGGAAGTCCTTACCAAGAATTCCATTGGAAGGAATATTGAATTCGTCTGGAACTACATGAAAAACTTGTGGTATTATAGATCCCGATATTTTTAAATGCGTGTAGATTGTTCCAAGGGTATGTATAGCAAATGTAGTTATGCCGGTGATTCTTGTGGTATTTAATTTAGAGTTGTGCTTTACACATGAAGCCTTCACTAGTAAAATGTCCGCCTGGGAGTCTACCAGGAAAGTGTAAGTGATCTTCTGATTGAGTAAGTGTAATTTAATGAAATCTGAGTAGTTCGGATTCAGACTGTATACTGATTTGAAATTTGTCGGCAAATTTAATTCACCGTTTCTTCCCCCAACGTCAGTGTTCGTTGAGGGGCTTCTTCGTTTAAATGTCTTACTGATGCCCTTTGACCAAGGAAATAATTCCTATTATTACCCCGATAGCCCCTCTGATTGCTCGTATTACTGTAATTGCGATTATTAGCCCTATGAAAATTCCTAACACGAAAATTGCCACGACTATGTGTGTTGTACCGAGCACGATTCGACCTGTTTGTCTGCTGATAATAATTTCCCCTGTTCGTGTTATAACTACGTATTGAAAGCACCTGTTTTTCATTTGCCTCATTAGCCTGTTCGACTACCAGTTTGGCTATGACTTCCTTTGGATCGTTAAAAACTGACGAGGCCAAAATACTTTTCACCAAGTCGGTTTTAGCATTTAGACGACATAAAAATTTTGTAAGGTTTATGTCCTTATGTTCTGATTCTCAATCCATTTAATTTCGTCAGTTGTATTGACCACGCGTAATACAGAATTTTGTGAATCTACAATACCCTTTGCAGTAAATACCCCCTTTGCAGTAAATACCCCCTTTGCAATCTCTTGAGAATCAATGAACATTGGTTCAATAACATTATTTAGCCTAAAACTTCTATAAACTTCACATCTTGGTGGAATAATGCACAAATGGTCACTGGTTCCTTGAAGGATTGGAATTTTGAACGTTGTATTATTTATAAAAACAGATAGTGTCATGTCTTCATAATCTATTTTACACTTGTTATTTTTAAGGAAGTCCTTACCAAGAATTCCATTGGAAGGAATATTGAATTCGTCTGGAACTACATGAAAAACTTGTGGTATTATAGATCCCGATATTTTTAAATGCGTGTAGATTGTTCCAAGGGTATGTATAGCAAATGTAGTTATGCCGGTGATTCTTGTGGTATTTAATTTAGAGTTGTGCTTTACACATGAAGCCTTCACTAGTAAAATGTCCGCCTGGGAGTCTACCAGGAAAGTGTAAGTGATCTTCTGATTGAGTAAGTGTAATTTAATGAAATCTGAGTAGTTCGGATTCAGACTGTATACTGATTTGAAATTTGTCGGCAAATTTAATTCACCGTTTCTTCCCCCAACGTCAGTGTTCGTTGAGGGGCTTCTTCGTTTAAATGTCTTACTGATGCCCTTTGACCAAGGAAATAATTCCTATTATTACCCCGATAGCCCCTCTGATTGCTCGTATTACTGTAATTGCGATTATTAGCCCTATGAAAATTCCTAACACGAAAATTGCCACGACTATGTGTGTTGTACCGAGCACGATTCGACCTGTTTGTCTGCTGATAATAATTTCCCCTGTTCGTGTTATAACTACGTATTGAAAGCACCTGTTTTTCATTTGCCTCATTAGCCTGTTCGACTACCAGTTTGGCTATGACTTCCTTTGGATCGTTAAAAACTGACGAGGCCAAAATACTTTTCACCAAGTCGGTTTTAGCATTTAGACGACATACTGTCACCGTTTGTTCAATTGCCATTTCATGAGCCTTTACTTTTGTGATGCCTTCAATAACTAACGAACGAGTTAACGCATCGGCTAATTCCTCTGCCTGCTTTCCAAAATCTGCGTAATTGTTGTTCCTGACACTTAATGCTGCAATCCTACCAGCAACAACCTTTGAGTTGTCCGGTTTAAGTTTGTTCCTCAGAGCAGTTTTTATGTTCGCTACACTATTTACAATCTCAGGTAAAGCTTCACGAGCCTCGCCTTCTAATTTCGATTTCAAATAAATAATAAGGGTGTTATTCAAGTTCCCCTCTGTCAAATCCTCTATTAAACCTATTTTGTCAAGGAATGATTCCAAAGCTAAAGGGTTACCGTCAAAGTTTTCCCTGATTATGTTTACACACATGCTAACATACGTCCTCTTCTGCTCAGTCGTCGCCATATTTAACTCCCGTGGAAAAAATGAATTGTCTGCGTCCGATATCCTACAATCTTCACTCTTTATCACCTTACTAACGTCAACAAATTCGAACAAACTCACGTTTTTCGGTACTTCTGCATGGCAATGAAGTTTCTCAAAACACGTTATTAAATTATTTCGACACTTTTTAACTTTACTGAGGAATGCGTTTGTATCATCTTCCGATAGATCCTTTGTATGAATCTCTGTGTACTCTATAATAGAATTATAACTGCTTGCTAATAACAATATGTATTCGTTTATTTTATTAATATTTTTGCTTAGTGGGCGATTTTGTAATACACGTTTCTTTATATTGCCAAAAATAGTTATTAGTTCTTCAAATTCATCATTATTCGATTCGGACATTTGTTGAAGAATTATTAAATATATTTTAATAGTGAGTTTAAGAATTTTCATCCATTTATTTTTGTTCAAATAATAAGGTTAGTTGAAAAATAAAAGAATGTTCACTATGTATAAATGTATGTACTTCGTGAAATTAAAAAGAATCAAAAAAAAATTTTTTAAATGTACATATGTTCCGCAGATATCAGTCAATGCCTCGGTCCTTTTTGTCTTCTCATAATTATGTATATACATACATATTCATACACATGTATGTAAAAGTAAAAATTCCGATCTGTAATATATTTCTACTTGACTATTTGCATTCTTCCTTCAAAGTTCCGTTGGTCACATGTTTCCATGTAATTGATTTTAATATAAGCAGAAATGTACAGTCTTTAATCGTAAAGTTAGTTGAAGTCCAGATGAAAAGAAATCAATAAAAAATAAGTTGTTTGCATTCTCTTATTATATATTATTTTCTTACTATCCATGTATGTAATTAGATGAGAAAGTTTGTAATATTCTCATTGTCGATGTACGTATATGTATGTATATCGTTAAAATTTGTTCCTGTTTTCCAACAAGTTGTATTTTTGCCCTAAACAGGTATTTTCCTTTCCTCCTTTCATTCTTATCAAACAGATATGTACACTATAGATTAAGGGCCATTATTACAACTTGCCGACAAAGTTCATGTTAATAAAAGGTAACTTTTGTTAACGTGAGCAATAAACTGACCATTAAGTATTTTTCGTTATTACAACCTGCCTGTAAAATAAATTGTATATATTTTTAAGTATGGCAGCACCAAAGCAAATGCTGAACAAATTTATTAGTTTTTTAAAACCAAAGTGGCAACGACAAGCAAATAGTAAACAATTCCCTTATACGGTAGAAAATATGGTAACTTTTAATTATAAACCTCACGTTAAAAGTTAAAGGTAGAGTGATCTTCCCTTTAACTTATCGGACACTTTTAGGTTAAAGTGAAGTTGTAATAACGAAAAACTAGTTATCTGTTACTGGTAAGTTATAATAATGGCCCTTAGTCTATATTCATATAAATATGTTAATGTGTATAAAATTCATAAATTATAAATTGAGGAGAGAAAAAAAAAATTACGCCAGTTTATTGTTCGTATATTAATCATAAATATAATTGGTAACTAAATATTATAGTATTATTTCATTACTAATAGTTATATTATTAATGAATTTACTTTTCTCTTTACTTTTATACAAAAATTTATTATATAATTTAAATAACTAAGCAAATTAAATATTTATATAATTAAAAGACTGTTAAATTTTCTATACATTAGGTACTTATTTTAATTCATCCGTAGTTATTAGGGTGATCGATTATTCGACATTTTTAAGAAACCGGTTTTCAAATATTTTGAAATTTAGAATTGAAGAAAAAAACGGTTCTTTTTTTGAAAATTTAGAAAAACCCGGTTAACCGGTCGAATACATAAAATATAATTCTTTCTTTTACCAATGACAAAGATACATATATAGGCATAAACTAGTTTGTTTTATGGTTTAATTGCATTTTAAGTTGACACAAATTCAATGCATTATTATAAAATGCCGTTATTTGAAATAAAAAGAAACTTTGTTACAAGGAGGTTGTAATAATGAAAATTATTAAAAAGGCACTTCACTGCTCATTGTAGTCAAATTTACCTTTTACTAACATTAACTTTGTAGGAAAGTTGTAATAATGACCCTTTGTGTGCCAAACTATTTTAGTATACAAGTTATATGTTATCAGAGATATTAGTTAAGCTATGGGTAGTCTTCAGTACAAGTCGCTAGATTTCGTAGAAGCAAAATATTATGAAATTCGAAAATGAGATCAAAAAGTATTGCAAAGTACAATAATTTAGTTAAAAAACTTACTGAACAGTTTATTATCACAGCAAATTATAAGCGCAATAACGTATAAAATACCTGCTATCCATTTAAAACAAATAATATTTAACCTAATTATTTTTCTCATTTTACATTCGTTTTTGAAACAAAAATAAATTTCTTACAACATTATGGAAAAGTATTTAATAAATTTTCTGATTTTTGGAAATTTTTTGAGTAATAAATATTTAATGGTACGTTTGGTTACAAAGATAAATGAACATAAAAATAAAAAAACATTCGAAAAATTAACATTTGGAAAAAACCGCCAGCTGAAACAGTAAAAAACCGGGTTTTCTACCGGTTTTAAAACCGAGTCGATCACCCTAGTAGTTATGCTCTTGTGTTTAATGTCTGTGACACTTCTCGATATTGTTCTCTTTCCTTCATTATTGCTTGTTATTTAATACTTGTAACTGGATTTTGATGTTTTTCCAAAAATGTTTATTGTTGTAAATTGTCTGATATTTGGATTACATGCTTATAATAATTGTTTCCACTTTCTTCAATTTCCACTTTTTGAAAATTTGTTCTGTTTCTATTATAAACTGATATTTCTTGAACCTTTAGATATGTACATATTTATGTGGGTTTGTATAATATTCTTGTTTTTTTCACGTATTTTACTTTTTTTTACCGTAAAAAAAAATTATTTTTTTTGTTTTTGATAATTTTAAATTTTTTCTTTATTTCACTAACTTTGTCTCATTTATATCAGCAATGTAGGTAAAAATCACATGTCTTTCCAGTGCTTTCTGAATTTTTTTTTATACGGTCACGGTTGCCATGTAATTGTTTTTTTCAATAAAAATACTTCCTTTTCGTTCTGTGGTTAAACGTACAATAATTTATTAACAATCAATTGACTTAACATCTTAAAATACTAATAACAAAATTCGAATATAAGAGAGTTGCTAACGTTATTTATTTATAGTGCGGGGATGGCACTACACAGCAAACAAGAACACAAATATTAAAGTATTATGCCGTGTTATACATTCTTAGCTAATATTATAAGCTGTATAACGAGACAAATCAATTTTAAAAGGTTTTAATCAACCACTAAATAGTTATTTATAAGTTAATAAACATAATGCTATTATCTGATTATTATTTTCCCGCAGAAAAAAAAACGATATTCTGTTTTTGTTTTTTGGAAAATTAATAAAGAAAAACAAACAAAAACCATATAATTTTTTCTTGAGGGACTTAAAATATCTAAAAAAAAAGTAATAAGATAAACAATAAACAACAAATATTTCTGTATTTTTAAAGTATTACATTTGAACTTTTCTTTTTAATTTGTATTATATTTTTATATGCTAAACTAATAAATGTACCTATACTAAAATAAGATTTTTTTTCTTTTTTATAAATTTAAAATAAATCCCACATGCTAGCTGGGTATTGCTGAAAAAAAACAACAATAACGCTCGTCGTTGTTTCATCAACCCCTAAATTAAAAATCATAAAAAAATGTCTCTCTCCATAATTCATCTGGCAACCAGGGATGCCAGTTTAATTCAACTGGATATTTTTATGGTATGAATTTTTTTTAATTTTGTGCATTTGTTTGTTTTTTTATGTTTAAGTTTTTGTAGAACAATATTTTTAGTGGTAAAACACAAAGTTAAAATAATTTGCCAATAAACATTTTAATTAAAAATCTTATTTCGATTTAAGCTTCTTATTTTTTTATAAAAGTTACATGTTAAATAGTTTATCATATAAACTTGAAACATGAATATATACTAGATAACTTTTAATGTCAATAAAAATATTTTACATAATAAAGAAAACAAACGCTGTAAGGAAATATGTAGAAATGCCTTCAATTTTGATATCTAAGGCCATATATTCTAAATAAAAGTTAAGTCAGGACATATATTCCAATTATATCAATACTTATATAGGAAATTAATCATGATTCAAATAAATTACCAAAGTAGTGGCATATACTTTGACTTAGTAACACTTTTCTTTAAATATTGATGTGAACAAAACTGTATCTTGGATATTTTTAAATACTAATTAAATAATAAATATCAATTAATATATAAAAAATAAATTATTTAATATATTAATTGATAAATTATATTCATTTACTACCATTTGATTATTCTTTTTATTTTTTCAAATATAAATGTTAGTATTTAGAAAAATTATGTGCAAAAATGGAATTTTTTGGTAGATTTTAGTGCATTTTTTGACAAATTTGTTAGGAATAATATTTTTGTGGCATCCCTGCTATCAACTACGGCTGCTTAAGCCGTATACACACAAACGATCATCAAAAACAACAAATAAATGTATAACAATAATATTTATGTATGTGTGGTTTGTACCATAATGTTTGTGCTGTTTTCATAGCCCAAGCAAGTGCATTTTTACTAAATCAAAACGCATGCAAAATTTCTACTTGATGCTCTCGCTTGAATTGTAAAAACGGTTACTCATTTTACTCGCTTTTTTTACGGATAATCGATAACACTTAAGTTCTTAAGTCCAATTAGTTGTACTGTGTACAATATAGAGTATTTATGCGAAAAATACTTAGATTTCGGTTACTTGTATATACTTATGCCGAACATCAAACGAGTATGTACGGATAGAGTATTTTTTTAGCTGTAACCGTACGCACTTCTACATGTTTTGCTAATAATACTCAATGTATATTCGAAGTTGTAATCGTTGTCATTCTCTGATGTCTACTCGTACACAAATTAATATACTGCATACATACATATCAACATACATGTATGCAAGTGTATGTCTTTATCAAAGTTTTTTAGTTATCATGATGGTTTAGTTTGTTTTGCCTATTTTTTTCCAAAAATTTCCAAAATATCAATATTTTCCAAAGCATAAACGAACACATAACGCGTGTTGCATGTCGCTTTGAAAAATTCGCTGAATTAATCGTAATGGCACTTCCTTTAACCATCCTGCCTTTTTTTGAAATACCGTTTACAAGCGACAAGGAAAAGACTTATAAAAATTTTATCAGATTTTGCGAGAGTTTGTCAGCTTATAAGCCAGACATGCATAATGACGATAATGATAATAATAATGATGTATTTGTTTGTATAAAATAAAGCCAGTGATACAAATTCCTATATTTACATACATACATACATACACACATGTAAATTTACGTAGAAAACTAATGTTTTAAATATTTTACTATAAAAATTCTTGGACATTCAGAAGATGATGAATGTTTCGCATTATTTTGATGAAGAAGTTGTACTAAATCTTGTAATTTCTGCGGTCGATCCATTCGAACGAAGTTCAGCTGTAAATGATTTTTTAAGCTCAAAATATTTTTTTTTTTAATATTTTAACAATTTATTTTTTTTAATTTCTTTCCTAACGTAAATCTAATAAACTGCGAACACCGAATCTTAAACAAAACAAGTAAGAGCACTATATTCGAATTCGAATTTTTAATACCCACCACCAATTTTGTGTACTTTTATATCACAAATTTTATTATTTTGTTATTAACTGTAATCGCTATGGAATAATCTCTATACTAAAATATGTATCACTTTCTTTGTATAACTTCGATATGCTATTAAAATATTTTCGTAAATTTAGTCTTAATAAAAATGGGCGTTAAAGTTGGTGGTCGATTTAATTTCTGCTAATAAATAAAACTGAGATATTTTATTCTTCCTTCCTTTATTCTTCCACAACTTGGTCCATAGGGAAATTATATGAACTTAAGATAAAGCGTTATATGGGTAGGTAGGCGTTAAAGTGGGCGTGTCACCTTAATTTTCTGGCATAACAATGACATTGACTACAAAGCTATATCTACGAAATTAAATCATCACACCTATAATTTTGTCGGTTTTATGAGCTTTTAAATTTCATTAACAGTAATAACGTGAAAAGTTGGCGTTATAAGGGGTGTCTCGAAATGCTTTTTTACAGGACACTACGCAAACAATTATTATTTAATTAATTTTTTTGTTCCACTCTGTTATAGTTATAAGTGTCAACAATACTTTGTTAATAAGTTTATTCAAATCATTTAATCCGTATTTAAAATGTCGTCAAATTGAGAAAAAGTGAGAAAAAATATTGTGGATATTTATAAACAACTTTCTTACGCTGAAGTTGTGCGACGGGCAAAAGTGTCCAGACAGACTGCCCGTAACGTAATTTTTAAATTCAAAAAGGACTTGTCTATTAAGCACAAGAAAGGTAGAGGGCCTCGTGGTTTTAGCAATCCCCGAATCGTTAAAAAGGTGAAGGCACTTTGGAAGCAAAATCCAAACATTTCTATTCGCGATATCGCACGAAAACTAAATATTTCGAAGTCGCTTGTAGAACGAATATAAGCTATAAGCTCCACTGTCGGTGCTAAGCGAGGTGATATCACGGGAATCAGGATGTAGCGGAATTTGATGGAAACCTGAGTATAAATCGACTATTGAAAAATATTTTGCGCGCCCAAGATTGTCCAAGATATCATCGATTTTTGGCAAGGGAAATTTGTCTGGAATTAGCTTTCTATTGACTGCCCGAAAATCAACACACATTCTGTAAGATTTTGTATCATTTGTACGCTTTTTTGGAACTAATATCAAAGGACTGTTGTAGTTGGAATTGCTTGGTTCTATTAAATCATTTGCCAGTAGTTTTTTGACTTGACTATTTATCTCATTTCGTTGAGTATATATTTTTGTTCGTAACAATTTGTGATTGTCATTTTGTCATCCTTTAACGTAAAAATGTCCGCAAATTCATCACAAAGCGGTAACAAATCGTCCCTCACCACGCTTGGCATTTGGTGTTGTAGAATAGTGTTAAGTTTCGAAATACGTTCGCAATCTATTTTATTAGTATTAATCGAGTAGACATAAAAATTTTGTAAGGTTTATGTCCTTATGTTCTGATTCTCAATCCATTTAATTTCGTCAGTTGTATTGACCACGCGTAATACAGAATTTTGTGAATCTACAATACCCTTTGCAGTAAATACCCCCTTTGCAGTAAATACCCCCTTTGCAATCTCTTGAGAATCAATGAACATTGGTTCAATAACATTATTTAGCCTAAAACTTCTATAAACTTCACATCTTGGTGGAATAATGCACAAATGGTCACTGGTTCCTTGAAGGATTGGAATTTTGAACGTTGTATTATTTATAAAAACAGATAGTGTCATGTCTTCATAATCTATTTTACACTTGTTATTTTTAAGGAAGTCCTTACCAAGAATTCCATTGGAAGGAATATTGAATTCGTCTGGAACTACATGAAAAACTTGTGGTATTATAGATCCCGATATTTTTAAATGCGTGTAGATTGTTCCAAGGGTATGTATAGCAAATGTAGTTATGCCGGTGATTCTTGTGGTATTTAATTTAGAGTTGTGCTTTACACATGAAGCCTTCACTAGTAAAATGTCCGCCTGGGAGTCTACCAGGAAAGTGTAAGTGATCTTCTGATTGAGTAAGTGTAATTTAATGAAATCTGAGTAGTTCGGATTCAGACTGTATACTGATTTGAAATTTGTCGGCAAATTTAATTCACCGTTTCTTCCCCCAACGTCAGTGTTCGTTGAGGGGCTTCTTCGTTTAAATGTCTTACTGATGCCCTTTGACCAAGGAAATAATTCCTATTATTACCCCGATAGCCCCTCTGATTGCTCGTATTACTGTAATTGCGATTATTAGCCCTATGAAAATTCCTAACACGAAAATTGCCACGACTATGTGTGTTGTACCGAGCACGATTCGACCTGTTTGTCTGCTGATAATAATTTCCCCTGTTCGTGTTATAACTACGTATTGAAAGCACCTGTTTTTCATTTGCCTCATTAGCCTGTTCGACTACCAGTTTGGCTATGACTTCCTTTGGATCGTTAAAAACTGACGAGGCCAAAATACTTTTCACCAAGTCGGTTTTAGCATTTAGACGACATACTGTCACCGTTTGTTCAATTGCCATTTCATGAGCCTTTACTTTTGTGATGCCTTCAATAACTAACGAACGAGTTAACGCATCGGCTAATTCCTCTGCCTGCTTTCCAAAATCTGCGTAATTGTTGTTCCTGACACTTAATGCTGCAATCCTACCAGCAACAACCTTTGAGTTGTCCGGTTTAAGTTTGTTCCTCAGAGCAGTTTTTATGTTCGCTACACTATTTACAATCTCAGGTAAAGCTTCACGAGCCTCGCCTTCTAATTTCGATTTCAAATAAATAATAAGGGTGTTATTCAAGTTCCCCTCTGTCAAATCCTCTATTAAACCTATTTTGTCAAGGAATGATTCCAAAGCTAAAGGGTTACCGTCAAAGTTTTCCCTGATTATGTTTACACACATGCTAACATACGTCCTCTTCTGCTCAGTCGTCGCCATATTTAACTCCCGTGGAAAAAATGAATTGTCTGCGTCCGATATCCTACAATCTTCACTCTTTATCACCTTACTAACGTCAACAAATTCGAACAAACTCACGTTTTTCGGTACTTCTGCATGGCAATGAAGTTTCTCAAAACACGTTATTAAATTATTTCGACACTTTTTAACTTTACTGAGGAATGCGTTTGTATCATCTTCCGATAGATCCTTTGTATGAATCTCTGTGTACTCTATAATAGAATTATAACTGCTTGCTAATAACAATATGTATTCGTTTATTTTATTAATATTTTTGCTTAGTGGGCGATTTTGTAATACACGTTTCTTTATATTGCCAAAAATAGTTATTAGTTCTTCAAATTCATCATTATTCGATTCGGACATTTGTTGAAGAATTATTAAATATATTTTAATAGTGAGTTTAAGAATTTTCATCCATTTATTTTTGTTCAAATAATAAGGTTAGTTGAAAAATAAAAGAATGTTCACTATGTATAAATGTATGTACTTCGTGAAATTAAAAAGAATCAAAAAAAAATTTTTTAAATGTACATATGTTCCGCAGATATCAGTCAATGCCTCGGTCCTTTTTGTCTTCTCATAATTATGTATATACATACATATTCATACACATGTATGTAAAAGTAAAAATTCCGATCTGTAATATATTTCTACTTGACTATTTGCATTCTTCCTTCAAAGTTCCGTTGGTCACATGTTTCCATGTAATTGATTTTAATATAAGCAGAAATGTACAGTCTTTAATCGTAAAGTTAGTTGAAGTCCAGATGAAAAGAAATCAATAAAAAATAAGTTGTTTGCATTCTCTTATTATATATTATTTTCTTACTATCCATGTATGTAATTAGATGAGAAAGTTTGTAATATTCTCATTGTCGATGTACGTATATGTATGTATATCGTTAAAATTTGTTCCTGTTTTCCAACAAGTTGTATTTTTGCCCTAAACAGGTATTTTCCTTTCCTCCTTTCATTCTTATCAAACAGATATGTACACTATAGATTAAGGGCCATTATTACAACTTGCCGACAAAGTTCATGTTAATAAAAGGTAACTTTTGTTAACGTGAGCAATAAACTGACCATTAAGTATTTTTCGTTATTACAACCTGCCTGTAAAATAAATTGTATATATTTTTAAGTATGGCAGCACCAAAGCAAATGCTGAACAAATTTATTAGTTTTTTAAAACCAAAGTGGCAACGACAAGCAAATAGTAAACAATTCCCTTATACGGTAGAAAATATGGTAACTTTTAATTATAAACCTCACGTTAAAAGTTAAAGGTAGAGTGATCTTCCCTTTAACTTATCGGACACTTTTAGGTTAAAGTGAAGTTGTAATAACGAAAAACTAGTTATCTGTTACTGGTAAGTTATAATAATGGCCCTTAGTCTATATTCATATAAATATGTTAATGTGTATAAAATTCATAAATTATAAATTGAGGAGAGAAAAAAAAAATTACGCCAGTTTATTGTTCGTATATTAATCATAAATATAATTGGTAACTAAATATTATAGTATTATTTCATTACTAATAGTTATATTATTAATGAATTTACTTTTCTCTTTACTTTTATACAAAAATTTATTATATAATTTAAATAACTAAGCAAATTAAATATTTATATAATTAAAAGACTGTTAAATTTTCTATACATTAGGTACTTATTTTAATTCATCCGTAGTTATTAGGGTGATCGATTATTCGACATTTTTAAGAAACCGGTTTTCAAATATTTTGAAATTTAGAATTGAAGAAAAAAACGGTTCTTTTTTTGAAAATTTAGAAAAACCCGGTTAACCGGTCGAATACATAAAATATAATTCTTTCTTTTACCAATGACAAAGATACATATATAGGCATAAACTAGTTTGTTTTATGGTTTAATTGCATTTTAAGTTGACACAAATTCAATGCATTATTATAAAATGCCGTTATTTGAAATAAAAAGAAACTTTGTTACAAGGAGGTTGTAATAATGAAAATTATTAAAAAGGCACTTCACTGCTCATTGTAGTCAAATTTACCTTTTACTAACATTAACTTTGTAGGAAAGTTGTAATAATGACCCTTTGTGTGCCAAACTATTTTAGTATACAAGTTATATGTTATCAGAGATATTAGTTAAGCTATGGGTAGTCTTTAGTACAAGTCGCTAGATTTCGTAGAAGCAAAATATTATGAAATTCGAAAATGAGATCAAAAAGTATTGCAAAGTACAATAATTTAGTTAAAAAACTTACTGAACAGTTTATTATCACAGCAAATTATAAGCGCAATAACGTATAAAATACCTGCTATCCATTTAAAACAAATAATATTTAACCTAATTATTTTTCTCATTTTACATTCGTTTTTGAAACAAAAATAAATTTCTTACAACATTATGGAAAAGTATTTAATAAATTTTCTGATTTTTGGAAATTTTTTGAGTAATAAATATTTAATGGTACGTTTGGTTACAAAGATAAATGAACATAAAAATAAAAAAACATTCGAAAAATTAACATTTGGAAAAAACCGCCAGCTGAAACAGTAAAAAACCGGGTTTTCTACCGGTTTTAAAACCGAGTCGATCACCCTAGTAGTTATGCTCTTGTGTTTAATGTCTGTGACACTTCTCGATATTGTTCTCTTTCCTTCATTATTGCTTGTTATTTAATACTTGTAACTGGATTTTGATGTTTTTCCAAAAATGTTTATTGTTGTAAATTGTCTGATATTTGGATTACATGCTTATAATAATTGTTTCCACTTTCTTCAATTTCCACTTTTTGAAAATTTGTTCTGTTTCTATTATAAACTGATATTTCTTGAACCTTTAGATATGTACATATTTATGTGGGTTTGTATAATATTCTTGTTTTTTTCACGTATTTTACTTTTTTTTACCGTAAAAAAAAATTATTTTTTTTGTTTTTGATAATTTTAAATTTTTTCTTTATTTCACTAACTTTGTCTCATTTATATCAGCAATGTAGGTAAAAATCACATGTCTTTCCAGTGCTTTCTGAATTTTTTTTTATACGGTCACGGTTGCCATGTAATTGTTTTTTTCAATAAAAATACTTCCTTTTCGTTCTGTGGTTAAACGTACAATAATTTATTAACAATCAATTGACTTAACATCTTAAAATACTAATAACAAAATTCGAATATAAGAGAGTTGCTAACGTTATTTATTTATAGTGCGGGGATGGCACTACACAGCAAACAAGAACACAAATATTAAAGTATTATGCCGTGTTATACATTCTTAGCTAATATTATAAGCTGTATAACGAGACAAATCAATTTTAAAAGGTTTTAATCAACCACTAAATAGTTATTTATAAGTTAATAAACATAATGCTATTATCTGATTATTATTTTCCCGCAGAAAAAAAAACGATATTCTGTTTTTGTTTTTTGGAAAATTAATAAAGAAAAACAAACAAAAACCATATAATTTTTTCTTGAGGGACTTAAAATATCTAAAAAAAAAGTAATAAGATAAACAATAAACAACAAATATTTCTGTATTTTTAAAGTATTACATTTGAACTTTTCTTTTTAATTTGTATTATATTTTTATATGCTAAACTAATAAATGTACCTATACTAAAATAAGATTTTTTTTCTTTTTTATAAATTTAAAATAAATCCCACATGCTAGCTGGGTATTGCTGAAAAAAAAACAACAATAACGCTCGTCGTTGTTTCATCAACCCCTAAATTAAAAATCATAAAAAAATGTCTCTCTCCATAATTCATCTGGCAACCAGGGATGCCAGTTTAATTCAACTGGATATTTTTATGGTATGAATTTTTTTTAATTTTGTGCATTTGTTTGTTTTTTTATGTTTAAGTTTTTGTAGAACAATATTTTTAGTGGTAAAACACAAAGTTAAAATAATTTGCCAATAAACATTTTAATTAAAAATCTTATTTCGATTTAAGCTTCTTATTTTTTTATAAAAGTTACATGTTAAATAGTTTATCATATAAACTTGAAACATGAATATATACTAGATAACTTTTAATGTCAATAAAAATATTTTACATAATAAAGAAAACAAACGCTGTAAGGAAATATGTAGAAATGCCTTCAATTTTGATATCTAAGGCCATATATTCTAAATAAAAGTTAAGTCAGGACATATATTCCAATTATATCAATACTTATATAGGAAATTAATCATGATTCAAATAAATTACCAAAGTAGTGGCATATACTTTGACTTAGTAACACTTTTCTTTAAATATTGATGTGAACAAAACTGTATCTTGGATATTTTTAAATACTAATTAAATAATAAATATCAATTAATATATAAAAAATAAATTATTTAATATATTAATTGATAAATTATATTCATTTACTACCATTTGATTATTCTTTTTATTTTTTCAAATATAAATGTTAGTATTTAGAAAAATTATGTGCAAAAATGGAATTTTTTGGTAGATTTTAGTGCATTTTTTGACAAATTTGTTAGGAATAATATTTTTGTGGCATCCCTGCTATCAACTACGGCTGCTTAAGCCGTATACACACAAACGATCATCAAAAACAACAAATAAATGTATAACAATAATATTTATGTATGTGTGGTTTGTACCATAATGTTTGTGCTGTTTTCATAGCCCAAGCAAGTGCATTTTTACTAAATCAAAACGCATGCAAAATTTCTACTTGATGCTCTCGCTTGAATTGTAAAAACGGTTACTCATTTTACTCGCTTTTTTTACGGATAATCGATAACACTTAAGTTCTTAAGTCCAATTAGTTGTACTGTGTACAATATAGAGTATTTATGCGAAAAATACTTAGATTTCGGTTACTTGTATATACTTATGCCGAACATCAAACGAGTATGTACGGATAGAGTATTTTTTTAGCTGTAACCGTACGCACTTCTACATGTTTTGCTAATAATACTCAATGTATATTCGAAGTTGTAATCGTTGTCATTCTCTGATGTCTACTCGTACACAAATTAATATACTGCATACATACATATCAACATACATGTATGCAAGTGTATGTCTTTATCAAAGTTTTTTAGTTATCATGATGGTTTAGTTTGTTTTGCCTATTTTTTTCCAAAAATTTCCAAAATATCAATATTTTCCAAAGCATAAACGAACACATAACGCGTGTTGCATGTCGCTTTGAAAAATTCGCTGAATTAATCGTAATGGCACTTCCTTTAACCATCCTGCCTTTTTTTGAAATACCGTTTACAAGCGACAAGGAAAAGACTTATAAAAATTTTATCAGATTTTGCGAGAGTTTGTCAGCTTATAAGCCAGACATGCATAATGACGATAATGATAATAATAATGATGTATTTGTTTGTATAAAATAAAGCCAGTGATACAAATTCCTATATTTACATACATACATACATACACACATGTAAATTTACGTAGAAAACTAATGTTTTAAATATTTTACTATAAAAATTCTTGGACATTCAGAAGATGATGAATGTTTCGCATTATTTTGATAAAGAAGTTGTACTAAATCTTGTAATTTCTGCGGTCGATCCATTCGACCGAAGTTCAGCTGTAAATGATTTTTTAAGCTCAAAATATTTTTTTTTTTAATATTTTAACAATTTATTTTTTTTAATTTCTTTCCTAACGTAAATCTAATAAACTGCGAACACCGAATCTTAAACAAAACAAGTAAGAGCACTATATTCGAATTCGAATTTTTAATACCCACCACCAATTTTGTGTACTTTTATATCACAAATTTTATTATTTTGTTATTAACTGTAATCGCTATGGAATAATCTCTATACTAAAATATGTATCACTTTCTTTGTATAACTTCGATATGCTATTAAAATATTTTCGTAAATTTAGTCTTAATAAAAATGGGCGTTAAAGTTGGTGGTCGATTTAATTTCTGCTAATAAATAAAACTGAGATATTTTATTCTTCCTTCCTTTATTCTTCCACAACTTGGTCCATAGGGAAATTATATGAACTTAAGATAAAGCGTTATATGGGTAGGTAGGCGTTAAAGTGGGCGTGTCACCTTAATTTTCTGGCATAACAATGACATTGACTACAAAGCTATATCTACGAAATTAAATCATCACACCTATAATTTTGTCGGTTTTATGAGCTTTTAAATTTCATTAACAGTAATAACGTGAAAAGTTGGCGTTATAAGGGGTGTCTCGAAATGCTTTTTTACAGGACACTACGCAAACAATTATTATTTAATTAATTTTTTTGTTCCACTCTGTTATAGTTATAAGTGTCAACAATACTTTGTTAATAAGTTTATTCAAATCATTTAATCCGTATTTAAAATGTCGTCAAATTGAGAAAAAGTGAGAAAAAATATTGTGGATATTTATAAACAACTTTCTTACGCTGAAGTTGTGCGACGGGCAAAAGTGTCCAGACAGACTGCCCGTAACGTAATTTTTAAATTCAAAAAGGATATGTCTATTAAGCACAAGAAAGGTAGAGGGCCTCGTGGTTTTAGCAATCCCCGAATCGTTAAAAAGGTGAAGGCACTTTGGAAGCAAAATCCAAACATTTCTATTCGCGATATCGCACGAAAACTAAATATTTCGAAGTCGCTTGTAGAACGAATAAAAAAAAAAAAGAAAATTTAAGAACATTCAAAGTCAAGAAAGCTCCAAACCGAAACGAAAAATGAACAAAAACGGCAAGAATAAGAGCAAGTCACAAATTAAATAATTTTAATGGATGTATTTTAATGGACGATGAAACCTATTGTAAGGCTGACTATTCAGAGCTTCCTAGTCAGGGTTTTTATGTTTCTAATAAAAGAGCTAATGTTTCCGATAAATTTAAGTATAAAAAGATTTCAAAATTCGCCAAAAAATATATGATCTGGCAAGCAATATGTACATGTGGGAAAACTTCAAAGGCAATCATTGTGAATCGTACAATGAACAGCCAATTTTATATTAATGAGTGCCTGAAAAAGGCTGTATTGACATTATACAGAAGCCACAATATATGTACCTCCACTGTTTTGGCCCGACTTGGCAAGCTGCCACTACAGCAAAGACGTCCTTGAGTGGTATGAGGCCAACAAAATAAATTTTGTACCGAAAAACATGAATCCACCTAATTGTCCAGAGCTAAGGCCTATTGAACGCTATTGGGCTATAATTAAGTAGTACCTAAGAACAAAGTTCAAAGCTTCTGCAAATGTAAAAAAAATTTGAACGTGTGTCCAACGTGCAAAGCGTAAGAAAAAAGTGCGAAATTTTGCAAAAGAAAATAAAATTTGAAACTTTGGTTTTTTGCATAATAAAGTTTAGAAATTTTTCTCCATAACGCCAATAAAATGTATTTTTTGTTTGAAAAAAACTAGATTTGGGAGACATTTTAAAATTTAAAAAAGCATTTCGAGACACCCCTTAGTAGGCGTGTCGAAGTATTATCTTTTACTAAATTCAACTCATATATTTTAATATAAAGTCCTTTATTCTTCCAAAATCTTAATTCTTTGAGAAATTATATGAATTTGAGATTAAGCGTTATATGGGAGGTGGGCGTGTCACATTTATTTTACGCTTTATCTTGAATTCATATAATTTCTTTATGGACAAAATTTTTTGAAAAATAAAGGATTATATTTAAATATCTAAGTTGTATTTATTAGCAGAAATTATATTAACACGCCTATTTCAACGCCTTCTTTCATTGTGTTTACGCGCATAGTGTAAACGCACCCATGTTTGGCGGTCTTACACTAGCTTCGTTAAATTGATATTTTTTGTATGTATCTATTGAAAGCTCTTGTTTGTTTATTATTGGTATTATTATTAAATTTAATTATTACTCTTGTAAACCCCAAATTGTATGGTGCGTACAAACCCCCGTTTCTTTTAAGAAAAAACAATAAAACCCAAGTTTCTATATTAATAAAAACTAAAACCGTGTTTCTCATTTTTTTATATTTTCTTTTTTATATTCCACAGCGATTACTATTAATAACAAAATAATAAATTTTGTGCTATAAAAGTACATAAAATTGGTGGTTGGTATAAAAAAATTCAGACAGCCGAATATAGTGTTCTTACTTTTTCTTGTTTGTGCTATGAAATTTCTAGCACAAATAACTTTTTATTGTTTTTGTTCAAGGCGAATTTCTTTATCAGGTGGTGGTAATTCTACAACAAATACAACATTAAAAAAACAACATGGTTTTTTATTGTTGCTTTCGACTGTCGATGTGTCAAAAACTACATGGTTTTTGTTTGTGTTTTTTTTTGCGCGGGAAGGAGTAATCTATGTAAACATAAATAATATTTGACCATTCAATCATCATTTTTGCAAATAAAAAAGTAGATCAGCTGCGTTTTTAACTCCACCTGATAATGAATTCGTCTTGTTTTTGCTCATAATGATTTTTTTTATTGTTTAGCAATTTTACTGCGGCTAATTTATTATATCGTTGCTGCTCTGACGTCATCAAACTATTTAGGAATACCCTTAATGATTTACAAATAAACAATAGTCAATATGCGTAAGTTTAATACTGTTAAGTACCAAATAAAATGTTTTTTTTTTGCTTTCCTGAGAACTCAGCAAAAAACACATAACTTAATTTGTAAGAGCAACGAAGCGTCGCGACCATAAGCAATGAACGTCTGTCCGTCTATGTGTTGGTTAAACAAAATTTTACTCAGCTGAAATTCGATGCCACGTTTACTCTAACCAGTAAACCACGTTTGTATGTATGTATGTTGTTGTTGTTGTGAAAAAAGCGAGGTGGTCGTGGTTTTTTTCTCGTATCTCAGATGTTTATGTACCGATTTTTCTGATTTTCAATACCGATCTACTCCCAAAACTTTAATTTATATTTTTAAAATTCACGCGGGTCCAGGCGATGTCGGGGGGCTTTAAACAGTTGATTTCAACATACACCCGGACAGACTGACAGCGGTATATATACATAGGTTTGTCATTCCGTGTGAAATTTTTACAATTTTCATTTCCGACGCCATAAAGTATATATTTTCTGAAAGCTTGTGTTTTTTCACTTTTGTGTGAAGGGTATAAAAAATGAAAACAATATTTTTAAAACCCTATTATTTAAACACAGTATAATTTTTAAAATATCTAAAACCTTAAAAAAATTTCAGTTTTTTTTTTAATCCGTGTAGTCTTTTGCTCAGTTTACACCCATCGGACGCATTCCCAGGTAGCGGGTAGGGGGTCTTAGAATAGGGTGTGGGGTCTGAGCGGGTCAAATGGTACCGGTAACGGTTAAGGGTCCCAAAATTTGGTCGTTGCGGTCCCATACAATATACAAAGCCCTAGAATCCTCTGAATTCTCGCGGACTAAAAACTTGGGTAACACGTTTAAAGTCAAAGTAGAATTTTAAAACAAAACACGAAAATTAAATAAAGAAACGGTAAATCTTTGCAGAAACATCGAGTACAAATAATAATTTCATTAAGGACAGTTTAAAGAGAAAACAAGCGATTTTTCAGTGCTCTCATTCTATTACTAAACATTAAAAGTTTAATTCTTTATGTACGGTTTTCTTGGTCAAGGTCTGCTATCAACATATTTAATCATGTTTTGAAAGTTCTATTTCAGTTTTGATATTTTATTTCGTGTTTGTTCTGATTTCGCTTTATTTTACTTCAATGTAGTTTTATTAAAATTAATATGTATGTATTTTATAGTAAGAAAGTAAACTATTTTGAAAATAATGAGATTTCTTGTAAATCATTTTTCTTATGCTTGTGCCACTTTTTAATACTTACGGAAATAATTAAGGGTTTCTCGAGTTTGTTCCTTTGTCAAACCTAAACCGTCTGAAGGTATTTTCAATGCTGGTGCCGAAACATACCAATCCTGGTTTGAGTATCCAGAAAATTCAGTGAGGAAGTCGGATCGAACTGTGTACTTAGGAATTTGTTCTTCAAGCAATGAAAATATTTGAACTTCTGGTATGTTTTCGGAACTGCATAAATCTAAAATAAACGAATAGGTTATATTTTTAAAATAATTTACATCTAGCATAGACTGGTCTGATTAAATGTTTAAGTATAACGAATTTGTTTTCATGTAATATTAACAATCTTATGTATGTATTTTGATTTTAAATTACACTGACCTGCAGCAAAAATCGCATTTAAATAGAAAAATATGTGGACTATAGCGATTTAAACGCGCTTAATTTTATTCCGTTTTCAGTTTTTTCTATTGGGCTCAGATTTTTTAATGGGCATGCATAATATTAATGCGGTTTTGCTGATAGATTTCCGCATAACATAGTCCGATTTTGATAAAAAAAACGGTAAACAATAAATTTTTTTAAGTTGTTTTCAAAACGTCACTAAAAAATTATTAGGGTAAAAATATAAAATTTTTATAATTTTTCAGAAAGGTATGAATATTTCAAATAAAATAAGCTATAAATTAATATCGGTTGACAAGTTTTGATTTTATTCACGATTAAGTGAAGATACCTATAATTTTAACATAGTACTTCACAGATAGCCGTATTTTACTAGTACAGCCCTTTCATTTGAGAATCATATTGCTGTGGATGTTACTGTATTCTACTGATCGAGTCCTTTTATTAATACTAAAATATTGATAAGTTGATGTGGATACAATTTTATTTACTAGTTTGACTTATTTATAAATTTATTGTACACCAATTTATAGTGACAGCCATCATGAATTTTATTTTTTTAAGAATATTATGTTCTACTAGTCAAGTCCTTTCTTTTGATACCCATGTTGATCGCTTTTGTCGTCTAGAAGCTGAAGAAATAGGTTTTCGTTTGTAATTTTTAAGAAAAATTTTTTCACATAACTAAGTCGATTAGTGACCGATTTTCCCAAAATTTTTTTCAAATAGCTCGAGAGGCATATAATTTCTACAAACAGTAGCAAACGTGTTTGTAATTTTTTTCCTGCCAACTTGAAGCATGCAAAAATAGTCCTAATACCTAAATCCAACACTGAGATTCGGCCGATTGTTATACTCTTTTGTTTGTTAGACAATCTGGCTTTCGTACGATTTACAGTTGAACTACAGCACTAGTTGTTGCCACTAAAAATTTACGTCAAAATCTTGATAATGGCCAAATTTCGTTTCTAATTCTTCTTGATCAGTATAAAGCTTTCGATACTGTGGATACTGTGGAAACTGAAGCACTTCTTTAACTTTTCCTCAACATCGCTAAACTTATATGTTTATATCTTAGTGGTCGTTCTCAATCAGTAGTTGTAAATGGTAAATTCTCGTTTCCCCTTCATCTCACCAAAGGAGTGCCTCAATGATCAACTATTGCAAATTACATATTTATGCTGATGACATACAGCTTTATTTAAGTGACTCATTACAAATGGTTAAATCTAATGTTGAAAAGCTAAATTTCGATCTGCATTTCTTTGACAACTTAAGTTTTGCCAGATCGCTAAGGGGCAAAAATCTCAATACACCTAAGCTAAGGTATCCCGTATCTGAATGGAATTTTTTGTTGTTAATAGTACTCGTCTTTAGAATTCTCTACCACCAAACCTAGTTGTTTTGTATGTTGAAATTTAAATGCACATGTTTCTGAAAAAATAAAATCAAATTTAAAGCTTTTCATACCCAGCACCTGTTTTGCGATGGATGTAAAGGGTTTTTAACAGGCACGCTACAAAAGTAGACCGAAAGGGGCAGCAAACGACGCCATATTTTTTGCCGCTCTTTTGACATTTCTCTTCAGGAATTTCATGATGGAAAGATATACGAGCCAACAACGAGTCGAAATTATTTAAATTTACTCAACGTTAAGAGCGCTACGTCCAATATATGATCGTCATCATCGTCCTACCAGATCAACAAATTTGAATCCACAGGCACAGTACAAAATCTTCCCGTGCCAGTGAGACAAAGAAGTGCCCGTAGTGTCGAGAATATTGCTGCCGCTGAGGCTTCAGTTGAAGAAAGCCCTAATGTGTCTCTCACACGTCGTTCTCAAGCGTTGGGCATCTCTGTGACGTCGTTGTGGCAAATTTCGCGAAAAGACCTTGGCCTATATCCCTACAAGATCAAATTGACGAAAGAACTGAAGCCGCTTGACCACCAGAAGCGTCGTATGTTCGGGAATTGGGCTGAGCAACAACTTGAAAATGATTAGGATTTTCACCGAAAAATCATCTTCAGCGATGAGGCTCATTTCTGGCTGAATGGCTTCGTCAATAGGCAAAATATGCGTTATTGGTCAGACAGCAATCCACACGTACTCCATGAGTCATCATTGCATCCCGAAAAAATTACGGTTTGGTGCGGTTTATGGGTCGGCGGCGTCATTGGGCCGTACTTCTTCCGTGATGATCGAAACCGGCACGTTACTGTGAATGGGAATCGCTACCGTTCAATGATAACAGAATATTTTTGAACTCAATTGAATGATATGGACTTGGAGGACATGTGGTTTCAACAGGACGGCGCCACAAGCCACACAGCGAATGTCACAATCAATTTATTAAAAGCCAAGTTTAGAGAACGTGTTATTTCACGAAATGTTCCAGTCGATTGGCCGCCTCGGTCATGCGATTTGACGCCGTTAGACTATTTCCTGTGGGGCTACGTCAAGTCTATGGTCTATGCCAACAAGCCAGCGATGGTTGATGAACTTCGTCGATTGAGTGATGACCATCTCTCTGTGTGTTTATAAAAATCAACTTTTTAAACTCATATACATATATTTTACATACGGGTATGTGGTATACAACTTTAAGAAATATTCAGTTCTTACGTTTATTTAACACCGATATTAAAATTTTTTAGCTTTCGGATAATTTATTGACATTTTTTTACTATTTATATGCACGATGTCCCTCTTTGGCTAATCTCTCGGTTACTAATCCGCAAAGTTATAGACACCACCACTAATAACAAAAAAGTTAACTTAAAGTGCTTTTAGAGTTAGCTGAGTTGCTTATAGGGTCTATACATACAAAATCAAAATAAGAATTGTGCTATTTTCTATGAAGTTTGCGTTTTTAATTATCGGTTTGCATTTGGCATTTCTGCCTAAAAACGTTAACATCGTGTTATTTTTTGCTTAAAATTATTAAATCAATTAAAAAAGTCAATAGTAATACTATTTTGTGTTTGTGAATATTTCTGACAACGTTGCCGCAAAAAAGAAAGAAGCATTGGAGTAATTGGCCAAAATTAAAAGTGCCTAAAACATCAGAAGTACACAGCAGTAATGCAAATAGATTTCATCTACTTGCAAATGAAGAAGAGGAAGAATATGATACTCACAAGGAGAAAATACCACCAATTGTTGTGGACTCTGTCCATAGTTTTTCATCAGTTTTTGGACTAATTTAAGACAGGTATTGGTTTTGGTCCATTGGAACAAAAATAATATTAAGCTCAAGGATACTGTATAACGAGGCCTTAAATGTACTAAGAACTAAGAAGTACCAATTTTACACGAATGAAATAAAAGATGCAAAAACGTTTAAATTAGTGTTGTTTGGTTTTATTCAAATAGATACTAAGATAATTTGTGATGACTTTAACAATTCACACAATATAAATCCGGTAAGTGTTAAGGAAATGACCACGCGTGACTCTGGTGCTAAAAGTAATGTACTGTACTGATGTAACAAGAAGTAAGACCCTTGTTAACAGAAATGAAGATGATATTTCTAATGAGAAATTGATGCAAATATTTTTTGATGCTGTCGATGCACTTCAAAGGTGCCAAAATAAGTACGACAAGCTACGAGTGCTAGGGATGATGCTTCAACATGCAATATAAATCAACAGTTAGTCACAATGTTCATGTTATGCACTGGAATGCTCAAGGCATAACGACTGAGTCAGCAGCTTCACAGCTGGAAAAATTTTTAT
This sequence comes from Phyto melanocephala, assembly GCA_941918925.1. Lineage (NCBI taxonomy): Eukaryota > Metazoa > Arthropoda > Insecta > Diptera > Rhinophoridae > Phyto > Phyto melanocephala. Next base: position 48,791,896 of record OW799236.1, read on the forward strand.
TTGACAAGGAAGTTGATATTCTCCTTATCAATAAGACATTTTTGAAACCCCACCATAAATTTAAACTTGGAGGCTACACAATTTATAAAGAAGATCGACCAACTAATGGTGGCGGTGTACTCATCGCAGTAAAATACAATGTTGAACATGAAATATTACCAACTATAAATACGAGTGTAGCTGAAAATATTTCGGTTCGAGTAATAATAAATAGGCGCCTTGTGATTTTTACATCTGCGTACAATCCGGTTCATACTATAAATTTTAAAACTGATATGGATGCTTTAAATGACTTCTTTTTATTTGGTGATTTAAACGCTCAACATACTCACTGGAACAAAAATTTATTTTTTTTTAATTTAAAATTTAAACAAAATTGCTGGTAATGAGCTTTATAGCCATTACCTTCAATCAAACTATTACATTTATTACTCAAATGCATTTACTCGTTTTGGACAAAATATTTATCAAGTACAGCCGTCTACAGTAGACATCCTTTTAACTAACTCTTGTCTTCTTTTTTCAACCTTGGAAACGCATCCAAATATGTTGCAGTCAGACCATGTATCACTATCTTGCGTCATTTATGGAAAGGTACAAAATAGCTACCCTTGTATAATCGAGCCGATTGGTTATCAATAAATTGGTTGGAGATTGAAATATCACAAAACATTGATCAAAATATTGCAAACAAATCTAGATGTAGCATTAAGTAAACTAATATCCATTGTAAAAGAAGCTGCTAATAAAATACCAGTTGGTCATAGAAACTCCTCTTAACGGGAAATTTCAGAAATTAGTAAAATGCTAATTTCTCAGAGAAACAAAAGATGTAGGGATATTAATTTTAAAATGCAATTAAACTGTATCTTAAGGCAGCTAAATAGGCTTATTGACTTTCACCTAAATAAAGACAGAAATCAATCTTGGTCGAAATTCATATCAAATCTACCTACTGGCCTCAAAAAGTTTTGGAAAGTAACAAAAGCTTTGGAAGGTAAAAACTTCACATTGTCTAATCTTCATTTAAATGGAACAATTTTAAATTCTGACATCGAAAAGGCAAATGCAATAGCTGACGTATTTGCCAGTTCATATTCCATTACTTTTAACAATCCATCATCCATGGACTCGGTTGTATCAAGATACATTAATGACCTTAATCAAACTCTTACCGGTAATACAAGTATTGAACTTACAAATTTGTCTGAAGTAAGATCGTTTGTCCATTTGTTTAAAAATAATAAATTTCCTGGTTTAGATGGGATTAACAGCATACAAAAATATACTTGATTACTTTTTTGAAATCTTAAGTAAACTATTTGACTTTTGTTTAAGTAATGGGTACTTCCCAATCGTTTTAAAAGGGTAAGGTAATTCCAATCCACAAATATGAAAAGGATCCTAAATTACCCTCCAGCTTTAAGCCAAATAGTATTCTAAGGGCCATTATTACAACTTGCCTTTAGTTAAAGGTAGGATTTTGTGTGCCCAATAAATAGCTTCCCATTATTACAACTTCAATTTATTATTGTAATTATCATTAATAATAATAATAATATTTAATAGATAAAAAATAATACATTATGGCTTTATAACGCAAAGCCATTTATCGGTCCGACAAATTCCTGCCTTTAACTAACGGCAAGTTGTAATAACGGCCCTAAGCCTATTAGATAAGGTGTTCGAGAAAACTATTCACACCAAAATTTTGGATTTTTCAAATTGCAATAATATCATAAATCCAGAACAAGTTGGTTTTCGAAAAGAGCACTCCACTGTACATCAACTTAAAAGAGTCGCAAACTTTCTTGATGTAATAAAAGTAATCGAAAAAGTACTGGAGTCATTTTTCTTAATAACGGATAAGCTCTTGACTCAATCTGGCATGATGGATAGTGATAAATTAAATACGTTTCATTTTCCAAATTATCTACAAAAAGTTATCAAAAGCTTTTTAGATAACGTACGTTTGTTGTATCTGTCAATAACAAATTTTCTAGTGAAAGGCAGGTATTTGCCTTAAGGATCAGTATTATTACCTACACTATACTCGATATATACATCCGATGTTACTCTAAGAAGAGACCATGATGCAGCTTTTTACGCGGATGACAGCGCCCTTATTTGTTGCGGTAAAGTGTCGAATGCGATAATTAGGAGAATGGAAAATAATTTTAAATTAATTCGTAAATACTATGACAGATGGAAAATAAAAGTCAATGACGATAAAACTCAAGCAATTATATTTTCATTCAACAAGTCGCGAAAACGCTTTCCTACTAGATATTTATCGTCTAGGGGAACAATTATTTCATTGAGGGACGAAATAAAATATTAAGGAGTTACCCTTGACAAAAAGCTTTTATTTAAACAGCATGTTAATTACATTTGTGAAAAGGCAGTTAGTTCAACGATGTCGAAAGAAAACCCAAGCGAAATTTCATTCGTACAAATACGTTGAAAACAAAAACAAATTTTTAGTTTTTGTTGTTGTTTTCAATATATTTGTACGAATGAAATTTTGCTTTGGTTTTCTTTCGACATCGTTGAACAGGCAGTAAGTGTAGCCGTGCCTTATGCCCCTTAATTAGCCGATGATCTAAACTTAATATAAAGAACAAGGTACTTATTTACAAAATGTGTATTCGTCCAATTATGACCTAAGTATAGTTGTCAAATCTGGTCCCAAAAGGCTGCTAAAACGCATACAATCATTCAAAATAAAAACTTAAAAATAATACACAATCTACCTTTTAGATATCCAACTTATCTTCTACATAGAAACTTTAACTTTAAAATGTTTAATTCATTGACAAGGGAACTGACGCTGTCATTTAATGAAAAATTTGCTGAACAACCACTGAGGGTCTTTTGTTTAAAAGAAACATTTCAGTGATTGTTTTAAAATCTCTTATAACTCTAAGTTGAAACGAGGTTTTTTTTATGAACAATTTTTCCTTTAAACTGATATTATTAGTTTCTTTATTTAATTAAGCAGATGTTAATTGTTGTAATACTATATGTAAATTCTCATAATTCTGTTAACAATATTGATAAAATTAATAAGTTTTAATAAATAAATAAATATAAAAAAAAAATTAAATTACAAAATTATAATTATCGATCAATCGTCGTGCGAGTTCAACGTGTTTTTAATTACGCTCTGTCCTAAATCGTTTTATTTTCTGTAAGACTCATAAAACTAAAAACCTTAAATATAACATTCATATACATACATACATAAGTACATTTGAACTTGTTTCTTTTGCTTATAAATAAAAATCGAAAGTAAAAATAATAAAAACAAACATAACAGTTCATCAATATTTACAACAATAAGATTACAAGTGCTTTTATTTCTCTCGTTTACAATAACAACTACTTTTTTATTTTTAATACAATAAATTACACTTATACCTCAATTTACGCGCTCAAATAAAATTTAATAAAAATTAAATCAATTTTTGTACAATTTATTAACTGTGCTGATACGTATATTCTTTTTCAATATGAGTTGTTCTAAACCAAAGTGCAGAAATAAGGCGGATGATCCAATGATTTCCTGTTGGCTGTGCAACGCAGTTTATCATGCAAAATGTGTTGACTTGGCAGCACGAACTGCAGACAATCTTCGTGAAGATAAAGGCTTACGTTAGTGCTGTAAAAAATGTATTATTTATGATGTTGAATTTTATTCATTTTTTAAAAATGCGCGAGATGAATTTGTCGGCATAAATAACGATCTAAAATGTTTATCCCAAAGATTTTTAAAATTCAAAGCATTATTTGATAATGCGTCATTCTCGCCCAAAAGAAAGAAAACAACTCCAACTTTAAACTCTTCACCTCCTGTTATGTCTACTTACAACTCTTCTGTTGATCAAAACACTTCCGATAATTTACCACGTCCGAGTCCGTCTACTTCTTCCATAGTTAATGTACCTGTAAAACCATCTCAAAATCCGAAAACTAATCCCTCGTTATGCTCCAGTGATGTTCTCCATGAAACAAACAAATTTTCATCGTCTCTCCCTCATAACACCGAAATATTACAACCTAATACTAATCGTATTCAACAGATTGCAAGTAATATACATTTTCAAAACGACATTCAACAAATTAATTCACATCCTCCGGCTGTGGTTTCTAGTCCGTTAAATAATCCTGCAATACTTAAAGTAATTTCTCCAAAGAAAACAATTTTTGTTGCTCGTTTTTCATCTGATACTACTTCTAACGCTGTTGCTGACTACATTTAATTAAAGCTTGGATACGATTGTGAATTATCTGTTTTTAAATTCAATTATTCGGAAAAACGAAGTAAATCTTCTTTTAAAATCATCGTACCAGAGGAATATTTTAATATTATTGTCAATCCTGAGTTTTGGCCACCCAATGCTATAAACACGAATATGAATATAGAAATGCTTCTCGTTCTGATATCGTTTATTTACCTACTCAAAATAATACCCAAAAAAACTATAAAATTTTTCTACCGATAATCTTATTAATATTGTTTACCAAAATGTCCGTGGCCTTAATACAAAATTAACCACTGTTTATGCAAATAGTTTTGATTTTTCATTGTCTTTACTGAAACCTGGTTAAACGAAAAGAAATGTATTAATAACAACGAAATATTATCTTCAAAATACCAAATGTTCAGACATGATCGATCACATAAGTTGGGTGGAGGTGTGCTCATTGCCGCACATAACAATTTTCGTTGTGAAGAAATCAATGTTATACTTAACGATGACATCGAATTTGTCGCTGTAAAAATTCGACTGAGAAATATAAATTTATATATTACGTGCTCATACATTCCTCCAAACTCTTCTCTGGATATATACAATAATCACATCTTTGCCATTGATTTTGTTTTGCAACAATCTATTCCATCTGATTTATTTATTGTACTGGGAGATTTTAATCTACCTAACATATCGTGGAATAAATCTTCAGAAATAAACTATCTAATTCCTACAGTTTCAAATGAATTTATTCACTCACTCACAAGCTATGGACTTTTTCAAATTAACTATGCAAACAATATTAATGAAAAACTTCTTGATCTTGCATTTGTCAACCAGCCGATGGATATATTTTTGCATAAAACACTTCCCGTTACTTACACTCAAGATCGTTATCATCCTACATTAAAATTGGAAATATTTAATTTATTAAACTTACCTGTTTTACTTCCTAACAAAATTAAACCCCATAAAGTTTTTTGCTTCTCTCGTGCAAACTATCAGAAGCTTAACTCTTTGTTATCAAACGTTAACTGGGATAGTATAATCTCTATCGAAAACTTAGATGATGTTGTTTCTCTCTTCTATTCAACACTACGCCGCTGCATTTCTGAAACTGTCCCAAAAATTACAATTAGAAATAACAATATTGGGCCACCCTGGAATAATAAGTACTCCCAACTATTAAAAACAGGAAAAACAAATTATATAAGAAATATAAAAGGACTGGATCATCTGTAGAATATACCAAATATTGTATTGCTCGTTCTTACTACAATTTGGCAAATAAATCTGCATACGACAACTATATAATCCGTATGAAGTCGAAAATGAGATCAAATCCTAAATCGTTTTATAAATTTGTGAACTCTAAATGGCGATCGTGCGTTAATCCTAAATACTATAAATATGGATCAACTGACGCTGATGATGACGTTTCTATTTCCAATTTGTTTGCTGATTTTTTTTTTCAACTACCTACTCTAAAAAAGTATATAATAACATAACATCTTACCCATTTAATATACTTCAATCATCTGGTGTACAATTCTCTTTTATTACTTATAAAACGATACTTTCAAATTCACTAAATAATTCGTTTAATGCTGGTCCAGATGAAATACCAAATTGCGTTCTAAAAAATTGTGCAGAAAATTTATGTTACCCGCTTACTGCTATCTTTAACAAATCCATTAAATTAGGATACGTACCATTGATTTGGAAATTATCGTATATAATTCCGTTGTTTAAAAATGGAAGCAAAATTGAGATATCAAATTATCGTGGCATTGCTAAGCGGAGTGATATTCCCAAACTTTTTGAAAAAATTTTAACTGATAATTTATACTATCAAATTTCTTCGATTTTGTCACCATGCCAACACGGTTTTTGTAAACATCGCTCTACAACGACTAATATATTGGAGCTAACTACTACAATAAATGATGGTTTTATAAATAATACAGTACAACAGCCAATCTTGTGAGAAATTCCAAGTCAGGGTGATGGTACTAGGTCAGTATAGTAAAACCCTCAAAGGGTTTGGCGTTCGTATGTGTCAGTAACTAGAGAACCATTTGTCCGATTTTGATGAAACAAACTCAAAAAAATTTAGAATTACAATTTCTTTAATCAACAGTTTTGCCGGTAAAAATAAATTTGTGGAGAAAAAAAATATTTTTTTGCCTAAAAATTTTTTTTTTTTTTAATTCATAAAAAATCCAAAACGGAGAAAAGGATCTGTTATTAATTTCACATAACCTATAAACAAAATGCGACATAGATCATAGAAATCGAGTAACACGTTCTGCTTTTATTTACAATTAAGTGAAGGTATCCCATTTTGACAAGAATATTGATATTTGTTTTCATTCAAAAAAGTGTCATTTATCGTCTTTTTTATAAATTTTCCCCAATAACTCCAGACTTCTGGCCATAAACTACTAAAAAAATTAAGTAAACATTTTTATAATTTTTTATTTTTATTTTATTTATTTATTTTAATAAATATTGCCTAGACTTTTTCGATGGTGGTTGTTCGGGACTAGTGGCATCGCATTAATCGCTATCATCAGTTTCTAAACCACACATAATGTCAATGTGTGACTCCACTGTTGGCTTACCAGCAAATTTCCGCAATTATTGCACTCGGCGACTTTTTGCCTCTATATCTGTAAGTTTTTGTTTTATTAAAATGAGTTTGAAAAAATAAAAAATCAGTATTACCTCATTTCAAATGGCACAGCAACTTAATGATAGCGTTCACCTTGTTCATCAGATTCGGTAGCCAATTGTTTGCTAAAGTAGTCCAGATGCTGATGTAAATAATGGATTTTCAAGGACATGTGGACACCAATTTCCGAGAATGCTTTTAACATCCTTGCGACAGAAACATCGTAGTTGTTAGAACGATACTTTCCCAACAAGCCTTCTATTACTTCTTTGATTGCCTGCCATGCATTCAATTCAGCGTCAATCAAAATATTGTTGAATGCGTCACTTTTAATCAGCTTTCGTATATCTGGACCATTTAGTACGCCTGATTGGAAAAAATTAATTTGTTAAGATGGAAAATCATGGGAAACGAATGTGATATTATAACTTACCTTCTTTAATTTTACTTTCGCTGAGTCTCGGGTAAATTAGTTTCAAACACAAGAAAACTTCATCTCTTTTGGCGACAGTTTTGATAAAATTCTTAACAATTCCAAGTTTAATATGTAGTGGAGGCAGCAATATCTTCTCCTTCGGCACTAGAGGCTCACGAATAATATTGGCCGTTTGTAACCTGCTGTGCTCTCTGAGTTTCCATCCGTGGCATGCATATTGGTCACCGGAAAATCGTGTGTCCCAATCGCACAAAAAGCACATATATTTTATATGGCCGCTTTGAAGACCGCAAAGCATTGCTACAACTTTTTAATCGCAGCATATGCGCCACATATGTTTGGCGTAGTTAACCATTTTTAAAATATTTTCCAGTGCATCATATGTTTCTTTCGTTTCTGTACTATAGGCGATTGGAACTGAAAGTTTTTTATTGGTCTTATGCAGTAAAACCGCCTTCAAGCTGAGTTTTTAACTGTCAATAAATAATCTCCAGTCATCTGTTTCATATTTTATTTCCATTGCGTCCATCAATTTTCCTACATCCGGGCAATATGCAGAAGTTTTTTTATCATTCACAAGGAATAAACTTTGGAGTGTTGCCTGACGACTTCGATAAGCTGTGACTTTCACACCGGGTGCCAACAAATAGTTTGATTTCAAAATAGAAGCCAGCTCTTCCGATTTATCCTGTGTTAATTCCAACTTGGCAACAATTGAATCAAGCTTATTTTGATTTATTAAAATTGGCTCATTGGATACTGATGGCTCATATGGGGGATCATCACGTGCATGATATGTCGGAGCAGTCGTAGAAGAGAAAATATCTGGGCTAGAAGCTTTTGGCACAGGAATGTGGTCGGAATGAGGCAATAGTGTTGCGGCACTTGCAACACCAACGTAATTATACGATTTTCTTATCCTTTTTGCGGCTCCTTTATTCGCACATGCATAGCAATTCAATGGATTGTGACCTTCGCCAGGATTAGTCCAAGTCATTGGGATACCGAATGGCATACTTTCAAGTCTTCTATTTTTACAAACCATTTGACGGTTGTAGCAGCTTTTACACACTATATTTGGTACCCAATTTTCGTTCACTATAACATTTTGGTTGAAGTACATCTCGTATGTTTGAACAAAATCAGTACTGAAATTTCCCCTTTTTTTATATTGACCACAGCAGTAGCAAAAGCTATTTATATCTGGCTTGCACAGTTCCATATTCTGTTCTCTTTTGTTCACTTTTAAAAAACTGGAGAAAAATCACTTTTACTAATCGCGTTCTTCGGCACTTGTTGAATGACAAAAATCACAGAACCAGTGTGAGAAAGAGAAAAAGTATAATGACAATGCATGTTTTATGTGAACATTACAGAACCAGTGTTGCCACATCAATATTTCTCTTTTAGTACAGTAGAAAAATATAAGAGTTCGGCTTGTGAGTGTCAATGTTTTCTTCAAATAATGTTGTGCCTATCTGGAGCATATTTTTTAAATTCATACATTTACCTAACTGTGAATAAATGAGAAACGCGTGCATCGATTTTTATGATCTATGCCGTTTTTTCTCATGAGTTATGTGACTTTACGCGAAAGTAATTAGTTTTGGCACTTTTTTCGATTTTGGATTTTTTATGAACTTAAAAAAAATATATTTAAATTTTTAGGCAAAAAATACTTTTTTCCCTTCATACATTCATTTTTAACTTCGAAAGTGTTGCACATATAGGAAAACGATATAGAAACAGATTAGAGAAATTGTAATTCTTAATTTTTCTAAATTTGTTTCATCAAAATCGGACAAGTGGTTCTCGAGTAATGTTAAACTACGTTTTTGCCAAAATGTTACAACTAAGCGAAAAAACATCAAGATAAGGAAAAAATTTAAAATGTCATAAAAAAAAAACTGACACATACGAACGCCAAACCCTTTGAGGGTTTTACTATACTGACCTAGTACCATCACCCTGACTTGGAATTTCTCACCCCCCAGACAATAATCCCAAAAATGTTCCACAGTGTAATATGCAAACTGATGCTATCTACACAGATTTTAGTAAAGCTTTTGATAAGGTAAACCATGATCTCTTGCTTAACAAATTGTCATTAATGGGATTTACGGATATGACAATAAAATGGTTAAGATCATACTTGTCTTTAAGAACTCAACAAGTTAAGTATGAAAGTGCTACGTCTAATGCTATCAAAGTTCCTTCTGGTGTTCCACAAGGTAGCCACCTTGGTCCTATTTTATTTACCTTATTCATAAACGATCTACCTTCAGTTATTCAGCACTCTGAAGTTTTAATGTATGCCGATGATGTCAAAATTGCTCGTTCTTCTAATAATCCCAAAGATCAACTTTTCCTTCAATCTGATATTAGCAAATTGGTAAATTGGTGTGAAATCAACTTAATGGAGCTGAATATAAAAAAATGTAAGCATATGTCCTTTTTCAGAATTAAGAAATTGGATTTATTTTATTGCATTAATGAGTGTAAACTTGATAAAGTTCTGAATTTTCTTGATCTTGGTATTTTGCTTGATCACCAATTAAATTTTCGTGACCATATTTCTTTAATTGTTAACAAAGCAAATGGTGTACTTGAATTTATGAAGAGGTGGTGCAAGGAATTTCTAGATCCTTACATTATGAAACAATTATATTCATCGTTAGTTCGACCTATTCTAGAATACGGATCGATTATTTGGGATCCTTGCTATAATATTCATATTGATAGTATCGAGTCTGTACAAAAGAAGTTTTTAATATTTTGTCTTCGTGGCCTTGGATGGAATTCGTTTTTACTACCTTCATACGAAAGCAGACTCTGTCTTATAAAATTACCAACAAATTACCAGACCAACTCGAAATTTCCGTTTTATTAACTTAAAATACTATAGATCCAACTATGCTAATAATGATATAATATATATATATATATATATATATATATATTACATTATGCTAGTTGAAAAAACAGACAAGCCGGGCACCTGGCGTTTTAACATAATTCGGGTACGCTGAATCCAGTGGTGCCCGCGTTTTTTTAAGATTGGCTCTGGTTTTCGAGATATACCGTTATTTCGAAAATGGAGGAGGTTGCACAACATATGTTCGCGTAATTCAAAAACGCTTTAGCTTATTAAAAACACTTAAAAAACCGAAATTCCGCAATAAAATTTTCTTTAAGAAAAGTAAAACTTCTTTCTAATATCCGCAATCGTTTTAGAAACATATTTTTTTTTTTTTTTAATTAATTTTTTTATCAAAATTTCGAAATTTTTGTTTTTTATAAATTCATAAAAAACTAAAAAATGCTAGGCTTCTAATTTTTTGCAGACATATAAAAAACGAAGCTGATAACAAAACAAGCCATAAATCTTTAAAATCTGTTAGCAATTTTTGATTCTATTCACAAAAGTCGACAAATTTTAGTTAATTTAAGAATTTCATAAAACGCAACCCCCCTAAGGGATGGTGATAAAGGGAAAGTATAATTTAAGAAAATGTTAAGAACAAAAAACATTGGAGGTCGGTCATACATTTTATCACCCTAGGAGTGTATCCTAGGCCTTAGAAACAAATGATGGGAATGAAAAATAAAGTTGCGCTGGTCATTTGGCCCGTCTAGGGGTATCTCAGGCGCTGCAGGTGCAAAATTTAAGGCTAGAGTTCTACGCGCATAAAAAACAAAGTTCCAAACAAAATAAGCTATTAGTGATTAAAGTCTGTCTACAACTTTTGATTTTTTCAGAAAAGATGAACTTTTTTAATTTTTTATAATAACTAAACTAAAAAATTTTTGTTGTTAAGTAGCTAAAGTTAAAGTTTTTATTTAGAAATTTATTCTTATTCCTCCTGCAGATTCCAACAAATATCCCCTAATAGCGAATCAAGTTGTTTGCCGCTATACCAGTGTCCGAGCCTGGCTGTTACTTGGTGAAATCTCTCGCCATGTCCATCAGACCCGGCTCGTGATTGTTCATTAAATTTTTCGGCATGGTAATGCCGGCATGTCACGAAAAAAAAGTGTAAATTTCTTGCACAGTGTTATTATCACCTTATTGGCCTTAATGAAAGTAAAGAAATTTTTAAAAGAAATATCATTTTATATTTAAATCGTTGAATTGTATAGAATATTATTTTATATATAACCTTAATTTTGTTTCGTTATTTTACATACTTTAGTCTGTAAGGATTTATAATCTATAGGCAATAAATTAAATAAATAAATAAATAAAAAAATAGGTTTTGAATTTGTAGCCCTTACGTTATGGAATCTTCAGAATAGTTGTAATTTCCGGGGATTTTATAAAAAGAAAAAATTTGGTCAAAAGTTATTGGGTTTTAGTTAATTTTTTTTTTATTTAATATATTTATTTACGTATGGGGAATAAAATACAAACAAGTGCAGCGTTGTTACTAAAAAAACATACATAATGCTTACAACAAAAATATATACGGCAAACATAACTGTAATATCTTCTTATAAAAAAAGACAGAATGCGCTGATCAGTTATTATTGGTTTTGAAAATGGCATTAAACGAGTTAGATCGTCGCAAATTAATTTGTAAATTTTGTAAAGATAATCCAGACAAAAAATAAAAGTGAAATTTTTTAACATTTTAAGAACATGGATTAAAAAAAAACATTTTTTATAGTACAATAAACTTATTTATTAATAATAAATCAATTGAAAGAAAATGTGGATCTGGTCGGAAATGTAGTTTGCAAAACGCCAAAGTTCGGTCAAAACTAAAGGTTGAAATAGAAGGTTACAGTGCAAAGTCGTATCGTCAATTGGGTAAAAAATATAATTGTGACAAAACCACGGTCAAGAAATATTTAGAATCCATGTGAGTTTTAAAAAGGATGAAAAAAACAGCACCATTCATCATCGAAAATCAACAAAATGCAGGTTACGCGAACTTGCCAGAAATTATTTCTCCCGCTCATCAAAGTATAAATGCGTGATGGATGACGAAACATATTTCACTGTCGAAGACAATTAGTACCAGCCAAAATATTACTTTAAGTCTTCCAACCACAAAGTGTCCGAAAAAGCTACTTTACCGTAAAGACAAAGTTTCCTGAAAATGTTTTGTTGTGGTTAGCCATAAGTAAACGTGGCATAAGTAAAACAGTTTTTTTAAAGTGGTTTAGCTGTGAATGCCCAAGTTTATAATGAAAAATGTGAGCCAGCTCTTAGCAATTATATTCAAAAATATACCAGCTCTTAGCAACTCTATCCAAAAATATCATGAAAAAGAAAAAACTGCTTTTTGGCCAGATTTGGAATCCTCACGTAACGCGAAAACCCCATAACAGAACTTAAAAAACAAAACAAACATTGAATTTGTGTAGATATTTATATGAGTTACCGATTTCAATTTAATTTTTTCCATACGTCCACTTCGAGTAGTATTTTAACCATTAAGTTTATTTAGATGAACAATATTCGATAGATTGAAAACATTATCGACGCACAGAGGAGTATTTGGCCTGAAAAGCTGGCCAAAAAGGCAAAACTGAATTTCGCTGAAAGGTTCGATCAAAAATTATTTAAAAAGAAAAAAAAAATAAAATAAAATTCGTTCAAAAGCTAAAAAAAAAATTATACACTTTGTTTGTAAAAAAAGAAAAAGAAGAGGTTTTTAAAAGTGAGGTTAGCATCTCTACGAATTATGTTTGATACCACAATAAAATTTGGAATCTCTAATTTTAGAAACAAAAAAAGTGTGCGCAAGTTTGCGCCGTTATTCAGCTACTTGAACTTCACCGATTTTTCTGAAACTTTGCACACACATATTGAGCTCTCATGATTATACAATTTCGTGATTAGAAAAGTGGGCAGTGCCACGCCCATTAAAAAAAGTTATAATTTTTAGCTTTTTGCACTTGATATTCAATTCATATTCAGAATGCATTTTTATTCATTAAGGGGCGTAGCAACGCGCGGCGGGCTTTTCTAGTATATCTATATATATAAAAGTGAACTCTGTGTGTGTGTGTTAGCTATAGACTCCGAAACTGTAAAAGCGATCGAACTCAAACTTTGGCAAGTTGTTGTACACATTCCAGGGAGTTTTTATGGGTGGCAAAAAGTGGGCGGGGCCACGCTTATAAAAAAGTTATAATATTGAGGTACTTGCACTAGATCGATTTTTCTGAAACTTTGCACACACATCTTGAGCTGTCATGTCTAATTTCGTGTTTAAATAAGTGGGCAGGGCCACGCCCATAAAAAAAGTTATAATTTTGAGGTACTTGCTCTGGACCGATTTTGGGAAACTTTGCACACATATTGAGTTGTCATGACTATACAATTTCTTGATTAGAAAAGTGGGCAGGGCCACACCCATGAAAAAATTTATCATTTTCAGCCACTTAAACTTCACCCATTTTTCTGAAACTTTGCACACATATTGAGCTGTCAGGACTAAAAGTTCCACGCCCATAAAAAAAAGATAATTTTTTGCACTTAATATTCAATTAAAACTCAGAATGCATTTCTATTAATTAAAGGGCGTAGCAACGCGCGCCGGGCTTGGCTAGTTCTAAATAAAAGTTAAGTCAGTATATATATTCCAATTATATCAATACTTACATAGGAAATGAATTATGATTCAAATAAATTACCAAAGTAGTGGTATATACTTTGACTTAGTAACACTTTTCTTTGAGTATTGATGTAAACAAAACTGTATTTTGGATATTTTCAAATACTATTTAAATAATAAATATCAATTAATATATAAAAAAATTTTTATTTAATATATAAATTGATAAATTATATTCATTACTACCATTTGACTATTCTTTTTATCTTTTTTTTAAATACAAATTTTTTAAATATAACTGTTAGTATTTAGTAAAATTATGTGCAAAAATTTAAAATTTACTAACACATACAAACTGTTTTAACACATTTGCAACAATTTTATATTGAATTGCGAAAGGGTAGTCATCTTGTCGCGATGCGAGTGCTTAAGTGTAAATTACACTAACTAAGAACTACCCACCCCCTACCTACCAGCGTCTGTTTCTCCTAGTTGGGGCGGCTGGCAGGTTACTTCTCAACCCCCTCTTCACACAGGATGTTGAGAATTGCGTCTGCTTTTTTAATCGTCGGTCCGCAACCATAACTTCACTAGAGTTTGTCCTCAGAGTGAGCGGCTGTTGGACTGCGTCTGTCTCCAGTCGGGCTGCAGTTGTAGTAAGCCTGGCAGTAGGCATAAAATGCAAAAAAAACCAACTCGTCCGAATAATCTCCGGAGACCTTACTACTGCAGTGTCGGTATCAGGCTGCAGTAAGTTGTTGGCTACTGAAACCTTGACTAGTGGAGTGGAAGCGCCAGACTCCACTAGCCGACTAGCTACTAGCGCGCTAAAAACATGCCCGATCAAGCTGATAGGCGAGCGAAACCCGAGCATGGTACAGCGTGGTTTTTCGAAACCACGTACCTCTAAGGCTCCTAAGGTCCGGATGGGACTAGTTACTGTCAAAACACCAGCTTCTGGTGCCGGTGAGGTGGTTAAGACTCAGTCTGCCACTAAACCTGGCTCCCTTGTGCCAAACATTGTGCAGAAAGTTCATGCGAAGAAAGATTCGATGATCCCTGTAGCACCACCCTCGATCTCCACGGCTCCCAAAATAGATTCTTTAAGGCACAGAAAACAATCCAAAAGGGCCTTCACTACTAAGCGTTCCGCTTATAAAATAATAAGTCGTTTTGGTAAAAAAACATACCGACGAGCTCACGGAGCAAGAGAAAAACTCTCTCCGATTGCGAAAACCCTCATTGAGGGGTTAAAACTTGATCCTCCTAATGTAGGTGTAGGCAGTCCTAAACGGACGGTATCCTCTGCAGCGCCTAAACGGCAACGGTCAGGGGAGGACACTCTTCCAGGAACAAAACGTTCCAAACACGTGCCTCCACTGCCACAAGGAGGTGGCAAAGGACCACCTTATTTGGGCGATCATTGACCGCAACTCCAGTGACGGCACCATTTCCTCCAGCAACTGGAAATTGGTTGTCATGGCTCTCCATGGGGTGTTCTTGAAAGTTGTTCGGGACAACCCGGGACCACCACCCCAGTGCGAAGATGCTGGCTGGTACCAAGGCCACATCAAACTGATAGTCTGTACAGACGAGCGTTCAGAGCAGCTGTACAAAGCCGCCATAGAGTCCTTCGGGGAAGTATGGTCTGGCGCGAAGCTCGAGGCAATACCTCTCGCCGATGTTCCACAAAGGTCGAGATATATTGCCAAGATTCCCAAAGGAGATTCTGGAGATTATGCAGGTCAGTAATCTTCAGCTACCCACAAAGGACTGGAAAATAGCCAAGGTTACTGAAGCTGTAGAAGGCTCCAGGAAGGCCACTGTTATTATAAACAGTGACTCCCTGTCTCCACTTCGAAAGACTCAGGGAAAGATATACTATGGTTTTGGTACTATCTTTCTCCGGGTCTATAAGAGTGACGACAAGGAGAAGCCTCAAGCTCCGGAGAGTAAGGACTCTTCTAAGGATCTCTCCATGAGCTGCGACGATGAATCTGCTCTTTCATCGGACATTGATGACACCGAATTGGTCTCAGGACTAGTGGGGGAATTCTTTGGTAAGATGGATGTGGCAGAAGATGAAGACGCCCTACTAGAATCTGACGACGGTTCAGAGGACGCCGATGTCACAGTCGTCCATAGCGACCAGCTACATTGAAGGTTACTCAAATTAACCTTCACCACTCAAAAGCGGCGTCAGCTGCCCTACTCCTCCGACTGTCTTCAGGCACGGAGGATCTTATATGTGTCCAAGAACCATTGTTGTACAAATACAGGGTTTGCGGGCTAATCAAGGATGGCTACTGCATTCTGTATGCAGCCAGGTAAGACCAGATCTTGCATTATGGCCAAAAACAATCTTAAAGCTTTTCTATCCGACTTCAGTGATAAGGACACCTGTACTATAGTCATCGAGAACAAGAGGCGAATAGTCTGGCTAATGAGCTGTTATATGGCACACGATCACGGAGGGGACCCACCAAACTACATCACTAAGAAGGCAATGTCTTACGCGAATGGAAGGAGCATCCCGCTCATAATTTATGCGGATGCCAACGCGCACCATACCGTCTGGAGTAGCTCCTTATGAGAAGAGCCAAGGGCAATCTTGGAGAAAATTCTGCAGTGCGGTGGAAAATTCTTCGGAGACAACTCGGCTACGAAAGATTTTATAATTGAATCTAACAATACCATCATACATACAGAGGGCGGATGGTTCTTGGGCCACCAGTAGCAAGAAAACGCTGGAGCTTCTCATGGAAACACATTTTCCAGGCTGTCTAAAGCAGGACTCTCTTCCTGCTGTTGTATATGACATATCGAATCTACCGATCACTGAGAATCGCATAAGATGGGCAGTTGGAAGTTTCCATCCCTTCAAGTCTCCAGGTCCTGATGGCATAATTCCAGCGGATCTACAGGAGAACATCGATATTTTAATGCCATGGCTTCTGGTGATATTCAAGGCATGCTCGCATTTATCCCATGTCCCATCGAGGTTGGCATCCTATAAGATTATTTTCATACCCAAGGGAAGTAAGGACTCGCATACAAGGGCCGAAGACTTCAGGCCAATAAGTCTCTCCTCCTTCCTGCTTAAGACTCTGGAGAGGATTATTGATGTTTATATCAGATCGTCTCTAGGACCAGATGCTCTATCGGAGGCACACCATGCCTATACGAAGGGCAAATCTACGGAAACGGCGCTACACGCGCTGGTTGGCCATATTGAAAAATCTCTGAACTACAGGGACTGCACCTTGTTCGCCTTCCTTGATATTGAGGGCCTGGACATAGATCCTGCGGTCACCGGTTTTGTAGGAAAACTACTGAAACATTGGCGTATAGAGTCAACTTTGGGCGCCTCTAGCATCTCCAAGGTGACTGTAAATGACACACCGCAAGGTGGCGTACTTTCTCCACTACTATGAAAAATCAACATTAATATCCCGCTTAGGGCCATGGAGAATACATCCTCCATGACTGTTGCTTATGCGGATGATGTGGCTGTAGCAGCGACTGCTCTCGGAGCTCTTGGAATCTGCGCTGACGTTAATACTTAGACGGTGCCAGGGATGTGGGTTAGGAGTCAATCCTGCCAAAACGAAACTGGTACTGTTCACAAGGAGGTACAAAATACCGAACTTTGCTACGCCTAGGATAGATGGAGTAGCACTAGCGCTATCCGATAATGCCAAATATTTGGGTCTCGTATTGGACAGTAAACTAAACTGGAACTGGAAAGTCCAGGACCTTTAAGGCGGCAACTGTATTATACTGCTGCAAGAGGGCAATTGGCCTTAATTGGGGTATAAACCCCAGGAACTTATACTGGCTATACGATTCTGTCGTCAGACCAATTCTTTATTACGGAGTGGCAGTCTGGTGGGTGGCGCTGGAGAAGAGAATCCACCAGGACAGATTCGAACGTATTATGAGAATGGCTGCGATTATGATAACAGGTGCTCTTAGGACCACACCATCTAAGGCACTGTTCACTATTTTAAACTGGTTACCACCAGACATCATGGCTAGGCAGATGGCTGCGGACACCGCACTGAGGCTGAATGCCACAAGGGCATGGAAGTATGTGAATTATGGACATGCAAGAATTTTGGGTATGATCAATATTGCTTCTCCTATTGATTACAAGGTACCTGAACCAGCATTCGATCCGGGTTTTGTGACGAATATACCGGATAGATCTGAATACGACAACGGCCTTCGACCTCCGGAGAATGCCATCCAGATATTTACTGACGGATCGAAATCACATGCTGAAACTGGATGTGGTATCTTTTCGATCCAGTTGGGTTTGGAATTGTCCCTGAGGCTACCGGATTATTGTAGCGCGATACAGGCCGAATTAATGGCTACTAAGACAGCCGCGGAACAGATTCAGAATATATGGCAGGGATATTTATATATTTACTGACATTAAGGCGGCTATTAGGTCCCTTGAGAGTCTGTACAGCACATCAAAAATTGCCCAGGAATGCCGGGTGTCTCTTGAAGAGATAGCAAGACATTCGACGGTTACCCTTGTGTGGGTTCCAGGACATGGGGATATTGATGGTAATAATAGAGCTGATGCACTTGCAAAAGCCGGTACTATTCGGTTGAATCCAGTTTTGCTTTGGGTATTCCCTTATCGAAGGGTTAGCAGCTAATCTCGCATCGATTATATTTTGATGCCAAGGAAAGATGGGTGAGAGAACCCACTTGTTTGGAAACCAGAAAGATCTGGCCTGGCATGGATGTGCATAGGACGCAATATGCAGTGAATATGCCCCGAATCCACCTTAGGGACCTCATAGCGGTCATTACGGACACTGGCCTATAGGTACACATGCGAAAAGGCTGAAGTTGCGATAACGAGGAAGAGGAGGAGACGACTGAACATCTTCTCTATAATTGTCCTGCATTCGGGGACCTATGACACCAGATTCTAGGTCAGCGAATACTTGTAAGTAAAACTGGGAAAGATCCACAACTTCGTAAACAGGACAGGATGGCTGGGGAACGACGGCCAGAGGTGCCTACGGTATCACAACGGGACCCTCGGAGGACCCAAGTGAGCTATGCCTTCGGGCGGCTGCCGAATTTGACCTGACCTAACCTGACCTATATTGAATTGCTGCTACCGTGAAAAAATGCATAAGCAGGAGTGAGACAGCTAATCTGTGTTGAATTCTAGACTTTCAAAACAAAAAATTTTTGTAAAATAGTGCTAAATTTTTTAACATTAAAATAATAAATATTTCTTAAATAAGTTTTTCAATAACTGGGGTTTTTAACGAGCCTTTGCAGAAAATACACAAGAAGTAAACGGTAAGTAAAAAAGTAGCAGAATTATATTTATTTATGTACTATATGCACATTTTCATAATTGTTTAGTAATCCAAGCCGTTATACAAAGGACGCCTTTACCATGCACAAGCATTTAAATGAGCCGTCCGAAATCATCGACCATAAGATAATATAAATACGAAATATAAAATATAATAATTAATTTAAAATATTAAAATTGTGTTTTATTAAAATATGTATTCCCGCCAGCTTTGACTAGTATATTCATCAAGTACGATTTGTCAACTGTGACTGGTATATATATGAGGTGTGATTTGTTAAGTGTGACTGATATTTATATCATTGCTGATTAGCAAAGAGCAGTGGAGTGAGCATTATAACTGATTTCTTTAAGCCTGCTTTTTATGGTATTGATGTAAACGATGTTTAGTTTCAAAAGGATGGTGGAACTTGTCATACATTGTGTACAACGTTTGATGAACGTTTTATTAGCCGAAATGGTGATGTCAATTAGCCGTTAATAAGCCGTTTGACTATTTTCTGTGGGGCGCCGTTAAAGACAACTGTAATGCAGACAAACCAGACATAATTAGGTTTTTGAAGGCCAACATTCGTGATTCTGTTGTCGTGATACAACCACATACACTCGAAAAAGTGCTCGAAAAATTGTTCGATCGAATGGGATACTGTGAGATCAGCCACGGCAGCCTTAGGAATGAAATAATATTTCATTTATAACCGGAACAATTGTATTTTCAAATTTAAACTTTTAAATGGCCCACCCGTTATATTCTTTCATATCAAATATATCAATAACTTCCCAAGGTTCTTAATTTTTATACCCCTTATGTTCCATTTATTTCTTATTGAAGATAAAACAGGATTAGATTACAGCATGAGATCATGCAAAAGATCTGTTTTGACTCAGCTGATTTGCTGGTCGGTGTTGCTTTGTCCGGGCGGAAACACCGGGACAATTATGGTGTTTAACACAAGCACTTAAACTTGGTTATTTTTAATGTGTGTATAGGTATAACACAAGCACATAAACTTGGTTATTTTTTTTTGAAGTATAACACAAGCACTTAAACTTGGTTATTGTGGAGGATTGGAGAATATAATAAAACAACTGTTTAGTTTGATTGAATAATTATTTCTCAGTTTGTTTTAATTAATCCATGGCCTTAAATACTATTTTATTGCCAAATTGCAATAAGTTATTCTTAATGTACTTAAATTCTATTTTATTGCTAAATAGCAATAACTTATTTTTAATGTATTTATTAATAATATAATTCTGCCTTGTGCTTATGCATTTTCCCACGCGTGTTAGAAATTCCAGGAACCTGACACCCTCAGACAAATGCAATGCAAATAAACTTAAAGGTAGTTCAAGGTTGTTATTAAATTTTTAAAGTAAAAGAATTTAAAGTAAACAAAAAACTATAGCAAAACTTGAAATTTAATCAGACGTTCAAGGTTTTTCTTTTCTCATAATTTGAATTAACTGTTGAATTAAATTAAGGGAAAATGCATAACTCCAGCAAAAATAAAAATAATAAAATTACATGAAATCAGCAATTTAAGGTTGTTCAACTAATTTCGTTCAGGCATATGTACGTAAGTATGTTTGTACATTTATACAAACGTACTTATACACATATGAAAGAAATTCATTGTGAAGGTCTGAACATGTACCCCGCCGTTGAGTCATGCTCAACAAAATTATAAATGTGACAACCTTATATTGCCCTTCATATGTCTTAGAATTAAATATTTAAACTACTGATACTTCAAATTCTGGTGTTGGAATATGTTGACGTACAGCTGGACGTGGAGTTTGTTGATTTGGTTGAATTCCTTTGCAGCATGCCCATCTCCATGCGATCCTTAGGCATATTATGATTACGAGAACGAGAGCAACATAGGCAATGGTCCCATGGTGATATTTGATATGTTTAATTTGTGACGGAAGTTCAGCAGATACCGTTTGGTGTAATTTACTTTGAATTTCGGAGATATTTTTAATTTGGTCGGAATAGATCTTGTGATGAATTCCTGCAATTTGACCCTCGTCTGGATAACTGATGTCACTTATATTGCTTATTGCTGTGTATGATGTTTGAAGAGATGTGGAGATAGTTTGATGACCTTTGATGATGATTGCGTTGAGCTTAATTGTACAATCTGGTGAGATTTTTAAGAGGCCAGATCCTTTTAAGGTTAGCTGTGATTTTTCTTGCCCACATACGGAATTTATTCGGGACGGCTGCTGCATAGTGTAAAGCCATTGATTGTTGTATTCTAACTGTGTAAGTGACGTGCTATCAGCAACAGGAACAATGTTACAACTTGTTGGAGGGTTAAAATTAAGAAGTGATAGCTCGCATAGGCATTTGTCAGCGTTTGCAGTAAATTTTGTATGCATTTGTGGACATAGAAATTCATTCTCTCTTGTTGTTACACATGTGGTCCACTGTTTCTCCGCCAACACGAAATACTGATCTTTATGAGCATTTATGGCCAGAAAGTCGCTGCAAGGTCTTATAGCAAGCATTGTGCCATTTATTTGAACAGGAATTGGGTGTGGTTTCAGAAGTTCGAATATTTCAGGGTCAGATAACGGAATAGATATGTGAAAAATGACGTGGTCTTTTGTAACACCTCCCTTTACATTCATAATTTTGTACAGTTGTAGAATGTTATCTTTGCTTACTGGTAGTTCTAGGGATGTTGGAAGATGATTTCTTACTTGTACTAGCTCGGCTTGAAGTTGTGACGGTGACAAAAGCATTGGGCTAATTTTTCCATGGTGTGAATCCGTTAGTGCTGCTATGATTTCTGCTTGAATTCGGTGTAACCTTGCTGATGTTAATGAAAGTTGAACTGATCGTAACATGAATATTCGAAACAGCCTTGCTTGATATTGTTCTTTTTCATTTTCTTGTAATCTAGATGCAATTTCTGATAATTGATTATCTACACTGTTGAACTTTTGTTTCACATTTTCTTCATCTTGTTTAAGGACGTTTAGAGTTGCATCAACAATTGATGTTTGATTTATGAGGAGTTGCTTGAGATGGTTTTCATTGTCGTTTACTGCGTTGATGGTGTTTGACATTTGTTCAGCATAATCCGAATCCAGAATACCAAACAGTGAACTAGCGATATTGCCAACAATGTTAATAGCACCACGCTTAGCTCTCCTCTTTAGTAAGAGGTTTTTATCCTTTAATCCTGCTAGGCTGAAGTCAACTGCCTGGACAACGCTCGAACAAGTCGCCCTTTGAGTTAGACGGCTGCATAAGTGGTGCAATGCCGTTGTTTCGTTCATGAAGGTACTTATTTCTTGCCAATATGGTTTTAAGTTATAGTAGGAGATGATGTTCCATTCTGACCGCGATACTCGTGTATTGCCAATACCCTCAAAGTGCAAGCCGATATTGGGTTCAAACTGTGTGACTTCGATTTTATCTGTTGATACGAGTGGAAGCAATAGTAATATTGTGAGAAGGGTGGTCGTAATTATGCTTGCCAAAGTCCGCTGTCTTTTAGCGAGTTGCCTTCCATCCACTGACTGTTTTGGTGATTGGTTTTCTGCTAACATCTCATGATTATCCTTAGGTTCTCTGATTTGAGGACATGATTGTTCTTCTTCTTCGGGTTCGTCATTGAGCTTAGGGAGTGGAGCTAAATATTGAATTGCTCGTTTAAAGATGCCTGAAGCTGTCTGGACATCTGCTACTCTTACCACGTCGTCTTGTCCTTTATATGTTTTTATTACGCGCCCCAGAGGCCATTTCATGACTGGAACGTTATCTTCTTTTATAATAACTATCGCCCCTGGTTTCAGATTCTTTGATTGTTCTCGCCATTTGTTTCGGTATTGTAGTTCATTTAGGTAGTCTCGTGACCACCTCTTCCAAAATTCGTGCTTGAGATAAGACACTAATTTCCATCGTGTTTCCAATTTAAGGTTTGTAGACTTTGCTTGAGCATCAATTTGGGCTGTTAGTGGTTCACCTATTAGAAAATGTCCCGGAGTCAATGCGCCTATATCGTTTGCATCATTTGACATGGGTGAAATGGGTCTAGAATTCAGTATTGCTTCAATTTCAACAACTATGGTTTCGAGTTCTTCGTAAGTTAGAGATGCATTCCCCAATGTTCTTATCAAAAGATATTTTGCTGACTTAACAGCTGCCTCCCATAGACCACCAAAATGTGGTGCTCTTGGCGGAATGAAGTTAAATTGTATACCCTTTTTGCTGCAAACATTCGTAATGGCTTCTTTTGCATCTGATGCATGTATAATTGTGGAAAGTTCAGGTAATTTATTCTTCGCTCCGACGAAGTTTGTTGCATTGTCGCAATATAAATTTTGGCAATGTCCACGCCGGGCTATGAAACGTTTAAGCGCACCTATAAAAGCTTCAGTTGTGAGATCACTCACTAGTTCCATGTGTACCGCTTTTGTGGCAAAGCAACAAAATACAGCAATATAGGCCTTGTGTGGTCGTTTTCCCCTAAGTTTATAATGCACAGTAATTGGGCCACAGTAATCGACTCCGGTATTGATGAATGCACGGGCTGGTGTGACACGTGTCGAGGGTAGGTTTCCCATTATTTGGTGAAATAATTCTGGCTTAGCTCTGTTGCATGTCGTGCATCGATGAACTGTGGCTCTTGCCATAATTTTTCCCTTTATTGGCCAGAAACGTTGACGAACAATTCCTAATAATGTATGCGACCCACAATGCTTGTGTTCTTCATGAATCATTTGAAATATCAATTTGGAAATGGGATCGTTGTATGGAATAAGAAGTTGATGTTTTGAGTCATATGCCAACAAAGAAGCGTCAAGCCGACCACCGACCCGTATTAGTCCGTTTTGATCCAAAAAGGGGGTAAGATTCCGGATGGTGCTTGTTCCTTGTACTTGTTTGTATTTTCTTAGTTGTGTTATTTCTTCCTTAAACTCTGAGAGTTGCATTTGTGAAATAATAGGAATTAGTGCTTGGCTAAGTTCCGTTGTTGTCATTAATTTTGATGGTTTTCTAATCTGCTTCTGACATCTGGTGTGGGCAATGAAACGTAGAACATATCCAACAATTCGCTGCAGACGATGGAATGAATTTTTATGGTTGATTTGGTAAACAAAGGTCGGTTCCGTTGTTGTCATTGCTCGTGATTCAAGCAGCTTTGCTTTTCGTTCGAGATTTGTTGAGATGTTGGAACTTGAATTGAACTTAGTTGGCCACACCTTCTCTACGCCATGGAGAAACATTGGCCCATAAAACCAAAGAGTGCATTCTTTAAGAGCCGCTGGGGACATCCCACGAGATAGTATATCTGCAGGGTTGCACTTTGAGCTCACGTGACGCCATTGTTCTGCGTGGGTTTCTTCTTGAATTGCTGAAATTCGATTTGCTACAAATGTGTTGAATGAAGCCGATGATGAATTTATCCATGATAGCACAATTTCTGAATCAGTCCATAGCCATACTGGGCCTTTAAATCGAAGGTCAGACCTGATTCTTGTAGATAGTTGGGCTCCAAGCGTGGCTGCACATAGTTCCAATCGTGGTATTGTTTGCCGTTTAAGTGGAGCTATGCGGGATTTAGCACAGAGTAAGTGTACCATGATGGTGCCATCTTTGAAAACTGACCGGATGTAAGCCGCAGCCCCATAAGCCTTTTCGGATGCGTCTGTAAAAATATGTAGTTGTTGGGATTCTGGAACTCTTCCTTTGAAAATATGTCTTGATATTTGAAGATTTTTTAACACATTCAGGTCTGCGCGAAATGTGATCCATTTAGTGTGCAGCGATTCAGGCAAAGACGTATCCCAATCAAGTTTTAACTCCCACAATTCTTGAATGAAGATTTTTGCCGTGACTATAATGGGAGATAGAATCCCCAATGGGTCGAATAATCTTGCAAGGTCAGATGTTACTGTTCGCTTAGTTACTCTCTTAATGTTGCCAGTATTGACCTTAATACCCAGTTTGTCAGTTTTCGGCAGCCAAACAAGTCCTAACGTTTTGATGCTGTCGGCTTCAATGCTCTCAAAATCTAAGTTAACCTCCAAGTTGTCTTGTGGTATATTGTGGAGTAATTGTGGATGGTTTGCACACCATTTTCGTAACGTGAAGCCGCCCTTTTTCATAATTTGCACGAGTTGCTCTTGTAATTGTATTGCTGTTGATAAGCTATTTGACCCGCCCAAGCCATCATCTACATAGAAATTTTCTTTAATAAATTGTGAAGCAAGAGGATGACGTATATTATTTTCTTCCGCTAGTTGATCAAGACATTTCGTTGCTAAGTATGGAGCAGCTCTTGTGCCATATGTGACCGTGTTGAGTTGGTAGTATGCAATGGGCTTTGTGGAATCCTTTCTCCAAATTATGAGCTGAAATTGACGATCTTCAGGAGCAACCAATATCTGCCTATACATTTTTTCAATGTCAGTGGTGAAAACGAACCTCGGCATTCGAAATCTCAATAGTATGGAGAATAGTTCGCTTTGTAGTGTTGGTCCCGTGAACATCAGGTCATTTAACGAGTAGCCAGAGGAGGTTTTGGCTGAGGCATCGAATACTACTCTGAGCTTAGTGGTTGAACTTTCTGGCCTCAGTACGCAATGATGTGGGATGTAGTAGGTTGGAGGTGTTATGGAGTCTGTTTCCAATTTTGTCATGTGTCCCATTGATTCATATTGATCCATAAATTCAATGTATTTAGCATTCAATTCCGGGTTCTTTTGCAAGCGCCGTTCGAGAGCGAGAAATCGGTTGAGAGCCATTGCGTGTGAGTCGCCTAGGGTGTTAGGGGTTTGATGAAATGGTATTCTGACTATGAAGCGGTCTTGATGGTTTTTAGTTGTATTTTGTACAAAGTGTTCTTCACATTGTCTTTCAACTATTGATAGTGGTTTTTTAGTTGTTTTAACTTCATCTAGCTCCCAAAGTCGAGCGATGGAAGCTTCAAGCCCTTCATCTTCAGTACATATTCCACAGGATGCGTCTGTAATGTGTTCTCTATTTATTTTTCCTGCTACAATCCAGCCAAGAACCGTGTTCTGCAAAATGGGAAGTTGTGGAGATAATTTTATTTGCCCAATTGCGAGCAGTTGGTGATAATGCTCGGCACCCAGCAATATATCGATTTTATTAGATCGATTGAATGTTGGGTCAGCTAACATAAGATTTTTTGGTAGTGGCCACTCATCTATGTTGATAAATTGTGATGGTTGTGGTGCGATAATTCGAGGCAGGACAAGTGCCTCCAGGCGTGTTGAAAATCCATTAATTCGAGAATGCAAAGCTACATTGACTCGGTGTTGTGTTCTTGTGTTGGAGTCCCCGATTCCATTGATGTTTACTGATGATATTTGTCTTGCAATATTAAGTCGTTTTGCCAAACGCTCCGTAATCAAATTGACTTGTGAGCCAGAGTCAAGTAAAGCGCGGCATTCAACCTCCATTATATCAGTTTTGATTGTTACTAGAGCTGTGCTGAGAAGAACGTATGAGTTGGACACCTCACCATTTGCCGCCGCTAGTGAGGATGCTTCTGGAGGATAAGGTATCGCTTCATTGAAAGCCGGACCAGTGACTTCGGGTTGATTAGTAGCGATTGATGATGTTTTCTGGGATACTCTTTCACTTGTTGATCTTTGGTTTGATGACTGAATGTAGTTCTCTAGATGAAGTAGCGAGTTGTGTTTTTTCTTGCATGTCAAACATGATCCTGATTTGCAAGTTTTGGCTGTGTGTCCTGATTTAAGACAGTTTACACACAGGTTTTGCTTCCGAATGAAACTCAGACGGTCTGCTGGCGATAGTTTTTGAAATTTCTGACACCGATACAGTTGGTGAACGTTGTTTTTGCAAAGTGAACACATGACTTCTGTTTGTTTAGCTGAGGTAGTGGAAACATAGACCTTTGATGATCTTTCTTTCTGGTTTATGGCCTCCAGGGATTGAAAACGATTTTCAAGAAATGTTAATAGGTCTTTGATTCTTTGTAGCTCTTTTGGATTGCTAATGGTCCTCTCATATAGAACAAGAGTGCCCCGATCCAATTTTTTGACAAGTATGTGAAACAGCATGGGATCCCATGAGACGGTATCGATCCCGATGTTGTTTAGCGCATGTAAACATTCTTGTGTTGTATCATGCAATTGTTTGATAGCAGCAGCTGATGGTCCGGCGCTTGGTTGATCCAAAAGCTGTTGCATTAGCGTTGTTACAAGAATGCGTTGATTATTGTATCGTTCCTGTAATAGGCTCCATGCGGTTGCGTAGTTTTCGGCTGTGGCTGAAAGATGACTTATTAGTTTTTCAGCTTCGCCCCCCAAATTTGATTTTAGGTACCACATCTTTTGTACCGCAGGAATATGCTGGTTGTCTACTAGTTGTGTAAACAAGTCGTGAAATGATCTCCATTTTAAATAGTCTCCATTAAATTTTTGGATCGTGACTTTAGGCAGAGGTAGTACGTTATTAGTTGGAAATCTTGCTGTTGTGTGCGGGAAACCAGCTTGAAATTTTCAATGACTCGATTCTCCAAGTTTTCGTATGACTTCATGTCATATCCGTCCTTCAATGGGTCATCGCTTGTTTCCCATATTTTGAAATGCAGCTCTTGGATTTCGCCCCACAGTTTTTCCTTTAGCTTTATATTGGTTGCCGTAGGATCCGTGTCGAGCAGCCTTTTTAATGATGACATCATGACATTGTGCCTTTTTATTGTCGCATTTGTTGAATTACATGTCAAAGATATTCTTGCAGATGCTGCAGGTGCCTTATTGGTGTTTTGTTGAAAAGTGTCCAGCGTTGACGTTTTTAATGTCTCATTTATGCCTGCTTCAAATATTTCCCTGTATTTTGTGACGAGGTCCTCAATGTTCTGATAGTAGTTTTCTGCGAAATATTTGTGGTCTAACTGGAGCTTCTCAAGGCATCGTATTTCATTATCGGTGTGTTCGAATTCTGCCCAAGCGGAGTCCAATCTTTTGATTCTTTCCTCGTAGTAGTGGACAGTCTTTCTGGATGGTGGATCCTTTTTAAAATTCCGAATGATGGACTCTATCCGTTCTCCTGTTGCTCGCTGGTTAGTTGTAAGTTGTTCCATTGGGGAGGTTGTTTCACCAGTAGCCATGATGTTGCCTATTCGAGCTGGTTGTGCCTTTAGGAATTTGTTCCTGGGAAGAGGAGCTGAAGATTTTTTTTTTTTCTTTTTTTTTTTTTTTTTTTTTTTTTAGAATTTGAATCACGTCGGGGTCACCAGAATGTTTTGACTCAGCTGATTTGCTGGTCGGTGTTGCTTTGTCCGGGCGGAAACACCGGGACAATTATGGTGTTTAACACAAGCACTTAAACTTGGTTATTTTTAATGTGTGTATAGGTATAACACAAGCACATAAACTTGGTTATTTTTTTTTGAAGTATAACACAAGCACTTAAACTTGGTTATTGTGGAGGATTGGAGAATATAATAAAACAACTGTTTAGTTTGATTGAATAATTATTTCTCAGTTTGTTTTAATTAATCCATGGCCTTAAATACTATTTTATTGCCAAATTGCAATAAGTTATTCTTAATGTACTTAAATTCTATTTTATTGCTAAATAGCAATAACTTATTTTTAATGTATTTATTAATAATATAATTCTGCCTTGTGCTTATGCATTTTCCCACGCGTGTTAGAAATTCCAGGAACCTGACACCCTCAGACAAATGCAATGCAAATAAACTTAAAGGTAGTTCAAGGTTGTTATTAAATTTTTAAAGTAAAAGAATTTAAAGTAAACAAAAAACTATAGCAAAACTTGAAATTTAATCAGACGTTCAAGGTTTTTCTTTTCTCATAATTTGAATTAACTGTTGAATTAAATTAAGGGAAAATGCATAACTCCAGCAAAAATAAAAATAATAAAATTACATGAAATCAGCAATTTAAGGTTGTTCAACTAATTTCGTTCAGGCATATGTACGTAAGTATGTTTGTACATTTATACAAACGTACTTATACACATATGAAAGAAATTCATTGTGAAGGTCTGAACAAGATCATCATTTAGACTATTTCTAATTCATATCCTTATATTAACAAGTGAAATAGCAAATGCAATAGAAAACAAGTAAGAGCGCTATATTCGGCCGTGCCGAATCTTATATACCCTTCACAACGTGTAGTCATTCAATAACAGTAGTTTGTATCACCATTCATCCCATATGAAATACGTATGTATGTACAAACATATAAAAAATACACATATATAAAAACATCCCATTGTAAAATTATAAATGTACGTATGTATGTAAAAAAAAAATAAAAAAAAAATAAAAAATAAAAAACAAATTAAAAAAAAAATTAAAAAAAAAATATTTAAAAAAAAAATTAAAAAAAAATAATTAAATAAATAATAAATATAAAACAAAAAAAAATTAAAAAAAAATTAAAAAAAATATAAAAAATAATTTAAAAAAAAATAATAAAAATATAAATAATATATTAAATAAAAAATAAAAAAAAAATATAAAAAAATATTTAAAAAAAATTTTAAAAAAATATCAAAAATTTTTTTTTTGTCTCAGCTGGGATTCAATGCCACGGTTACTCTAACCAGTATACACGTTTGTGTGTATGTATGTTGTTGTTGTAATGTTGTTTTTATGAAAAAAAATCGAGGTGGTCGTGGGTTTTTGCTCATATCTCAGGTGTTTATGTACCGATGTTTCTGATTTTCAATAGCGATCTACTCCCGAATATTTCTGATATTTTAATACCTCACTCGGTTCCAAGCGATGTCTGGGGGCTTCAAAAAGTTGATTTCAACATACACACGGACAGACGGTCAGACTGACAGAGCTTAATTGACTCCCCTATTCATAAGCTTTCAGAAAATATATACTTTATGGGGTCGGAAATCAAAATTGTAGAAATTTCACACGGAATGACAAACCTATATATACCCTTTTTCACTGTGTGAAGGGTATAAAAAGCTGTATGTATGAGAAATCTGAATTTTCTGCTTCTTGTGTATCCTTGGTTACTTCATATAGTGGAAGAAGATTTGACTTTATAATCTTCCGACCATGTCCGAGAGGGTAAATTCTTTCCATTTTAACTAAGATTTGTAAATATTTCTATGGCAAAGGATTAATATTAAACTGCATGTATTTTACGCTTACTTATTGTGACCGATAATATTACATATATTAACGATAATATTATAATATTATTCGAAAAGTTCTTCGTCAACTCCTGTGATTTGTAATGTAAGTTCACAATTAGTAAAAATATTTTTTCTGTGTTACCACCATTTGTACTTCTATATCCAACAAGTGCTTTAAACCAGTTTTTTCTTTGAACTTATCTTAAATTCTGTGTTTTTCGTAGACCGTCATATCCAGGAGTTTTTCATTATTACGAAATTTTTTATTTAGTTTCCAAGTATGCTTCTATATTTGAGATCATATGCAATATGACGAAAATATGCCAGAAATCGTATTCGGAGGATAACCAAATTTCATTACTCACAATGAGTAATTCCATGTAGAATCCGTTTTCATTATTACATTGCTTGCTTATCCATCAATCCTTGTCAAACTAACTTTCTGTTGATTTATTTTCTTTTAGATATTCAAACTTAATAAGTCTGCACAATATTTTTGATATAGGAGGTAAATTTAAACACAAATATTCGGTACTTTTTGTGGGTGTCTATACAACTAAATGTTTGTCCAAACAAAATTCGAAAAAAATAGAAAGTTTTCAGAGAATTATCTTAATATTTTTTATTATGATAAAGAACCAATGACAATTATGTGTGAAACAATATATCGGCTAAATGCTCACTATGGCTTCGGTGGCATATCTCTACCCTATGGTCCATATTTTCAATGACAATGTCATTGACGAGTCAAGGTTGACGGCTCTTCTGCCATACTATCGCGAACAACAGGAATGTTTTCCGCTGAACAAGCTGGTGAACGAAATTAATTTCCATTGCACGCCTATTTTCGTAAAAGGTTTTGACAATCTTAATGCGCTGCTTAATTGTGTATGGGTAAATTTCAAAAAAAAACGTACACCGAGTTTTTTTTTTGCTTATTTTTAAAGTTTTTTCAATTCGCCGGTAAGAGTGGAAAATTTTTGTAGAAATTGATGAAGATTCCGGTGGTACTTTAAGGCTCTCAAAAAGATCAATATTTTTTGAATTTTGTTAGGTTTTCTATGATTTCTATCTTGAGCGTCACACACCAAATATGTATAAAAAATCGCTAAAAATGAAAAAATATTTGAAATTCAAGCTTACTACGATGTTCTTTTGTTTCTCAAGATTGACTTTTGCGAAAATCACATTTTCGATTATAAACACAAAATCACGATTCACCTTGAATTTTAATTTTTTTTAAAAGTGACTAGTTATTTTAAGATGAAAATATGTAAATTTTTGGTATAAAAAGACTTGAACTTAGAGGTTACTTGCAAACTAATAGGCTTGTAACAATTTATTTAAAAAAAATTAATTATAAGCGTTTTAAGGAAAAAAAAAACTTAGTGTGACGCTGAAGATATTTTGTGACGATCAAGAGATTTTGTTGCACGTAAACAAGAAATAATGCCAAATTTAAATTTTAATGAAAAAAAGTTTATTCTAAAAAAAAGTAAGTAAAAAAATAAAAAATAAATCTTCAAAAAACAAAAATTTTCATACAAAACTAAACATATACATATTCTTTGATGTCTTTAACAAAAATGGAAAAAAGGAAGTAATTCTTGAAGAAACTTAGACACATATGTAAATATTTGACGCAAAACAATAACTTAACTTAATTTAATTTATAAATTTTCATTCGAATTCTTATTCTGAATCTGTATAAACTTCATGAAATGACAAGCGGCTTTGTTTTTTTTATTCTCATTAATTTTTACCACTTTTGAATTAAGTTTGTGGCAGTTGCATAAATTTCCGGTCCCCAAGAGGTTTAAGTTTCAAAAGCACTATTAAACTCAAATATACCACGATTATACCTTTCTTTCTTCTTTCTTTTATATTCGTCATTACGTGCTTTATCGAGCTTTATTTTCTCTCGATATCTTTATGCTCTTTCAGCCGCCATTAATTTTGTTGTTTTACTCTTAAAAAATTAAAATGAAAATCATAATTAAGCATTTTAAGCTTAATAAAGCAATATATATTATATATATATTAAAAGTCATTCTCATGAAATATTTGCCAATTCCGTTTTTTTTCGTAGGCAATTTATTTCTCAAACTCATTATAAAAAAATGAGTTGAAACCATGTAAACAATGATTGTCAACTTTAATTTTTTACATTTAATATATTCACTTTTAAAAAAATTAGCGTGACGCTTATGCAATTTTATTGCGCCCTTACCATGGTGTTCTCAAAAACTACGCAAATGCACACTTTTTTACAAAGATTTTTTTTCCGCTTTTTCACTTTTGTAATAATTAAGGTTTGTACTTTCCTTACGTTATTTACTTTATTTAAATGCAAATTGAAAACTAGTAATATTACTTGAATTATAAAAAAAAGTAACGCTCAATGCAAATTGTGGGGACAACCTTTCTTTGCAACACCAAATTTGCACTAATTCAGTTTTGACGACTATAACAAATGAAAACACAAGAAATAAACTCAATAATTCGAAAACTGTTATTAAATGTTGAATATTTACTTTTTTCTGGATTTTATTTAATTTTGTTTCCTAAAAATTCTAACGGAGGACACATGCTTTTGTATGGAAGGAGTCCGAGGGAGAAACAAAACACCATTCTGAATAAACAAAAAAACAAACATACAAATTTGAGAATTACGTTTTTTTGTTACATATTCCTCGCTGATCACTCTCAAATTTTTTATTTTTTTGTTGTTGTTTTTTTTTTTACCTAAAATAGTAGTGTAAAGTGCGGGGACACAAGAATTGCGTTTTTTTTTTTAAATTGACCCGTATATCTCCATGGTTGAATTTGTTAAACACCGAAGAAAAGAAATGTCAAATTAAGTTGTGTAAAAAAAACTTTACATTAAGGTGTGACTCTCAATTAACACTCTTAACTGTATAATTTCTTAATTGTAGTGAAATTAGTTATGTCATAAATACATTTTGTAATCAGAAGCACTCCCTATCGTATCAACATTTGCATAAGGTTAGAGTTATAAAGCTCCACTGCTTGACGATTCGAAAATGTTACAAGGAGCCTTGACGCTGTATTTTCTAAGATTAGTGGCAATTCACCTGATGCTTCTTTATTGGTTACATCATTTGTTAACGGAAAAAAACTCCGTTTTATATATCATTGTATTTGATTTAGATTTGAACAACCTTTATCACCACCTTAGTTTTATATATTTATTTCTACTGAGTCCTAATTCCAGGACAATAGCTTATTCTTGTATAAGATCTGAACTGTAACGAAAGTGTTGGCTTGCTTTTTATTTAAGCCGTCACCGTGTTTCTTCAGGGGAGAATATTTGCTATTTGTGTTGTTTCTGCCGGTCGTTGATTCCTTCTTAACTTTTTTTAATACACATATATATATACACAAGAGTATATATACCTTTGTCATTCCGTTTATAATTTTAACAATTTTCATTTCCGATCCCATAAAGTATATATTTTCTGAAAGCATGAATAGAGGAGTCGACTTAGCCGTATCCGTCTGTCCGTGTGTTGGTTGAAATCAACTTTAAGAAGCAATCATGTGTTCCTCAGATCTGTGTATGGTATCAACCTTTTGGAAATGTCCGGGAATAAATCGCTATTGAAATTCAGCAAAATCGCCCATAATTTTCTAAGATATGAGCAAACAAACACGACTGCCTCTGTTCTTTTCCATATTTTAACTACCAAAATTAAAATAGAAGAATTTATAGGTACCTTGGCTACTATTTTTAGATATAATATGCCTCTAGAGATATTCGTGAAAAATTTTGGATAAAGCGGTAAAGTTATAGGCAAACATTTTTTTTTTTAATA
This sequence comes from Phyto melanocephala, assembly GCA_941918925.1. Taxonomy (NCBI): domain Eukaryota; kingdom Metazoa; phylum Arthropoda; class Insecta; order Diptera; family Rhinophoridae; genus Phyto; species Phyto melanocephala. The sequence continues at coordinate 48,826,166 of OW799236.1, forward strand.
TATATTCCAAAAATGTACAAAATAAAATCAAATTTTTTTTAGCTTATAGACAACCGAGAGAGCCAATATTGGTATCTAAAATAACTTTAATAGCGCAATATAAGCACTATAAAAAATTAAAATTCATGCTCTAAACACATAGACGACAGCAGACAGCAAGCAGCAATATGTCAAAAATAAAATCCATGTTTAAATGAAAACGATTATTTTGACGGCAGCACTGAAGTACGACTGCACAACAGCATTTGCTGCTGCTGCCAACTTAGGCTATTTTCTATTTTGACGGGCAGCAAGAAACAAATAAAGTGTTGCCTTTATATATATTAAATTGGAAAAAAAAGAACAAAAACTTATTTTTGATATTAAACATAAAAGAACATTACAAAAATACAATAAAAAAATTAATTTATGTGTTTTTATAGTTTTTCGTGATATTATTACATTTTTTTTATCAATAACTTATTCATTATAAAATATATATGCGGCATCCCTGAAATTTGTATTGCTAAAATACACATCAGCTGATTATTATGTTGTTGCTGTTGAAGCCGTGAAGCTGTGAAGTCTGCTGGCGTCTATGTGTTTAGAGCTTCATGTTGACCGCCACTACATAAGGGCGGACAATAAATTTATATATGGGAGAAATCTGGTATTTTAAAATGTAACTGCTTGAAGCCCGTCAATATTGGTATCATATGAAGGGGTTTGACCAGTAGCATACAGTAAATTATAAAAAAATATAAAATCCAAGATGGCGTCTACAACAAAATGGCGGAACAATTTTTTTTTTATCAATATGGGTAACATATGAAAGGGCCGGACAAGTAGAATACAGATAACTAGGTTAGGTTAGGTTGAAAAGGAGGGGTATAAAAGCCCAAACCCATGACAGGTATGCACTTATGCCCAGTTGGCATGTTGTGCGCTCCATATGGAAAACGGAATTCCCAAACAAAAACCATAAACATAATTTCCCATAAATAACGGACTAGTCCAAGAACACAGTCCCCTCAATGTAACGCCTTATGGATCTCCAGTTCGAGTGCCTCAGGTATTCCAAGTTCGGCATAGTATCCACTGTAAAATTTTCGCGCCTAATATGCCCAAACGGAGGACAATGACAGAGGTAGTGTACCAGAGTCTCATCCTCTTCCTCGCATGCTCTACATGTTGTCTCCTCAGATAATCTCATGCGAGCTAGATGAGTTCTCAACTCCGTATGACCTGTAATTACACCGGTTAGTTTCCTAAGTGTAGGTCTACTTAGTCTCAGAATCTCCTTTGATTTCCCAAGATTTGGGTCACCCCAGAGTGTTCTTGTCACCTTACCGACATCAGTGCTTTGCCATTTTCTGACATGTTCCTCCAACGCCCAACGTTTAAGTTCATCCTTAAATCGTTTAAGGAGTTTGGCGTTCTCCAAAGTTATAGTACTCAGAAGAGCTCCCATTTTGGATAATTTGTCGGCTTTCTCGTTTCCGATCAGCCCGTGATGGCTTGGTATCCATATTATCTCCAGATGTTCACAATTTGCATATGAGTTTATCTCACTCTTGCATTGCAAAACGTTCCGGGATTCAACTTTCTCCTTTCTCAATGTCTTAATTACTGATTGGCTATCCGTAAAGATACGACTCGGGGTTTCGCTATTCGTTTCCTTTATCCATTTAATTCCTTCCGTAATCGCCATGATCTCAGCCTGAAAAATAGTGTTGTGATCTGGTAGACGGAAGTATTTGCTTATATTTCGGCTTATGTCGTATAAGCCCATTCTAGTTTGGTCACCAATCTTTGAACCGTCTGTGTAAAGATCGATTCCGTGGGTGTTTCCCATCCTGATTATCTCATCCCATTCTCCCTCTTCCGGTATAATGGTGATGCAGTTAGTATTCTCATATCTCATCGACATTTTATCACATGTTAATTCCGCAATATTTCCCATCGGTAAGATATCTGTTATTCTTTGGTATCTGGTCTTATGTTCTCTTATAATCCACTCATCTATTGCCATTAATCTTGTGGCAGCTAAGGCTGCTTCATATTTTACCTGTATCTCAATAGGCCAAATGGATAATATATTCTCAATGGCCATTGTCGATGTGGTCCTCATGGCGCCGCAAATACTAATGCAGCACTGTCTCTGAATCTTTTGAAGAGGTTTTATATTCACCTTCTTCTCTAAGGATGTCCACCACACTAACGAAGCGTACGTAATTGTAGATAGCGTACGTAATGGTAGATAGCGTACGTAATTGTAGATAGCGTACATAATTGTAGATACAGATAACTACGTAAAAATTCAAAATCGACGATGGCGTCGGAAATAATAAAAAAAAATGGCGTATAACATGAAATATAGGTTGAGCTATGATGTTGCAGCGCTTTTATATACCATAATAAGCCTCTACGCATTAGTTATAAAGTGTATCTCACCTGTAAATTATAAATAGGCAGTACATTTTGTTTACCTAACACACAGTTACTTTATTTGCATTTGTAGGTATATACGTTTTAAAAAGTCCTATATCTAAAGGCTGACTTAACTTTACCCCTATTAGCATTTTTTTCACTTACATATGTATTTATTTTTAAAATTTACAAATTTACGCTAAAATTTTATTATAGAGCGCTCCCTTACGCCCATGCACGCAGACGTTTTTGCAACAAAAAATTAAACTATCACGCATTAATCACTAAAGCATTGCCGATCTCAAATATATGTGTATATATTTTTGTCCATACCTTTTTATACAAAATACCAAAAAGAGGATTGGAAGTGGGAAAACTAAAGTTTATGGATCTCGTTAGGGATAACTATATTATTTTGTTACAACTGTTTAGCATCACCGGAAACCTTGGGACATGAGTAGTAATATTAAAAAAAAATAATTTTGTACATTAAGGTTTAAATCTTAAACTTAAATGAGTCAGTATTATTATCAAATGGACCAATGAAATTTGTTATTTAAATTTATTTGTAGGTTTTTTTAACATGTTAAAATTGTTTGCCCTACATTCTGTTTTAAATATCGAAATCCCTAAAACGGGAATGTTTAGCTGCAAAAATTTAGTTTTTTATGAACAATGGCAAGCCTGACGATACTTATCGTATGAAATTGAAATTAGTTCGAAGCATGGCATATCTAACCAGGTGGCATCGTTTTGCCAGCTGATTATTTTTTGCTTTTCTATGAAAATCATTGGAAATGTCAAAATTTGTTTTTATTTATGTGTATAAATTGTGTGTGAAAATACTGTCAGAATTGTAAAACGTAATTTTAAATTAAAAACTTTAAATTTTTGTGTTTTTTTACAATAAAAATATTGTGTGAAGTGTTTAAAAACAACTTTTTATTGTATATTGCATTTTTGTATTCGCGTGAGTTTTTTTTATTATAAAAAAGTGCCTGTTTTTTCAATTTTAAAAATGCGTTATTGCATTTTATGCCGCAAAAAAGGAGAAGCTGGAAGTGGTTCCTTCTTTAATGTACCACAGGATGCAAAAAGAAGGGAAAAGTGGAGTAAAATATGCATGAAGGAGCTTACTCCAAGCAGCCGCGTATGTATTGACCACTTCTCCAAGGCCGATATAATAAATTCGGGACGTCGTTGCTTGTTAATGCCCAACGCTATGCCAAAAATGCAGCAACAAGAAAAAACATATAATGGTGCTTTGCCTTTGAGAAACTTGAGTTAACTTCTCTTCACCTTAACTTCTCTTCACCAACAGCTAATGTTCCAGGCATGACTTCCGACAACTGTGCAGCAGCAGCATAACAAAAGAATCTGTTCAGAGAAGATGGAAATACCTTGCTCTGTATCAAGTCCAGCGGCATTTGATTTTAATCCATCAGAAAACTTTCCGAATGGTTTACGTTACTTTTCAATAAAAGAGCTCACATGTACTGCTGCTTCAAAGCGCCCAGAACAAATTCAGAAAGAAAAAGAATGTCAAACTGAGTAAGTTACACTAAGTATTTATAAAGTAATCCCTTTAATTTATTTTTTGTTGTGCGTTATTATAAAAGTTAAGCATACATAGCTGAACCACTTTAGCCCCACAATATGTTTGTCATTAAGACGAGATTTTAATATTGTTTCCATGGTGTAAATGCATTTTTTTAATTTGTAGTTTGACATACTCCAGAACACAAAAAAATTGTCAGCTGGGCTGGCACCGCCACCTTGTATTAGTGTTCTACTGTACTGATTTTTTGTTTCGATTTTAGTCCATCGATTTTTGATACAGTATCAAAAAATTATCAAGAAAAAATGCGCCAATTGGAGTCAGAAAATAAAGAACTTAAGTTCAAGCTTCTTCAAGCAAACGTAGCTCTTGATTCCTTGCGAAAAATATTTTCCGAAAGTCAAATGCGAAGTCTCATGAAGCCAGGAAATGTAAAATGGAAGTGGAGTGATATTTCTAATGCCATTTGTTTGCATGCATCCGGGCCGAGGGCTTATAACCATATGTACAAGAAAGGTTTTCCTCTACCTCATGTTACGACATTGCAACGTTGGTGTCGAAAAGTGGACGTGTCTGAAGGAGTTCTAAACACCACCATAGAGTTTATGAGCAAAACGACAGATTTGTCTTTAGACGAAAAAATATGTGTCTTAGCATTCGACGAAATGAAGGTAGAGGAAACCTTTGAGTACGATGCAATCAATGATGTCGTTAGGAAACCAGCCAACTATGTCCAAGTAGTTATGGCACGAGGCTTGAAGAAGTCTTGGAAGCAGCCTGTCTTCTACGACTTCGACTGTAAAATGACATGCCAACTATTGTACGAAATCATCTTTAAATTGCATGCTGCTGGTTTTCCCGTAGTAGCCGTGGTGTGTGATATGGGTCCTACAAACTTTAAGTTCCTGAAAGATTTGGTGTGACTCCAGGTAAGTAAAATATGAAGATATGCAACAAATATATACCACTACATTAACACACACTACACTTCTACTTTTGAAACCACATTGCGTTCCACGAGAATATGGGTAAATGTTTTTATATAGCTCCTATATAAATGCACTAACGAAACCGGATTTCTACACTCCTCTCCATTAAATGGGTAATAACAAAAACTTTACTTTAATATTTATATACCCTTCACCTGTGATGCTAAGAGTGTATATAGCTTTGTCATACCGTTTGTAATTTCTACAATACGCATTTCCAACGCCATAAAGTATATTTTTTCTTTAAAGCTACACATTGGTGAAGGATATTTTCAGATTCGGCATGGCCGAATATAGCACTTCTTTCTTGTTTTTTTTTTTATAAATTAAATTTTTTTATATATGATTGTTTCTGAAGACAAACCATGGTTTCCTAATCCAGCGAACTGCAATGAAAAAGTATTTACTTTTTTTGACGCACCCCATCTTCTTAAATTAATAAGAAATCATTTTCTGGATAGCGGAATAATCTACAATGAAGCTATACTAACTAGGCGCACAATTTGGAACTTGCTAAACTGTACATCGAATTCCGACGTTTCAATTGCTTTTAAATTAAGTGCAGAACATCTTAAATGCTACAGGGCCTGGTAGGTCAATAGCTTTTAGATATATACATACATATATACATAAATTATGTTAATTAAAATTGTATGCTAAACTTTCAGGAAGACAGAAGGTTAAACTAGCTGCTCAGCTTTTCTCTAACACCACAGCCAATGCTATTACACGTTGCTACTTACACGGAATGGATGTTTATGAGCCCATTGAAACAGCCGCATTCTTTCAACTGGTGAATGACTGGTTTGATGTATTAAACTCAAAGATGGCTACATTTAATTACCCTGGCAAGGTAGGTTTCGTGTTTATTAGTTTTCAAAATGTCTAAAGTGCATGTTTTATATTTTAAGGAACTCTATGGCATAGCACACGAAAAACAAAAGGATATACTAAATCGCATGACAAACTAGATGTCTAAGATCATAATTCCAGGAAAAAAAGTGTGCAAAGTTTTCAGAAAAGCATAATAAGTACAAACACTGCGTTGGATATGCTTCTTCAGTATGTAGATCGGTATGGAATGAAGTATTTGATAACAAATCGTTTAAATCAGGATGTGTTAGAACACTTTTTTGGTGCAATTCGAAGCAAAGGTGGGTTAAAAGACCATCCTTCGCCGCATTAATTTAAATATAGGATTCGCAAGTACATTTTAGGTTTGTTCTTTTAATAAAAGCATAATTTTGTTTTAATAACTTACGTTTATTACTCTTAATTTAGCTAGAAATACCGAACATTTAAATGGCAGAGGGAATGTTGAAAATGACGATACTGATTGGCTTAACACTATTGACATCAACATGTCATTTTCCGAACATACCCGCATTTCTGCTGAAACGCTGCCTAAAGATGGCGATCTCTTCACTGAAAATGAAAACTTCTTAAGTGAAGAATTTTTGCGTGAAAGTGGCTTTGAAGAGGAAACTTTTAAAGAGTCAAATGATGCGGGCGGTGTAATAAATGACCTTACCGTTTCGAATCTTGATGACATTGGTATTCTTCAAGAAGATGCCTTAGAATACATAGCAGGCTATATTATTCGAAAGCTGAAGCTAGTGGAGTACGAATGTCATCAAGATTCTTTTACGTGGGTTGACCAGGTGTCCAAAGGATTTTTAAAAAAGCCGAAAAATGAATTCGTTGCTAAGATAAAGCAAATGGAGTCGATATTCTACAAAGTAAACGGGCATAATATTTCTCACTTTCGGAATATTCGCAGGCACCTGGTCGAAGAAAGCGCATCTATTGACTTGCCAGAGAATGTAAGGCAATTTTTCTTTAAATGTAGAATATACTTCCGAATTCGAAGCTTAAACAAGCGTTTAAAAGAACAGAAAAAAGTCAACGTAAGATAGGGTCTTGAAAACTGCTCAAAATAATGTTATAAAACGTACTCCAATATCAAGAAAAATAACAAATGAAGTTTTTTATTATTTGAAGGCCTTAAGCTTCAATAAAAACTATTATTATGTTCTTAAACATATATAATATAACATATACATAAATACATATGTATATTTAGTATATTATTTAAAAATTAAATAAAATATTTTTTTTTGCAATAAAGAAATACTGAAAACGTGCAATTGTTTTATTAAAATTTATTTTTATCATCGTTATAATTAAGTGAGCCAAAAGCTCAAAAGTATTTAATTATAAAAAGCTTTTTACATTTTTGCATCAAATTAAAAACAAAAATATACATGTAAATTATTAGTTTTTTGACCTTTTCTTAATATAAATATTAACACAAATTATTCAAGATATTGGTATTTTTTATAAAAAAACAATGTTTGTAATTCTTTTTGATTTTCAATATTTCGCTACTCCGTTGTGTAGCATCATCAGGAAAATAGTTGTTAGAAGTTTACAATATTTATTTATAACTAATTTCCATAGCTGAAAGACATTTCATATCAAATAGAGTAAAAAGTTAATATATACAAATAAAAAAAATATAACCAAATACCAAGAATTACTATAATTTCCAAATGATTGATCACTAAAGGTGCCGGCATCAGTTAAATGAACGTTATTGATGCAATTTTAATTACAAAATTAATTACAAAAAAAGGTAAAATCAAACGGTTGCCGTATTGTATTGTGGCAATAAATGTTGCCGGTCGTTTAAACGATTGTTCAAACATGCGGCAACACCAACAGTCAGCTGTTGTAATTTCCAGAAAATATATTTTGCTTTTTATGTTTTATATTTATCAAAAGCGCAAACAAAAATTAAAAAAGTTTTCGACTTCTTTTTATGTTTTATATTTATCAAAAGCGCAAAAAAAAATTAAATATAAAAGAAGTTTAAAAAAACGAACCGTATGGGTAAAGGATTGACTGAAAAATAAGGACTACTAATAGTGCATATGAGAAGGGGGTAAGCAAAGCTTAACTGGCTTAACTTAATATAATTAAAAAGTATAATTATGAATAAAAGAAAAACTTTTTAATCACAAATAGTTAAAGCACGAAAAAAAAAATTTTAATGTTGGGGCGCACAGTGGCGCCTTTTGACTTTTTTCGTTGCAAAAATCATAACTTTTGAAATAATTAAGATATTTTAAAGATTTAAAAAGATGTTGACAGCGGACACTTTAGGCTTTAAAATAATGTTTACAAAATAGTGCTAGAAGTACAGGGTGCTCCAAAACTTGCGGTTAAAATAGGATAATTTTTCCAGTTAACATGTTTTTTTAAATATAAGTTTTTTAATTGTATCGCAAATACACATTTTTATATACTTTTAGGGCCGTATTCATAAAAAATATTTTAGGTTTATTAAATGCTTATTTGACAGATGTTGTAGAGAAATTCGCAAATAAGCCTTCAATAAACATTAAATTTTTTTTTATGAATACAGCAGTTAATATTTAAATCTAAGTAAATTTATATTAAGTAACTAGTTTAACCCGGTGCGCTTTGCAATGCACATTGTTCAAGACCGAAAGTTTAGAAAAAAAAAACTATAATATAACATGTTAAACCAATATTAAATTTTTTATTTCTATTACAGAAACACATTTTTAAATTATTATTTTAATATTAATATGTTTATGCTATAGATATAATGTTATTTATCTATATTATATATATAAAAATCAATGTGTGTTTGTATGTTTGTTTGTGCTTTAAAGACGGTTAAACGGCTGGACCGATTTCCTTGAAATTTTCACAGAATCTTACTGTATGTCTGGAAGGAACTATGGGCTATACTTTGGTTTGAAATTGTAAGTGGGCGGGGTGCCACGCCCTATTAAATAATAAGTATTAAATATTATATATCACGAAAGTTAATGCAGCTAGAGTCTTCAAATTAGGTACGGTAAGCTTTGACATCCACACGAATATTTCAGTAAAAAATGGGCGGACTTGCAATAGTAGGCGTGGCCACATGAAATAAATACTAAAATTCGTATATTTGGAAAATGATATTAGAGTAGTAAAATTTTGCAAGAGCAACTTTGACACCCAAATGAACATTTAGGCAAGAAATGGGTGCATTATCAATAGTGGGCGTGGCACCTACCATATGAATTAAATACTAAAATTCGTATATTTGGAAAACGATATCAATTAGAGTAGTAAAATTTTGCAAAAGCAATTTTGATATTTAAATAAACATTTATGGAAGAAATGGGTGCATTAACAATAGTGGGCGTGGCACCTACCATATGAATTAAATACTAAAATTTGGTGTAGCGAAGCACAATGGGTATTATCTTGTTTAGTATATATTTTATTTAGCTAGAATAATTGGTTTTTATTAGTTATTTCTCTTTGAAATAGTCATCAAGATTGGGAGCGTTATCTAATAGATTTAACATATCGGGGCTATATTTATATTCTTCCAAATCCTTTCGAGATCTTGTCTTATGTCCTCGTGATGAAATAAGTGGGTCTGAAGAGGCCGCCAACATATTGAAAAGATCCGCATTCTGTCTAATCCGTGAAATTTTGCAAGTATTCGAATATCTAAATTTTTTGTAGTCTTTGTTTTTGCATTCTTTGGCTTCTTCTGACAACTCTCCAATCGGTAAGCATTGATTTTCAATTAAACTTTTACCATGAGCCAAAATCTTATGAACCGTAGGAGTAAGTTTCTTCTCAGGGTACATTTGAGCTAAAAGTTGCGCAGTTTTTGATGCATAATCATCAAACTTTGGGCCATTTACCATTTCTCTAGAGTTTATAATATTTAGGATAACTGCCAGCCCGTTTATAATATTATTGTCGACCCCAGTAATTCGGGCTGTTACGCGGACCGGATGATCCATCACATTGCAGTTTTACCTCTATCGATACTTCAGTAACCTTTACATTAGGTGATACTGCTTCTTTTTTGGCAGATGTAATCTTTTTGTATCCAGGAAGAATACTCCCTTTGATTCTCTGCAGTTGATCTGGGCTTGCAAGTACCACAGCTTTTGTAATGTCGGACCTTGATTTAGCTTTATCTTTTACAAACTTAAGACATAATGCTTCTGAAAGATGCGATTTAGATATATCTTTTGTGGCATTTTCAAGTTTACGTTTTCTTGTGTACTCAGAACACTCGTTTATAGTTTTTGCTGGTCTTCCTCTTTTGCTGTCAGAGGATGTATGTGGTTCTTCGATGTTTTCAAAAGTTGTAACTCCATTTAGCCAGTCTGGGTTGTTTTTCATACATGCTTTTTTCGTACGGTGTGAGGTAAGCCATTTTTTTAATTGCTAGGAAAACGAAGTGAATTCTGCTATGAACATCCATTTCGTGGTATCCTGGTAAATCGTGTAGTTTTTCCACAATAGCCAATTTAAATGCATTTTCATTATCTGAGTTTGTGAATAACTCCAACAATTCAAAATTGGTAAATGACATTATCGCACTTTAAAATAAAATTGTACAAGTTCTGTTACTGATCACTAGTTATAGAAAGTACAAACTTAACTGGCTGCATTATACAATTGCGGTTAATTTGGTACCCAAAAATTAAAAAAAAAGGGTTTCAACTACCTAATTTGAGCAGAAAAAAAAATAACTCGAATAAATGTATACCTGCAGTTTATATTTTATTCAGTATAAAAAAGTTTTAAAACTACCTGCCTACTTTTATAACAGGTATTTTTAAACTGAAATAAATAAAAAATTGCAATATTTATGCCTACCTGATTGGCAGAGCAAAATATTGTTTACTATTTAACGAAAAGCAATAAAAATATGCAACAAATAACTTTGAAAACTTTTTTTTTTATTTCTTTTCATATTTTGCACACATCTCTGTTACATACTTTAAAAATGAGAAAAAAATTTATCTCGTTTTCGCTATGAGGTTGTAACAGTTTTCTTCTTATTTCACCTACAGCGGCAACCTACGGCAGCCAAACTTAGTTAAATTATTTCAAGTATTATGTAGCAAATATGCTCAGAAAATATGGGCAAGACCATTTTTGACCATTTTTAGATATGCTCTATTTTATTTGTAAAAATTACCTAAATATAGGGTGTCTGAAAAGCGGCGACTGCTGAAAAAGTAGGGCATCTGCTAAACATTTTACTACTTCTTTTAATAAAAAACAAACATACCTTTAAAAAATTACCAAAAAAGTAGTAATCAAACGGCAATGTTTCTGACACTTTAATTCTAAAATGCATCTTTTTTTTCATGATCACCCTTTTTTTGCTTTTTAAAAAATTGTCGATTTTAAGCAGCTCCACAAACTATAATTTTTTGTAATTAAGGAAAACGTTTTTGAATTGTGATCAGTAAGTAGTTCCTTATAAGATGTTTTCATTCATTTCACAAAATTTTGTCATGAAATTTTGTATTTTTGCCACGGGTTTTAGGAAAAGGCGCCACTGTGGAGCGTATTGTAAACTTTGATTCCGCTAAAGTACACAATAAATATTGGCACACTTGACTTTTTTATTGCCGCGCTGTTGTATTTAAAGTGGTCACACGGTTGCCTCATTAGAGTTGAATTGATTAGTTAAAACAAGCACAATATTATCCGCGATTGTCACATGTACCAATTTATTGTGCAATCACACGATTGGAATACAAAAAATTGTGACCTTTATACATTATCAAAAGCTTATAGGATTATATTATAATAATGTCAATTTTTTATAATCAGTACTTTGTGTTTTCGAAATTTTTGAACAAAACCGGAAGTTTTCATAAAATTTGGCCTAATCTGATCCGTTTTTTATTTGAGATACATTTTTATTTAGTTTTCTTTTGGAAATTAAAAAAAATACAAATATAGTATTAAAAAATGTTTTCCGTAAAATTTAAATAAGATTAAGTTGATAGTTTTTTCTTCATAAAATATCTCTTTAACTATAGGAGGTAACCTTTAAAATCTATATAAGTATATAAAAGAGTAACGTGACTGACTGACTGATTCATCATCGCACAGCCCAAACGCAAAGAGCTAGAGACATGAAATTTGGACAATCGGTTCCTCTTTCAATGTATAGCACCACTAAGAAGGGAATTTTGGAAATTCGTACTTTAAGGGGGTAAAAAAGGGTAAAATCGGTAATCTTATATCGGCTAAACTTAAAATGATACAAATTAAATTGAAAAAGTATTGTAATTTGCACAAAAAATAAGCTGACAGGTGTCTGGCCTTTTTTTGAATTTTCAACCCCTAAGGGGAAAAAACGGGTAAAAACTATAATTTGGTACCCTATGTAACTTCCAAACGCATTAAGCTAGGAAAAAAAATTTAAACTGTATTTTGTAATCCGCGAAAAAATATTAATAGGAATTCGGCACTTTTTTCAAATTCATATGTATAAGGGGTAAAAATTGTCCCTTTTGTTGGTACTTTTATTAAAATAAACTTTTCTTATATTATTCAATGGGACAAAATTTGACAATTATTATTTCCTAATAGAATATGGACAACTATTTAGGTGAAATTTTTTGAAACTTTTCTGGGGACAAAAAGAGTACCAAAAAGGGGAAAATTCCGGAAAATGTATGTAATTCCTAATTAGACGGTCAATTTTCACAAAATTTTTAATTGGGATTTCACTAGACATAAAAAATTGTGTAATTTAGTAAAAATTGAAACACATTCATAACAGGGTAGAAAAGGGAAAAATCGGGAAGAGTTTGGTACTTTTTAGAACATAGATATTTGAACATTTTAAACTTGGACCAAAAATGTAATTTTTCGATTTTCTATGGTATTTTCTACGTTTATAAAGGTAGAATTGTAAAATAAAGGACTATTGATTCCAGGTAAGACTAAAAATGTTATGGGTGACCAAAAAGGTACTTTTTTGAATTTTTATGGTACCTTTTATATATTTTACGTTTGCGAAGCTAAAATTTTAAAATTAGTGGCTATTGATGCAAGGTGAGACCGAAAATGTTATGGTCGACCAAAAAGGTACTTTTTTGAATTTTTGTGGTACTTTTGGTATTTTCTACGTTTATGAAGGTAGGATTGTACAATCAAGGACTATTGATTCCAGGTGAGACTAAAAATGTTATGGGCGACCAAAAAGGTACTTTTTTGAATTTGTATGGTACTTTTTGTATTTTCTACGTTTATGAAGGTAGGATTGTACAATCAAGGACTATTAATTTCAGGTGAGACCAAAAATGTTATGGTCGACTAAAAAGGTACTTTTTTAAATTTTTATGGTACTTTTTGTATTTGCTACGTTTATGAAGGTAGGATTGTACAATCAAGGACTATTGATTCCAGGTGAGACTAAAAATGTTATGAGCGACCAAAAAGGTACTTTTTTGAATTTTTATGGTACTTTTTGTATTTTTAACGTTTGCGAAGCAAGAATTTCGAAATTAGTGATACAAGGTAAGGATAAATATGTTATGGGCGATCAAAAAGGTACTTTTCTGAATTTTTATGGTACTTTTTGTATTTGCTACGTTTATGAAGGTAGGATTATACAATCAAGGACTATTGATTCTAGGTGAGACAAAAAATGTTATGGGCGACCAAAAAGGTACTTTTTTGGATTTGTATGGTACTTTTTGTATTTTCAACGTTTGCGAAGCTAGAATTTTAAAATTAGTGGCTATTGATACAAGGTGAGACTGAAAATGTTATGGTCGACCAAACAGGTACTTTTTTGAATTTTTGTGGTACTTTTGGTATTTTCGACGTTTATGAAGGTATGATTGTACAATCAAGGACTATTGATTCTAGGTGAGACAAAAAATGTTATGGGCGACGAAAAAGGTACTTTTTTTGAATTTTTATGGTACTTTTTGTATTTTCAACGTTTGCGAAGATAGAATTTTGAAATTAGTGACTATTGATACAAGGTGAGACTAAAAATGTTATGGGCGACCAAAAAGTTACTTTTTTGAATTTTTATGGTACTTTTTGTATTTTCTACGTTTATAAAGATAGGATTATACAATCAAGGACTATTAATTCTAGGTGAGACAAAAAATTTTATGGGCGACCAAAAAGGTACTTTTTTGAATTTGTATGGTACTTTTTGTATTTTCAACGTTTGCGAAGCAATAATTTTTAAATTAGTGATAATTGATACAAGGTGACACTAAAAATGTCATGGGCGACCAAAAAGGTACTTTTTTGAATTTTTATGGTACTTTTGGTAAAAAGGTACTTTTTTGAATTTTTATGGTACTTTTTGTATTTTCTACGTTTTCGATGCTATAATTTTGAAATAAGTGACTATTGATACAAGGTGAGACTGAAAATCTTATGGCCGACAAAAAAGGTACTTTTTTTTAATGGTACTTTTTGCATTTTCTACGTTTACAAAGCTAAAATTTTGAAATAAAGGATTATTGATTAAAATTGAGAATTAAAATGATATTGGAGACACAAAAAAGACTTCGCATTTTTATTGTGCTCTTTGAATTTTAACGTTTGTAAACATAGATTCTTAAAATTAGTATTTTTTTATCCGAGGTCTAAGTTCTAATATTATGGACGACCAAAATTACTTTTTCTCTTTTTATTTATTTTGTATACATAGAGTTTTTGTGAAGGAAGAAATGTTACTGTTATTATTTTTAGGGTAATTTTTGCAAAATATGAATCTTATTTTTCAAACTCAGTAGCATTGATCTTGCTTTTAGTTAGGAAATATATGCCGGATATATCCTTACTCTACTTTTTATATTTCTAAGTAAATTGAATCAGAGATACAAACCAAAAATATTTAATAATTATAAATAGAACTGCGCTAACGAAGTAGCGGGTTAAATGCTAGTAAGGCATATTTTTAAAGATATGTTAAAGCATTACCTTAATGTGAAACTATTTTAAAATTCCAAAGAAAAATTAATTTTTGGCTATTATTTGGGAGCCACACTCACTTACTCCCACTTTATTTAGTAGGTCGTGCGACTCCAAAGAAACACTCTTACTCTGCAAAATTTTGTTAAGACGTATTTAAAATTTCGCATGTTATCGTAGTATTTAAAAAAAAACATTTTGAAACCACTGTTCGTCCTTTATACACCGTCTAAATCAATACACCTTAATACATAATTTAAAATGAATCGACATTTGTTTAAAGTAATTTTTAATATAAAAATAAGAAATATATAATTTTACCAGTAAGACATGCAGCATCAGCGGTTTGAACAGATGGTTTTGCACCAAATGGAACCTGAATCAAACGTTTCGACGTCAGTTTGGGAAGATGCTTGTTTAAAGTCGCTTGAGCTGAAGGACTTAACGGGGCAGAGGCCCCTAATGCCGAGGATAACATATGCAGCGTCGAATCCTGTAAGACAGACGATAAAATATTTAAATTTAATTTTTAAGTTCTTAAAAAAAATATAATATAATTTCACAATAAATGTAAAAGATTGTATGTTTGGTGCTTTAACAATATTATATTTATTAGGATTTAAAATTTCCCAGATTTTATAACTTCCCGAAATTACGGAATTTTCGTGAAGAACATTACCTAGAGCAATCTACTGGGTTGTGCATCTTTTTTACTTATTTAGCTGTCATTTTTTTCCAAATGCAGATTTTTCGAAAGTCGAATAAACCGAATTTTTGTTCAAAAGAGCCGGTTTGTGTTTATTTATATAAGTCGATAAATAAATTTTAAGCACCCAAATGAAGAAAATTTATTTCGACATTTGATTAAATTACAGTTGACTGTGTTCGTAACGTTGCTGGAAGGTCCATCTTTTGGGGTAAAAATTATATCAAATGCTTTTTCAAGAAATCGTGCTGAAATAATGAAATGATTTATCAGACCAATAGTAGGCTTATGCAACAAACGTTTTATACCCCCGGTCAATAGTGTGCTGGTCTGCTTCTCTTATTTTTTATTCAGGTATAACAAATTGATCAAAAATTGACCCAAGCTAGCTGCACTACAATTGCTTGTTCTACCTTACATAACGTTTTATATAGTTCGGGCTATATTCTCATAATTTGGCGTGGGATATCATTACTGAACACCATTCAGAAACTAATTGCAATGGTAATCTTAGAACGACTCTCTCCACTCAACCAAACGTTAAGATAAGAGCAGGCTGGCTTTCGTGAAGGCAGATCATGTGTCGACCATGTATCCACACTCAGAATTATTATCGAACAGGCAAACAAAAACAAATCACCCACATACCAACTATTTGTAGACTTCGAACGAGCATTCGACACTATTATAAGGCAGCACATATGGGAAGCGATAGGGCGCAAGGGGGTCCCAAGCACCAGTACAAACATTATTAAAAAAATGTATTTCAATGCTGAGAACAAAATCCTGCTAAAAGGACAAACTTCTGATGCCTTTTCAATCGACCTCGGAGTCCGCCAAGGACGCGTGCTTTCCCCTCTCCTGTTTTTGCTTGTACTGGATAAAGTAAAGGTTAAGACAAACACAGCAGCTCCAAACGGCTTACAGTGGGCTCCATTCGCAAAATTAAACGACTTGGACTATGCAGTTGATCTATGCCTACTCGCACATAGCTTTGAACATAAAAATGAAAAACTCCAAGCCCTTCATCAAAATGCACTTAAGGTTGGACTTCGCATTAACACGAAGAAGACAAAGGTCACGAGGGTAAACACAAATACCACTAACGCGCTCCTCCTCAATGACACTATTATAGAGGATGTTCAAGCCTTTAGCTATCTTGGCTGCATAATCTCAGCAAACAGTGGTGCAGACGAAGACGTCGCAAGCCGGATAGACAAAGGCTATGTACTCGATGAGGAAAGTTTGGATATCAAATGATCTTTCCCGTGACCTTAAATTAAAAATTTGCAACACCTGCATTAAACCTATCCTCCCTTATGGATGTGAAACCTGGTGCCTGAAGAAATGCGCTACAAGGAGGCTCCAAACATTCGCCAACCGTTGTCTACGCCGTATCATCAGATGCTTCTGGCCAAACCCGATCAGCAACTCTGATCTGCTCCACAAAACGAAACAGATACCAATCCACCAAGACATCTTAAGGCGAAAATTTGGATGGATCGGCCACACGCTCAGATCAACAAAAACAATCGCAAAAGCCGCTCTGACGTATAATCCACAAGGTTCCCATCGACAAGGACACCCAAAGACAACCTGGCGTACAACAACACTAAATCAACTATCTTTAGAAATCTCTAATTGAGGCCGTTTGCTCCCAAGCTGGAGAATAGCGGAACATCATCATCTTCATCATCATATTCTCATAATTTATTCATCAATAAGGAAATAATTCCCTATTTTAAAAGATGTTCTTGCAAAATGTTAAAAAATAGGAAAACCTATTCATTTTAAAGTTTGTTGAGGGTAAAAAAATCTTCGTCTTATCACACCACTGACTTACAAGTTTACAGAACAATTTTTTCCTACTGGTATTGAATTAAAACTTACAAACTAGGAACTGTCCGGCGGAATAGAATAGGTAGAGCTAAGACGCCAGAAAAAATTAAAAAGGCAAAAATTAAGCCCTATTTGAACAGATGAATAAGGCACTGGCCATCCGCTGCAGAGAAAATGTTACTATTTTCACAAAATTAAACGTCATAATTGCCCGGCGAAAGCACAAATTAATGTTAAAGTTTCTGGTGCAGTAGATATGCATGACAATGCGATGGATAATTACAGGATTATTGTAGGATTAAAAAATGGTGGTGACCATTGTTTTTAAATTTGTGTGGAAATATGAATGTATATATTAAAAAAGTGTAAAAAATAATAAAATTAAATTTACTATAACTTTTTGTTTTTTAATAAATATTTCTTATTGAAAATGCATTTAATTTTTCTATTATTATAAAGAACATTATTCATATCAGCAAAATTATAAGCAAACTCCACCTTAAATCTCATGAACTAATCGTTCCATTTTTTTTAAACTTAATATACATCTTAAATAAACCAAAAATCAACTGGGTGCAAAGTTTCTGCGAAATCCCGTGTCAAATTCAGGTACCGGGCAACAATGGGTTAAAAACATGCAAAAATCCAAAATTGCTATATTTGAATGAAACAAAGATGTTCAAATGACATCTGAAATATATATATATATATATATATATATAGTGTTTTATTTATCACATTAAGTATAGTACGCAAATCATTCGATTTCTTTTTAATTCGAGATATTTATCATGAAAAATATTAATGTGGCAAAAAAGTGAAAATGCTTAAGTCGACATAAGCTAAAATTGAGATAATCACATTAATGCAATCACGAAATTCAAAACTACCCTCAGGCAAACTTTCAACTATTTAACAGGAAGTTAAAGCATAAAAACTTATTGCCTATATTTTTTGAAAGAACAATATTATTTGGAATAAAAACATATTTTAACTAAATTTATGAAAATCTATATTTTCTTTAATTTATACATATATCGCAAAACTCATATAATAGTCTTTATTTCAAATGGAATCAATTTTTAAATATTAACTGAGCAATTTAAAAGTGCTTTCCTAAAAAAACTATTAAAACATACATAAGCAAAATAATTTTTAATTACTATTGCCACAGAAATCTTTTTGTTGTATGAATTTTACAAATAAAATTTGCGACTTAAACGAAATTAAAAAAATGGAAAATAACGGCCGTATGCAAACAAAAACTCCTAATGCAGATTTAAATAAGATATTAGTTACTTGAAATTTTAAGGCTATCATGCCTTTGTTTAAAAAGCGTGTTCGAAAACAATACTTACATTAATTTTAACACGTACATAATTTTTATGATGGTAATACCATACTTCTACCATTTTGTTGTTAACGATATAAAAACGTATATAAAGGGTGTACCACATAATTTCCAAAATCAAAAACCCCAAACACAAAATCCCCACCGCGCGCGATTTTTAACCTAATTTTAATGTATTTTACACAGAAAATGAGAATTTTGTCTGAAATTAATAATCAAAACAAGTAGTATGATAAATTCACAAATATTTAATAAACACCATTAATTTCACATTTTTCGTTAATGTATTAATTTTTAATAACTTTACCAATTTTTCAAGTTAATTTAATATATACATTTCTGTTCAACAAATTAACATCATATTGTCCTTCTTTTAATAAAGGGTGGTTAGATTTTAAGATCCGATGTTGAATGTGAACCACACCTAAACGCCAAGTTTTTTTTGGCATTTTATTCGACATTTCTTAATTTCAGACTAACTCAATTTTAACCATTGAAAGATACACAATCGAGCAACGCACTAAAGTTATTCAGGCTTATTATGAAAATGGGCGTTCAAATCAAAATTCATATGGTGCATTTCATGATTTTTTCGGTCAATTTAATCGTCCAAATGTGCGTACAATCGGAAAAATCGGGCAAAAATTTGAGCAAACCCGGTATGTAGAAGATGTGAAAACACCAGTGCATGCACGTACTGGAGAGAATATTGCTTCTGTCGTCCACCTCAACTCGTGCTATATTCGGTCGTGCCGAATCTTATATACCCTTCACAACGTGTAGTCATGCAATAACAATAGTTTGTATCACCATTCATCTCATATGAAATACGTACATACATATAAAAAACATACATATATATAGAAACATCCCATTGTAAAATTATACGTATGTATAAAAAAAATAAATAAAAAAAAGTTGAAAAAAAAATAAAAAGGTATAAAAAAAAATATAAAAAAAATAATAAAAAAAAATAATAAAAATATAAATAATAAATATAAAATTAAAGCCGAAAAAAATTAAAAAAAAAAAATTATAATATATAAAAACAAAAATATATAAAATATATGCATATGTACGTACATATATATAATATACTAGCTAATACCCGGTGTGCTTCGCCACCCCAAATTTTAGTATTTAATTCATATGGTAGGTGCCACGCCCACTATTGTTAATGCACCCATTTTTTCCATAAATGTTTATTTGAATATCAAAGTTGCTTTTGCAAAATTTTACTACTCTAATCGATATCGTTTTCCAAATATACGAATTTTGGTATTTAATTCATATGGTAGGTGCCACGCCCACTATTGATAATGCACCCATTTCTTTCCTAAATGTTCATTTGGGTGTCAAAGTTGCTCTTGCAAAATTTTACTACTCTAATCGATATCGTTTTCCAAATATACGAATTTTAGTATTTAATTCATGTGGCCACGACTACTATTGCAAGTCTGCCCATTTTTTACCCAAATGTTCGTGTGGATGTCAAAGTTTACCGTACTTAATTTGAAGACTCTAGCTGCATTAACTTTCGTGATATATAATATTTAATACTTATAATAGGGCATGGCACCCCGCCCACTTACAATTTCAAACCAAAGTATAGCCTATAGTTCCTTCCAGATATACAGAAAGATTCTGTGAAAATTTCAAGGAAATCGGTCCAGACGTTTAACCGTCTATAAAGCACAATCAAACATACAAACACACATTGATTTTTATATACATATATAGATAAAATAAAAAATCAAAAAAAATTTTTTTTTTGGCTCAGCTGCGATTTGATGCGACGTTTACTCTAACCAGTATACCACGTTTTCATGCACATATGATGTGGTTGTTGTGTTAAAAAAAATGAGATGGCCGTGGTTTTTTGCTCATATCTCAGTTGTTTATGTACCGATGTTTCTGATTTTCAATACCGATCTACTCCCGAATATTTCTGATATTTTAATACCTCACTCGGGTGTCGGGGGGCTTCAAAAAGTTGATTTCAACATACACACGTACAGACTGACAGAACTTAATCGACTCCCCTATTCATAAGCTTTTAGAAATTTCACACGGAATGGCAAACCTATATATACACTTTTTCATTGTGGGAAGGGTGTAATGATGCAAGTATAAAAGTCGCTAAAATTAATACAAGTTTAAATATTGTTTTCGGAAAGTTTTTTTAACAAAGGCATGTCAGCTTAAAAATGTCAAGTAACTTATATCTATTTAAATCTACATTTGGGCTTTTTTGCATACGGCCGTAAATTACTTCAATGGAGAAAGTATGTCCTTTATAACATACTAGAAAAGCCTGGCGCGCGTTGCTACGCCCCTTAATGAATAAAAATGCATTCTGAATTTTAATTGAATATCAAGTGCAAAAAGCTAAAAATTATAACTTTTTTTAATGGGCGTGGCACTGCCCACTTTTCTAATCACGAAACTGTAAAGTCATGACAGCTCAATATGTGTGCAAAGTTTCAGAAAAATCGGTGAAGTTCAAGTAGCTGAAAATTATAACTTTTTTATATGGGCATGACACTGCACACTTTTCTAATCAAGAAATTGTATAGTCATGAAAACTCAATATGTGTGCAAAGTTTCACAAAAATCGGTCCAGAGCAAGTACCTCAAAATTTTAACTTATTTTATGGGCGTGGCACTGCCCACTTTTATAATCACGAAATTATATAGTCATAACAGCTCAATATGTGTGTGCAAAGTTTCAGAACAATCGATCTAATGCAAGTAGCTAAGAATGATAATTTATTTCTTATGGGCGTGGCACTGCCAACTTTTCTAATCACGAAACTGTATGGTCATGACAGCTCAATATGTGTGCAAAGTTTCAGGGCGTGGCCCTGCCCACTTTTCTGATCACGAAAATGTATAATCGTGAGAGCTCAATGTGTGTGCAAAGCTTTAAAAAATCGGTAAAGTTCAAGTAGCTGAAAATTATAACTTTTTTATGGGCGTGACCCTGCCAACTTTTTTCCAGCCATAAACACTCACTGGTATGCGTACAACAACTTGCCAAAGTTTGAGTCCGATCGGTTTTACAGTATCGGAGTCTATAGCTAACACACAGACAGAGTTTTACTTTTATATATGTATATAGATTTATGTTCATTATGATTATTATCATTTGGTGTAACAAAATTAGAGTCAACGTTTTTTTTTCTTTATTTTCATTGCGTGTAGCATTAAAAAATACTGTAACTAATGAATAAAGGAAGCTTTTAAAATTCATATTAATTTTTTTTTTGTAACTGCAATGTAATATATTACATATATGTATGTATATGTATGCAAAACTATAATTTTTGCAAAATTTTTTCTTATACTTCTATATGAGTTAACACCACAAAAGTTTCATACCGCTGACAAAATTAAAGAAGTCCGCAGAAAAGTAAAATTAGTTCACACAATCGACACATGCCAAATTAAATTGCAAAAGCAACGAATTCCAGCTAATTGTTTTTGAAAAATTGTTCTCACACCTGCAGCGGCAGCCAAATTCTGGAGAATTGAAATTGCAGCAATAACAGAATTCTTTGGAACTAGATCACGCCACCGTCAAAGCAGAAGACAAGTCAATATTATATTTACTA
Source organism: Phyto melanocephala (assembly GCA_941918925.1). Lineage (NCBI taxonomy): Eukaryota > Metazoa > Arthropoda > Insecta > Diptera > Rhinophoridae > Phyto > Phyto melanocephala. The sequence goes on from OW799236.1 coordinate 48,848,433, forward strand.
TTTAAGTTAATATTTAATTAAGTTTAAAGTTAGTATTAATTTGTACTCAGAATGAATAAATAAATTTTTTTAAGAGAAATACACAAGTATTTCTCTAACTGGCGCCCGAGCATAAAGAACTTAAGAACTTGAAAGTAACTTTTTGAAGTGATCCTTGAAATATTAAAAGTAATCCTTTAAATAAAAACCAAACTAAAAGTAGATCTGATCGGGTGTACCACATAATTTCCAATATCAAAATCCCCAAACACAAAATTTTGTGTTTGGCATTGTATCTGAAATTAATAATCAAAAGCAAGTAGTACGGTAAATTCACAAATATTTAATAGGTATGTCATGAATATACTTGTGAATATATCATATATTTTTTTTTTAAATATTAATTTCGAACTGAACTACTTTTATAACGAAATATTTTTTTTGTCTTTATTGTTATATATTTTAGTTTAGTACTATTCATGACATACCTATTAAATATTTGTGAATTTATCGTACAATTTGTTTTGATTTTTAATTTCAGAAATAATGCCAAACACAAAATCCTCATTTTCTGTGTAAAATACATGGGTGTACCACATAATTTCCAAAATCAAAATCCCCAAATCAAAATCCCCAAACACAAAATCCTCATTTTCTGTGTAAAATACATTAAAATTAGGTTAAAAACCGCGCGCGATTTTAATATATGAATATATATATCGAGGGCTTATATTCAAAAAGTGCTATCTGCAAAACCAAAACTTTTCAGGAGAGCAAAAAAACAGTTTTTTCCGTTAACTCTTCGAATACTAATTAAATTTATTTTATAATGTTATTCAAACCCGACGTGTAAATTGTTTAAATATAAATTTATTATAAATTCTCGATATTATCGACTTTATTGTAGATAGCAGTTTTTGCAAGTTAAAATTTGATCAATTTGAATATTCAAATAAGCAGATAGCACTATTTGAACAAATATAAAAATAATCTTTGTAGAAAACTAATTGAATCTTATAAAGGGTGTTTTTTTAAGCCCGATAGAACTTGAAATTGTAAAAAATAACACAAAAAATTAAATTGTAATCAAAATTTTTTTTTTATTCGAAAGATCAATACGTGACATTAACATTTGAAAATGATTTCGGGCATATGGGCACCGCGGCTGTTCTTGACGAAGCGCATTCTGGACGTCCAATTTTGGGCCACTTTTTTGAGCACTGCTGGCCGTATGTCACGAATAACACGAACAATGCTGGCCACCAAGGCGTCAATTGTTGCTGGTTTATCAGCATAAACCAGTGACTTCACGTAGCCCCACAGGAAATAATCGAGAGGTGTCAAATCGCACGACCTTGGAGGCCAATTGACAGGTCCATTTCTCGAAATCAACTTATCGCCAAATTTTGATTTCAATAAGTCGATGGTTGCGTTCGCCGTATGGCACGTAGCGCCATCCTGTTGAAACCACATCTCCTCCGGATCAATGTCATCCATATTTTCAAACAAAAAATCATTGATCATGGTGCGGTAACGATCTCCATTGACCGTAACGCGAGCTCCGGCCTCATTTTTGAAGAAATAAGGTCCGATGATGCCACCAGCGTGAAAACCGCACCAAACGGTGCATTTTTCTGGATGTAATGGAGTCTGTAGGGTCTCTTGTGGATTGGTCTCGCTCCATATGAGGCAATTTTGCTTATTAACAAACCCGTTAAGCCAAAAATGCGCCTCATCGCTGAACACAATTTTGCGATAAAATTGGACGTCCAGAATGCGCTTCGTCAAGAACAGCCGCGGTGCCCATATGCCCGAAATCATTTTCAAATGTTAATGTCACGTATTGATCTTTCGAATAAAAAAAAAATTTTGATTACAGTTTAATTTTTTGTGTTATTTTTTACAATTTCAAGTTCTATCGGGCTTAAAAAAACACCCTTTATTTGAACAACAAAATTTTTTATTAAAATATTGAGCTTTTTTAACAAAACAATATTTAATATATAATGGATAAAAGTGAAATAAATATTTAAAAACATGTAATTATTTTAATAGAATTGTATACAAAATAATAGTTAAAAAGCAATTAAGTTTTTTTCTAAATGTTGGGCCAATTCAAAGTGGTTGCATATCAGTCATATTTGTACTATTTCATATTATTTTATGCACGCATAAAATTTTTGTTAGTAATTTCCATACAAAAAAAATAATATGACTTTACACATTTGTTTCCTATGTATAAGAAATTGTTTATGTTATACTTTTAACCATACTGTCTCTCAGAGAGAATTTCTTCGCTTCTCACCTCTCAGAGTGAATATTTTCTTCTTTCCTGTATACATACAATTTTTAACAGCGTCATCTCTTTGTCTTCTTTCTTGTATTAAATACATAATTTGTTAACAAAAGGTGTTCAAAGTCACTAGTCATATTAATATGAATTATATGACATAGTACAATATGAGAGTCTACTTTGAATTGGCCCTAAATGTTTTAAATTGTCATAAAAATAATGGTATTCTTGCGGAATAACAGGCTTTAATGCTTGTAAATGCTTCCATTTGCTTAATTGAATAGGACGTGGACCAGTTTGTAAGGTATTTAATTCTACATCACCACCGTATGATTTGATTCTAGTCGGAAGAACTTTATATTCGTCATCAAAATTAACTTTATATTTAATATTTCCACTAGGTAGATATATAAGGGATTTTATTTGTGATACGGTAGGATTATTTTTTTCTCAACCTGGTCTAATAGATGTAAAACGAATAAGTTTTTTGTTGGTATAGTCTTTAAAGAAATCAAAGTTCAGATACAGAGCATTAAAGGACATTTTAAAAACTTTATTATCTATTTTAATGTTTTTTCTGGCTTGTTTTGTTACTCTTATGTAATCGTTTGGCAAATAAATTGTCTGATTTTTTAGCTTCATCTCAATTTTAGCGTGTGCACTATCACACTCCATTTGAGTGTGCCCCTTTTCTAAGTACTTCTGTTCAATTACCTTAGTATTTTCTATAGAAAAATTTGACAGTGCATTTGATAAAAAGTGGTTACGATTTTGATAGCCACAACCATCGGAATATATTATGATTGGTAACGTATCTGACAAACAATGGGTGTTTAAATGGTGAATTATACATGAAATGAAACTTAATGCAGACAGATCTCCATTAGTTTCATTCCACCAGTAATTTGTACATTGATGGGTTGCGAGATTACAAATTGTAAAGTTGTGTACTTGAAGACGCTGTTTATAGTAAATAGCAGATGCGTTTATATCTGGACAAAGTTTTACTGCTTGTGCATCCATAGTAAACACATGACATCGTCCTTCTTGAGCTGCATTTTTGTCCCGTTGTTTTTCTAATTGGGCACGTTGTTTTTTCGAAATATGTATGTTATATTCACGCGATTCAACTTGTTTAGCTCTGAATCCAACACATGTGTCACATTCATCTTTACGAGGCTTATATAGAGCCAAATTTTTTTCGTCAAAAAAATTTTAAAACGTAAAAGTTGATACCGGACGAACCTTATTCTCAAAACATTTAGATTTATAGTCCTTATAAATATCAGCTTTATTTTTAAATACTGTAACAATGTATATCTTACTACTGTCTTTGCGGCAATAATGGCTTTCCATTTTGTCTAGTTTTTCGAAAGAATGTTTTAAATTCGTCTTATAACCACTTTTTTTTAAATAATGCTTAGGCCGCTGATTTTTGTCACGAGAAGATGCATCAATGGGTTTTTTAATCAACCAATATCTTAACATACCTCGATTTATAGAAAGAGCAGAAAGAAACATAGTTTTACATACTTGCAGAAATTCGTGGTTGCAAGGAAGTTTATAAATGAAGCCAATTCTTTTTTTTAGAATTTTCCACTGAATTCCTTTTTTTTGGGAAGCTGTGTTACTTGGGTCTTTATATAAACTTGCTTAGCTTCCCAGGACATACTCCAAAACGTTTTAAAAATATTTTTTCTAGTGTCTTCATTGAATTTTTGGCAGTGTCTTACAACACTTTTTATGCAAGTTTTCGATAAACACGCAGGTCCAATTTCTTTTTGTTTTTTTTTTTAACATTTTGCTTTACAACTTTATCGATTGTTGAAAATCCTAAATATTTCTGCCCCTTTTCACGCTTTTTTTTATTTTCTATCCGATTTTCTGATGCAGAAAAATGGACTCGCTTTCTTCGAAAACAAGAGGCAACATTATTGTTTAAACGTTCGTTTTCGGAATCTGTAATAAATTTTTGATTACAATTATTTTTAAACATTAACCTGTTATATGATCGCTCTCATCTTCATTATATGAAATGTAATCGATTGCAATACGCTGTAGGGAATTCATTTGTTAGTTTATCACAAATTTCAATAAAAATTTTATGCACATATGTATATTATTTAACAATATTTATTTTTTAATATATTTTAATTTTTATTATATACACAAATATTTTTTATGTAGATAGCACTTTTTTATAAAAAAAACAACGTATGTTAGATAGCACAATCATAAATTTAGGAAAGAAAAAAATTTAAGAATAATATTTTTTCTTTCAAATTTAACTGACAGATGACAATTTTATCAGTGAACACGAGGCAATAAAAAACTCGTTCTAGAAAAAATTGTAGATAGCATGTTTTGAATATACCTATTAAATATTTGTGAATTTATCGTACTACTTGTTTTGATTTTTAATTTCAGATATAATGCCAAACACAAAATCCTCATTTTCTGTGTAAAATACATTAAAATTAGGTAAAAAACCGTGTTTGGGGATTTTGATTTGGGGATTTTGATTTTGGAAATTATGTGGTACACCCTTTTTTTATTAAATATTAATTTCGAACTGAACTCCTTTTATAACGAAATATTTTTTTTTTCTTTATTGTTATCTATTTTAGTTTAGTACTTTTCATGACATACCTATTTAATTTTTGTGAATTTATCGTACAATTTGTTTTGATTTTTAATTTCAGAAATAATGCCAAACACAAAATCCTCATTTTCTGTGTAAAATACATTAAAATTAAATAATATCGTAAAAATTTGGGAATTTTGTATTTGGGGATTTTGTGACACTATCTCCAAAAAATGTGGGGATTTTGTATTTGGTGATTTTGTGTTTTGGGATTTTGTATTTGTGGATTTTGATTTGGTGTTTTTTTTTTTTTTTTGGGGATTTTGTGTTTGGAGATTTTGATTTTGGATATTATGTGGCACTCCCGATCTGATCCTTAGAAGTGAAAAAGTGATCCTTAAAATAGAAACCGAACTAAAAATAGATCTGATCCTTAGAAGTGAAAAAGTGATCCTTAAAATAAAAACTATCGATGAAAAATTAAAAAAAAAAAACAAACAAAAACTCTACAGTCTAATGCGCGGCATCTTAATAGCCAAGGCAAAAAGTCCGCCCGCATTAGCAGCAAAAATTCACAATAAAACAAAAGCGAAAATTTACAAAATTCACAAGTGCTAATTAAAACTAAAGTGTGCTCATGCTGCCCGAAGACATACAACCAGAAGAAGCAAAATTCAAAGGGGTTTCA